>CM030172.1:11063320-11107056 GCA_017639675.1 Aplochiton taeniatus
TGAGCTTGCAAAGATGTTTTTGGCCTTTGAATCAGCAAACAATATCTACAGACATAAGAAATGCATCTAGCTGTAAACATACAGATCCATACACTTAAAAATAGCCCCACGCTAAATACATCTACGGGCATGACCCCCAGGTAGCATACGTGGAGGAGTTGATGAACCTAGTAGAAATAGCCTGAGTGCACTAATACACGATGGTCATAAGCCCACTCTCACAGATCCCATGCCTAATGCATGGATGAGAAACCCACACCACTACCACACCACAACTCAGCAGCGTTGAATCTTTAATGTGAGCTTCACGTCGTATATACCCCAAAGCCCAGCTCGGTTTGGAGTAGTTTGAGCCACGATATTGATATTGGAATGTCAAATGGTGCCGGGTGTATGTGTTCAGTGTAGCCACACGGAGCTGTCTGGGAGACGCTGACATTTCTGAAAGAAAAGGAGAGAACAGCTGTCACAGAGGGGTACATGGTTTGTTCTCTCTCCCCTGCTTTCTCCTCTCCATCACCGAAATAGAGGCTGCACCAATGGTGAGCAATGACGTCACTGGCTCTCCTCTGGCTCCAACTGATGTTAGCATGTGTGAGGCTGTCTGTTTCCGAGGAGGTCTGTGAAACGGAGTGTGTGTTTGTGTGTGTGTGTGTGTGTGTGTGTGTGTTTGTGTGTGCGTGCCTGTGTGCCTCTTAAGAGAGGCTGTCACATGACAGCGGTAGAGCTAGAGGTCATTAGACGTGGGAGTCACGCGTGTCCTGGCCGACTGTCTCTCAGAGCAGAGCAGAGCCAGAGAGCAGGGGCAGGGAGGGGTGACGCACAGCTACACTACACACAGCAGCTACACTACACTACACACAGCAGCTACACTACACACAGCAGCTACACTACAAACAGCAGGCACACTACACACAGCAGCTACACTACACTACACACAGCAGCTACACTACACACAGCAGCTACACTACAAACAGTAGCTACACTACAAACAGCAGGCACACTACACACAGCAGCTACACTACACTACACTACACACAGCAACTACACTACAAGCAGCAATTACACTACACACAGCAGGCACACTACAAACAGTAGCTAGACTACACACAGCAGCTACACTACACTCAGCAGCTACACTACACTACACACAGCATCTACACTACACACAGCAGCTAGACTACACATAGCAGCTACACTACAAACAGCAGCTACACTACACTACACCCAGCAGCTACACTACGCTACACACATCAGCTACACTACACACACCAGTTGCACTACAAACAGCAGCTACACTACACTACACTACACACAGCAGCTACACTACACACAGCAGGCACACTACACACAGCAGCTACACTACACACAGCAGCCACACTACACACAGCAGCTACACTACAGACAGCAGCCACACTACACACAGCAGCTACACCACACACAGCAGCTACACTACACACAGCAGCCACACTACACACAGCAACTACATTACACACAGCAGCTACACTACACACAGCAACTACATCACACACAGCAGGCACACTACACACAGCAGCTACACTACACACAGCAGCCACACTACACACAGCAGCTACACCACACACAGCAGCTACACTACACACAGCAACTACACTACACTACACACAGCAGCTACACTACACACAGCAACTACACTACACACAGCAGCTACACTACATACAGCAGCTACACTACAGACAGCAGCTACACTACACATAGCAGCTACACTACAGACAGCAACTACCCTACACACAGTAGCTACACTACACACAGCAGCTACACTACACACAGCAGGCACACTACACACAGCAGCCACACAACACACAGCAACTACATTACACACAGTAGCTACACTACACACAGCAGCCAAAGGCTAAAAAAGCTAGAACTAGTGTGTACGTTTTAAACACACATCTGATGCACATGATATCTCAAATTCAATACCTATTCACATGACTGCTGTAAACCGTTTTACCTGCATTGCATAGAAAATTGTGTTAAATAAAAGAAGCCATCCTTGCTCCTGAGGTCACAGACACGGTCCGTAACACAGGGTCAATTAGAAATCCGGTTTGTTTCCCTCTTGTGGTGGTCTGTGTAACCACACCGTTATTCCCTCTGCTTTACTTTTCTGTTCAACATGGCTAGAGAGGGGTGGGGGGTGGAGATGGGTGACGGAAGAGGGTCCAATGGAGGGAAGGCGGAAGGAGGTGTCGAGGGGGGTGCGTGACAAGCACCAGTCAGAAAGCCCATCAGCGGTTTGTTTCTGTGGCCCGGCCTGAGGTGCTGCGAGTGGTGTCCCTCACGCTGGATGGCGTGGTCCTCTATGTCCTGCACTCCAGTTCCCGGTGGACCGGCTGTGTCTGCCAGTCTGGATTCAGGGATCCAGCAGGCTGAGGTACTAGGAGCTGAACAGAAATAACAGACAACAGGCCGGGCTCTGGCCCTTATTGCTTAACGCAGTAGAGACTACCTTTAGAAACGATGCTTTCTTGCTCTCTTTCTCTTCACACACTCTCTCCCTCTCCATCTTTCTCTCTTGATTTCGCTTCTCTTTGCAAGTCCACAGAGTGGTATTTTTGATTAGATGTATTCTATGAAGCCTGTCATCAAAGATAAAAGTTAGCGGGACAGCAAATGCAAAAACAAAAACACGGATAGCCATTAATCCAGTTCTTCATTGTGACGTCAGCAGTAGAGCCAGTGGTCTTTGAGGATTGTGTGTCGATGTATGTTGTGTTTAATAATCATGACTGTTTGGATGTGCAGGTTTTGTGTCTGCTGCAGGTGTGTGTGTGTGTGTGTGTGTGTGTGTGTGTGTGTGTGTGTGTGTGTGTGTGTGTGTGTGTGTCTGTGTGTGTGTGTGTGTGTGTGTGTGTGTGTGTGTGTGTGTGTGTGTGTGTGTTTAGGGGGTTGAGGTGTATGGGGTGTACAGTACAATATATTTGTGTGAGTTATTCTAATATTTCTTCCCTTTTCCTCCTCTCACCTTGCTGCTTTTTATGGATTTTATGGACCTGTCATCTCCATGTGAGCAGGTAAACACTTCTTTTCCTTTGTATATTAAGTAACATGAACTGCTTCCAAAAAGCAGAACAGCATTGCTTCAATATGCTGGGATTCATTTAGTTCCGAAATGTTAATTTTGTGGTGCAATATTTGGATGTTTGTGAACAGCACTCGTGGACAGTTTGCTGTAAGGGTGGAGATGAATTCTATCACCATGCCATCAACTCAGAGCACCATTTGAAACCATAGCAGGGCTTTTAAACGTTTGACTGCTCTATTACATGAGAAAAAAATTCTTACACAACTCACTGTTGATGAATGATTCACACACTCACTTCATGTATCACTGTCAGTCGGTCTGAGAGACATCGCTTTCCAGAACACACACACGCACACACACTGGCAAAGCTATTGGTTTATAGGCCTTTCAAACAGTCCTTATGTCTTACCACAGGCCAGAGGGAGTCCTTTGGAGGCACTTCAAGATGCGAAATGGAGTGCAGTTGGCCCCCACATCTCATTACTGTCATGGCTGTTTACAATGTAAAGCGTCTTTGGGTTTTTAGAAAAGCGCTTATAAATGAAATGTAATATTATTTGTATTAGTCCTGTGAAGACAGAGAGTGGATGAAAGGGGGAGGGGTTGGAGAGAGAGACACACACACATTCACAGACAGAGAGAGAGCTAGCTCGCTGGTTTCTGGCTGGTTTCCATAGCCTCAGCCAGAGTGCATCCATGCCTGATAAAAGCAGTGAGGGGCTATAAAAGTGTGAAATAGGGTCGATGTGAGAAAGCGGAAACTGAAGAATGCGGAAAGTCCCAAGCATCAGACAGACACTTAACCAATGATCAGCCTATCTAGATTGTCCATCTATAAAGCTGTACATTAGTTGAATGAACATAACTAGCCACAACCTCTAACCTCAGCCATGCTGAAGTAATGCCCAGCCGTGGTCCTGGCAAAAGGTCACTGCCTCCTGCTTAATTCAAGCTAGATTCGCTAGGTAACTGCCCCTGCTTTGTGCGAGCCACTGGCAGTGGTGCAGCAAGGCTAATGTTGCCCGAGGATTAGCTAGCCTCCAGGGACGTTAAGTGTTTATATTCCACACAGCACCAGGGGCTGCATGGGTAACAGGACTGATTTGGCTGACTGGATGATCGGGTGGCGTGCTGAGAAGGAACACACACGCGCAACAGGAGGAAGAGAGCTGCCACCGCTCACCCGTGGGGTCAACGGGTTCAGACCCTCACACGCTCCTCATGCACATCCAAACACACAAGAGCACACCCACACCCAGCATAGCAAAACATGACTGATCCTTAGTAGAGAGCTGATGTATTGTCTTGGAGGTGGTTAGAAGTACCGATATGCTCCACGTACAACCGGTGGCATGAGGATTTGTGTCACCTGCAGTCATTTGCGACCACGTCATAAACCCTGTGATTCCAAGAGGAACGGTCCTGTGCCAGGGAGTGGCACCTGTTAGAAATGAGTCTTCAGATGCCGTCTGTGCTTTGTCCCTTGAGGACACTACAAAGGGCTTAAAGACTGGGTGCTTTGCTGGACGGCTTTCCTGCTGGTCCGCTGGTGTAAAACAGGCTACGGTGAGATTCTCTCTGTATATAAGCTGATGAACAGGACAGACTTCTACCAGAGCGATACTGACGTCCAGCCCCGATCGCTCCCCAAGCCCTCCGCCCTCCGTCCTCATCCAGCACACGGATGGACTGGACTCTAGTCCAGTCCATGGTTGTGTCTGTCGGTGCCTTCTCAATGGGTTGACCCTGGTTTCTGTTGCTATGCAACTCTGACATCTAGTGGTGTGTTGTGTTGATGTGTCATGGGACGAAGATAATGCTACTGAATCCTTAGCAACAAAGTGATTTGCATTGATATTGAGTGTTCTTGGGTTAGGGGGGTTTATAGGGGGATCTTAGGTTAGTGTCTATTGGTTCTAAAGCTAGATTTCACCATTTCTTTTAAAATAACACATAATTACATGATACAATGCTGTTTTTATTCAACTCATTATTTAATTGCCCACTGGTATAATTGAACAATCGTCGATCGGCTAAAGATATAATTTACTGATGAGTCTTACGCGTATACTGTTCCACTAAATTAGCAAGCCACATATAAGTTATCATAATATAGGAAAACAATGCTGTACGGTCACTGCAAATCACAAATACCCAGTAGATGGCAACATAAGCTAGCAAATCAAATGTCTTCATGATTTCGGAAGCCCTTAGTCTACCTCCAGCCCCTCAGTATTTGTACCATAGCTTAAAGGGAATGTTTAAGCTGAAAACTTTGTCATAAATGTCTAACCATCTGCAGCATCTATGACTGGTAATAAATAATCTGAAAGATTATTTGCACAAGATTTCAAGCTCCATTTTTTTTTATACCTCAAACGCTACATCATAGGAATATGAATAGATTTTCAGGCAGAGGCCAAATCAAAGCCATAAATCACCTATCATTAATGTCAGCCAAGTGCTTCACCCTCAATAATGGTCTTTATCAGGATAAAAGAGCCAGCCAGTCAACAAGATGAAAACAGATGAATTTTCTACTTCATTATTCCTCAATGTATTTACTGCTCATAGTAAGTGTTCAAATCTACACAGTAACTGTCTCGTGTATGGTAGCAGTAGCTAAACTGTAGTGTACAGGACAGGGGAATGATTGTATTTGGAACGTGCAGACAATAAAGTGAAGAAAAAACTCAGATTTGTTTAAAATTGTATTTGTATTGTATTTTTTTTTGTAGTTTTTGGAAAACAGTTTGCTGCAAGGGTTTACGCATGTGCGTGTGAATGTGTGTGCTTGTGCTTGTGTAATTGCTCTTGTGTGTGTGTGTCTGTGCTTTCCCTTCATTTGAGTGTGTGTACTTGCTGTCAGGTGCCCAATTAGGGCATTTGATCAAGCGGGGATCTCTGTTGGTTCCCGGTGACAGTCCCCTAGACAGAGGTGCAGTGTGTCCACCCAGGGAGGATGGATGGATAGAGAGCCTGTTGGGGACAGTGTTTGTTCTCCCACTTAAACTGACTGGGGACAGCTTTCATGTCCATTTATCAAGCCCAGCCATGATAGCGTGCCCTTTAGGGTAGAGGGCAGACTCTGTACTTTGTTAATGAGCTTTTGGGGACAGGGCCTTTAACAAACTATTTGGAAGTTTGTTCAATATTGCAGTTAAGTTGAACTTATAATGCAGTGCATTTTCTCTTCCCTTAAAAGTTGTTCTGCATCAACTGCTGGTTTATTCCGGTGGCCCATGGCCATTTATAGCCATAAAGTGCCTTACTTAATTTGCAGCACGTAGTCAATTCTTGTTAACATCTTCTATCAATAAACACAACACTTAGGCAACAGCCCCCCCCCCCCCCCCCCCCTCCCGTCCCCTCCCAAAAAAGCTTTCATAATGGAAAGAAAAATTTGATTTGGATTTGGATACATTTTTACAAATTTGCACACCCTTCCCAATAGTAAAAATAAGAAACATCAAAGGGTAGGCAGCCCAAAGCATCCATTATGCTCCGTTTAAGGTTTTCATCTTCAGCTCTGTCACAGATATTTAACCTGGTTTGCTCCTTCCCTGTATTTGGTTTCTTAACGAGTTTTTGGGCGAAGCACAAATATGCTTCAAACTATGTTTGTGTCCCTAAAGCAGAGCTTGTTGCAGCTGGGAGCAGCAGTGATCTTCATGATATTGGGGGGTATAATGAGAAACTTATGAGATCCTTCCACCCCCTTAGCCCTGCTGGAGAAGACTGATGAGCATGAACTTGCAAATAAAGTAAAAGCAATTGAGGGGAAGGGTAGGAGGAGACACACACAGACGCAGTCATAGAAAGATACATACTGAAGATTGATAACATCAATTTCTTCTTTGTTTTCTGCAGTTCTAGCATTCCCTCCCTGACACACACACATTTCTTTTTTAATGCACCACTTCAATGGTGACTTCAAACTGTATGTCTGGCAGGACTCACACCTCTTAAGCGTTAGGGGAAGATAACATCATCCTGTTATTATCACAGTATGGCTGGTTTGGCTTTGCACAAGACAAGCCTTCCTGAAACTGACCTTTATAAATAGGAATGAAAGATTGTTTCAGAACTGTATATTCTTAAGTTTTTAGTTTGTTATATTTATTATTATTATTATTATCATTATTATGGGTTTGTTTAGTGCCAGTCAGTCCATAAAAAAATCAGGTTGATGCATTGTAGTGCATAATACTATACATTTAATATTATAATCATGTACAGTCTATTCTGGACATATGTCTTACAGTTTAGACCTGCAAAGGAATACACTTCTTATCAACCAAGGTTTAGACATTTTGGGATTTTTTCTAGGTAATTTTTTTTACTGTTGTGATGAAATAAGCGTCAAATGCATTGTCCTTCAAGTTAGATTGAATAAGCAGCCAGCTAGAAACCATGTGTGGGAGTTGTCACCCACTGTCTCAGGTTTACCAGATGCATGACTCAGCCCATTAGATTTATTTTTTGTTATCTTAAGACAGCATCAAAATAGCAGTCTATGTGGGAGTGGGAATAATGAGTCACACTACTCAAAAATCATTTTTATAATGTAGTGTCAAAACAATGTGTGAGGATTATACAAAAAAAATCAAAGTGGATTTTAGCTGTTGTTCACACCGAGCTGTTTGTCTTATACTTTGACCATGATTCAAGACCATAATGTGTATACTATTAGCTTAGGAGATGCTTACCTTTTAGGTTTAAGTAGCAAATCACACATGTTCATGATTGAATGTCAAGAGCATGTTGATGGACATGCGCTATGTCTACATCAGCATGTTCCAGTAAATCTGCTGACTGACTGAACTCATAGGATTCATGCATACTGACTGACTGAACTCATAGGATTCATGCATACTGACTGCTGAACCCCACATGTTCGGAATGCAGAGTCCATCTGCCCTAAATGATTGAAGACCTTGTCTCCAGAAATCCTTCAGCTTTCAGCTCTGAATGTTATTTTTTATTCCTTTATGATTTTTATCTCCACCCAAAACCCAACATTGTTGGATCGGCTCTCCTGCTGCTTGTTTCCTGGGATGAACTAAACTCTGTCAGCGCTATTTTCTGTAGGCGTAAACAAACCACTGCCTCTGTGGTGCTGAGGAGTTGAATATCAAACAGTTATTAAAGTAAAGTCTATTGTACAGTAGCTTTTTTGTTTATGAGACGGGAGAATAACTTGATCCTGATGCTCAGAATAGATATTTAAATTTGATATTCCATGAGCTATAACAACCTGTCATGTGTCGTGTTATTTTCGTACAATATTTTCTTTTTCTTTAGATATATACTAAACTGGGCTTCATTACCTGTTAAGATGATAGTGATAGACATCACATATTGCCCAAAGTGGTTTCCCCAGAAAACCCAGTGTAGTAGTGAAGGTACCTGGATCAAGGGAGTGAGGACTATGGGTTCTTCTCTCTCAGTTATCCCATTGTATCACATTGAATTAACTTCAAGTTGTTTTGAATGTTTTTTCAATTTTTTTAAGTTTTTGTCTTATGTTGTCTTAGCCCCCTTCTCCTGGGGCCACCAATGTCAGCGGCTCTGACTGGTTTTCAGCCATAGTTGAATTTGGAACAATACTCGCCTTCTCATATGACACATCTATGCCAAAAATGTCTTACTTTGAAGCTAGCTACTGAAGATTTCAGTGAGGGACTCACTGTTCACTGGTTATGCTCAAGTCTAAACAAAGACACTTTAAGGGGTACTTGCGAATTTCCAATAATTGGAATGCATAATAACAAGATGCTTTTAAACATCATCTTCATCTGCAGTCTTACACCACTTGCTTTGACAAATTTCAGCATCAATGAAAATAATACCTTTTGGTTGCATCATTTAACTTTGGCTACGTATACAACACAGAGACAGATGCTATTGTCTTCATGAGAGCTGAGATACGTGCTTCCAAACAACCAAAGTGTATGCAGAGTATAGCCACACTGTCCTACTTCTAAGCACAAGAGTAAGCCTCAACAAACTTGCACTTGAAAGATGGCTGTCGGTAAGAGCGAGATGGAGCGATAGAGAGAGGAAGGTAATAAGGAAAGGACTATTGAAGGAGAGTGGGTTTACATTATTGTGTGTACGTAGATATGTGTTTGTACTCTCCCCCATGACTTTACCTCCATCCTCCCACTGTGAAGTATATATGCCGTGGCGACGTTCAGGTTCGCTGGTCCTTCAATATTCTCTCTAATCTCTCCCTGTGGGCATCGACAACACTCCGCTGGGGGGGGAGACATTTACTAGTCATTAGCTGCATGATGTCACCAACATACATCTCTCTGGTATCCCAGGGTTCTACTAAGAACGATCTGCATTTGTGTACGGTAGTTAGGCCTTGTTAATCTCTACGCCACATTATGTTAATCTAAGCATGCTCCTTGCAGTATGTATTTATAGTGTATATAGTTGTATGAAATAATAGATGGCACCCTGCCAGTTTTCAACGCTGCATCGAAGGGGCATGCTGTGACCAAAACCGGGACTTCATAGTGCATTTTACCCCACCCCATTATCAGGAGTAAGAATCAAATTGCACACAATGGCACCTGCAGAGCTAGGAATTTGAAATGGAATAAGATCTATTTATATGACTGTCACATCTTTGTAACAGTGGCTTTACCCTTGAAAGGTGCATTCATGTCCCCCACCCCTCCCCCCGCCTGTGTCACATCTCATCAAGTGGATTAGGTCACTGCCTGCCGCCACCCTCTGAGCTTCCCCGCAGCCAACAGAGCACTGGTGCCACACCCGTGCAGAAAGTGAGTGACAGGACCCGGCTGTCCGTTACAGCTGCCCACTCACATGCCTGTTGACACAGTCCGTCTGCCCTTGCCATTCTCCTTCTTTCAGATCTGTTTTTCTGGATCTTTACCTTGTCTGGGGAGCAACAGCTTTCACCAACAGCTGAAAATGCAGTGTGTCTTGTACAGCATCTTGTCACTGAGCTCCCAAACGTATACTAAATCCAAGTCCGTTAATTTTTGTCATGACATGCTATTTGAGTGTCTAAGTGCCTTGTTTGGCAAATATTCATAGCCTTTGGTTCACAATAGAAATATTACACAAGCAGCTTTCACGCTCCTATAAAGTTGAAAGTGTCTTGTTGTTGTTGTTGATGATAACAGCCTGTGGCGTTTGTACATAGCGGGGAACTGCCCAATTAGGCACTGGCACGTCTGATTATGGAGGGTGGTGATGTGACAGAACCCTTGGGGGCCTCTCAGCCGCAGACTAAAATGTGAAGGGGGCTTCCCAGCGCACAGGAAGCTACACCAACATCGAGCAAAATACATCTTAAACTTTTGGGAACGATCCAGTTTTCTTTTGTACCGCAACATGCATGTTGCTGCATGAATTATATGGAAAGCACATTAAATAGGGACCATGTCCTTGATGCCAAGTGAGTTTGTTCTTTGCACTCGTATGACATCTTTGCTTTGTCTCTTAGTCAGTTCAAGTTCTAACTTAGTGCTGCAAGAACATTATCATATTATTAACTTAACATTACCTTCCCTCAGAATGAGTGCCGCATCTTCAGTCAGCTTGTACCATTTGTGTGTGTGTGTGTGTGTGTGTGTGTGTGTGTGTGTGTAATTGTGTACCCTGTACGGTAACAGCAGGATATGCTAATGCTAACATGTCTCTCTCCCCTGAGCATTCCCTGTAGTTACGCTGTTCTCTAATGTGTTGTATATCAAACATGCTGCCCCTGAGTTAACTCAGTCAGGGTTGCTTCTCAAACCACACCACCAGAGCGTCCAATCATGTTTTCAAATCAACCAAACAACACAACGCCATGCAGTTCCTTGGTTGAGGTAATACATGTCCTGCTGAAGGTTCCCAGCATGGAAAAGTCGTGCAATGTCAGGTTGACACAATTGGCATGAAATTTGACATGTTCCCCTAAATAGAATTTTGATGTTTGCGTTGACACTTCTCACATGATGCAATCCATGAACAGTTAGTTCTCCAGACATTTTTTATTTTGCTTTGCATTTTTGAAGATTTATTTAAAAAAGCCCCTTGAAGCATGAGTCAATTGTAAAAAAAATGTTGGCTTAAGATTGCCAAGCATGAGCTTATGAGCTCATAACCGTAGCACTGTTTGTTGATTTTGCAGGCTATCTCCACAGTATAGTTAATAATGAGAAATAGTTATCAGTCAATAGCAACCCATTTCAAATCATTGCGGCAAATTCCTCCCTAATGACACAATAGTTGTCTGTGCTTAAACAGCTGTTTCTCTATCCTTGCATTGACACCAGCACTATCTTGTCTGGCAAAGCCCCCTGCTGGCCTTAATGATTAGGGCCTTCAAACAAGAACATTCATGTGTTTGGGTCTTTGATTGATAAAACAAAAAGCAATGTTTGTCTACGTCTTGTTAGGAGACTGGTAAAGAACGTGAGTTTTAGGAGACGTGGACAGTAAACGCTACAATAAAATCTCACCAATTGCTCCATGAAGGCTCAAAGGATGGATCCAAGGCTTTGACTGGTGAGCTTGTGGGGATGGATCCAAGGCTTTGACTGGTGAGCTTGTGGAGTGATAAGCCAGGCCCCCTGCACATCTGTAGGATGACGTCACAGACCTGTACTCAGTACAATGTAGACAGGTCTGCGTATAGGAAAACCGATCATTAGAGCTTAGTGGCCTCTTGCATGTACATAGTATGTTACAAAATAAATCACACATAACAGTGCCATGAGGATGGGGATTTGGTTTTACCAAACGTTTCATTTTGTGAAAATGTCTTCTACGTGGACAGAGTGTCTCTCCTAGTTGAGCGGAAGCAGCCCTGATATTGGTAGTGCGTGGTTTGCGTGAATGTGTTTTTATGCGGGTGAGAGAGACAAGGCCTCACATGCATGCATGCAGCCACGACCCAGACTGCCCCCGGTCTCCATGAGACGTTTTGCCAAGCATGCACCAATGAGCCAATCATACTCCTGGAATCAGGGCCCCATCTGCAGTGTTCGTACCAATCTATCTCTGGGCACCTCTAAGGGTAAAAGTGGGGCCATCACTTTTAAATCTCAGCATCCAATCTGCTTTTTGAAATAAAACAATATTCTCTGTGAATTTTTTCCTAGATGCAGTTTGTTATATCAATGATGTTCATTCGGATTGAGGTGAAGACATATAATAGCAACATTTAGGTAACTCAATGTTGTGTTGCAATGACAATCAGAGCTTCACTGATCCTCTCCACACTGCCTTAAGCATGTTAGTATTTTTTTTGCCTTCTTGAGACTCCATTTTAAGTTGAATATTCTTTGAATAATCTTGTTATTGAGATCAGGCCCAATTGCCCACTACTCTGGTTTGGGCTGTAATTTGGAGAGTGGTTTTAATTGCACAAGCAGTAACTGCAGTGGAGCATTTGCATTATTATTCAAAATTAGAATAATTTTATTTATGGATACCTTCTTGCTGCTAACTGGAATGTTGACAACCTGTTATTTGGGTGAAAATCAAGTGCTTTGAAAAACAATGACCCAAATCACACTTGTGAATTTGAAGCTAATGTGTCACATTGCTAGTGAGTCAATCTGCACTTTATATGCTTTCAAATAAAAATGTGAGGGATCTTGTCTGATATGCACCACTTTGCAAAAGCCAATAAACATATTTATTATCAATAATAGGCCATTGGCATCTTTATGTACAGGAAATGTTTGGATGTATGTTGGACTAAGATATGCTAAGAAACATTGAACAATGGCTTCCTCCCATAAAGAGGTTAGTTTAAAATGTAATCTATAGCAATCTCTAATGGAAATTGGTGACAGCATCATGTTATAAAACCGATGCTGAAAGCTGTTTCCCCTCAATGCATTCCTTTTGGAAGGAAAAAGTACCCCAATTATATAATCAATAACAAAAGATCAATAATTAGGATGCTGGAGTTTCTAGAAATTGGTTTAAAATTTCCAGGACAATGTGTAACATTTTATAACATTTCACTGAAAATATCTGTATCTGTGCTTGTCAGAGTCTCCCAAGATAGCCCATCTGCATGGGTTGGGTCATGTAAGACTTACATTTCCTATTGCACAAATGGGTCAGTGTGACCTTGAGTTTATAACTTGAGGAAACATATGTTGGTATTTGTAACTGTCTATTGCTGTTCAACATCATCACACACATTTATATTAGCCTACTGCACAATACATAGCATGTGCATAGTAAAGTAGCCTACTTGTATGGAAATGTGTATGTAAAACACTGATGTCTGCACTGTCTGTTTATGACCAGAATCATTGCTTGTTTGGATAAGTTGCCTCAAGGAGTTTAAAACCAAGCCATATTGATTCCTAAAACTAGTCATTTATTTCCTTGTTTTGGAAAAAGAAAGAACTATATCTAAGGAATCATAGTATTCATCCATATGAAGAATTGCTAAGCCCAGACAGAGCTAGGGTGCTTCCCTTCTTAACGCATTGCGTGCTACGTGAAGGCAGTATGGCATTGGTTAGACGGGCTCTGATGCTCTGAATAATTACTAGTGAACGCAGCGGAGGCGAGGACCTGATAATCGTTGCGAGCAGATGCGAACAGATGGACCGGTCCGTGGCACTTCGTCAGAACAGTGTGCATCGGGCACCACACAATCATGGAGCGCTTTTATTTCTGGTTTTCGTAGTCGGTATAATCGAGACAGCGTCATCTTTGTAAAGAAACAGCTTTCAGCGTTTTTGCCGGGTTGGAATGCAAGAAGCGAGTCACTTATTTCACATCGTATATGGCCATTGCCTGGCTACAAGAGCTTTGCCCTCCAATGTGGGTGTGCAAAGTTGAGAGTGCTGCTTCCACTACGAGTCTGTTGGGGCTGATTTCATAAGTTCCCTGCTTTAGCAGCGTCCGAGCGCAGCTACTTAAGTGTTTAGGTTATTACTCATCGTTTTTCACATAGTTGAAGAACCTTTTGGATTTCCTTAAAGGGAATATGATCTTCTCAGACACGAGTACGGGGACAAATTCCCCGAAGGTACACCCGCCAAATGGGACAAGGTATTATACATTCCAGGCAAGTACCTTTCACTTTAAAGCCACTGGCTGTTCCAAAGGATGGCATCGCAATTAATGCAGCTTTTTGTGGGCGGTTCTTGATTTTCATATTCAATTGAAATAGTTTCCTGACATAGGCCTAGTGAAATATGGGTCAAACAGCTGCATGGTTCTTTTTTTCTTAGATCTATTAATATGTTGCAAAACATTGATTTACCCATTTGCGCAATTATTGTAAAATACTACAATGTTAATTTTTTTTTATAAAAAGCAAGTTGTTTTATTTTATGATTAGGCCTTAACCAAATACTTACTCTGAATATTTGAAAGGTCCAATGTGTTCTTAGAACAGGTTGAACGGCCCCTAACATAAAAAAAGGTTCCTTATTTTCTCACCCTTCAAAAAAATGAATTCGCACTCCATTCTGTAGTATATGGAACAGTCAATCAAGATAAATCATTCTATACCCGAATCAAAATGGTATTATATCCCCCTAGCATGATTTGAAATTAACCATTATGTTTAACAATCTGTATTCCGTATTACAATTCATCACTTGTTAATCAAGCACATTTAACAGGTAGACTTTGCTAAAGTAGGACTTAGTGGCCTCAGTAGACTATAATTATCTATTTTGTATTCCCTAATTGAGTTTTGCCCCAAAGCTCATGCATGGCAATGAAGCCTAGTGTCCGTGGATATTGATCTGGTGTCTCTTATGATTCTTGGAACTGGAGCCTTTTCAATTTCAGAGTGAGGAAGGAAATAAGGAAAGAGAATCCTAGCTGGTCTCTGATAAGCTACTTTGATTTCACACCTTAACCTTCAAGAGGTTGCTACATGCTTTGTTGTAACTACTCTTGGGAGAAAGAAAATAAGTTGGTTGGTGAAATTGGGTTCCAGGTGCGCTGAGCTGGCTTTAATAAAGCACTTGGTTATTCATGAACATTGGAGGGGTGAAGGAACCCCCGTCTCCGCTCTTTAAGATGAAATGCAAATTGTAGCTTCTTTGTAAACTTTGATCTTAGCCCATGTAGAACAAGGCGTCAGCATACACGTACTACTGGAAGGTATTTATTTTAGTGTAGGTTCCCTTCCCAATCCCACGATATGGTAACATATGTTAGCTCTCTCCCCCGGCGAGTAAAACATGCTTGTGTCAGAAGTGATTATTCAACAGGTGTCTACAATTAGTATTATCATTTGAAGTTTTGGGGTCTATCTGTGCAAACAATTTAATATATAATTCTTTATGCATTACTTCGTCGGTGATCCCGTATTATACTGGGGACGAAAAGTGTCAAGTGCAAAGTACCATATTCTGTTAATCCACTGGTATACCCTCCAACCTTAAATCTCTGTTCTAAAGATCCTCCGCTAACGTCATTTGTTGCTGGCCTAATAAAACATCTGCTTGGCTTCACATCAAACCATTAGCAGATAAAGTATCCTTGGGGAGGTGCAGTATACCTCTAATGCTCTCGCTAATGTCCCACAAAAACACAGTATCTCAGTATCTCCCTTGAAACCCAAGGATGAAAGTATCTGACGGGGCCCATATCATTTTGCACTGCTTTTCTCAGACCATGTTGTTGTTGCTCTTCATGCTAGCTTTGGTTCTACTTAGCATTGATGTGCTTGCTGGGATAGTTGAATTCGTTTGTAAAGTACATACCTTATGGGGCCATTGTGACGGTGTCTGGATGAACGAGCAATTCAATTACCTAAGCATTCCCTCAGCAAATACTGGGCAAATATTCTCAGGAAAGCGCCAGTCTAGCAGAGCACACTTCTTTTGTTTCCGACAGCTGGGTCTACTGGGCCACTATCTGACTTTGCATAGTTTTTTCAGCCTCCATTTATATGATCTTAATGAGATTTAGAGAAAAGCGGGCTAGTATTAGTAATGACTAGAGCCATGTTTAGAGCAATGTGTGTAACTTCTGTTTTTCACTGCAAATATCCAAAGAACCAACTCAAAATATGATTGTTGGATCATACCAGTAACATGTATGTTTGTTCTCTCTGCATTTGTCAGTCAGAAGAAGTAATGAAATAACATATTCAGCCTATGTTTGTGTGTGCACGTTTGTATGTGCAAGTGCAAGTGTACATGTTTATGCATGCAACTGTGTATGATGTGTTTTTTTATATCAAACTATTGGCAGTTTTAAAGTGGATCCCATTGTTGAATGCTTCTGGAGTATAAGACTTAATGAACCATACCTCTCTGGAGCCTCATATTTAATTTTGAACCAAGGATTACTTAATACAACACATTAACTGACTTTTAGAGTGGATTTTATACAATATTAGATTTTTGAATTATAAAGATAGGAGCTTTGTTTGTTTTTGTGAAGCACACCCTGCTAATAATGAACCCACTACAGTTGGCAACATAAGCCACGGCTGTTTCGAGGTCTACCTTGCAAATTACAAATAATTTGATCACCAAAACCATTTAATTCTGGCTATCAATACAAATAAGCTCTAAAGTGAAAGAAACCTTCAAACTGGCTGTTGAACATCCAGACCGTTAGTGATACTTTGTTCATCCCTCCAGGCCTCTTGGTGACGAGACAAGGAGAAACCTCACCTACTTACTCTCTCAGTACGTACTATAAAAGAGGATGGCCTGGTTCGATTTGTCGGCTTAATGGTCACAGGCAGCCTGAGCTTCCCTAAGTGTTCTTTGGTTAATCAAAGCTGTAGCCCTGGCCATCCCCATGGCTCCTCGGTGACTACTTGATCAAAGCAATTAAAGGTACGCAGGGTCAGCTTTCTTGCGCCAAGGCCTTCCATAGAGTTTGCATGCTGAGCTGACAGAGAAGACCGATGATGTGACTTTTCATTTACAGGGCTACTTTCCATTTTACTTGGTGCCCACTTCCAATACAAGGCAGTCCAAGGTTGACATAAACTTCAGGTATACTGTGTCAGTGGTATTGCCACCCTCACTAACCTATACACACATCTACAAACACTCAACGCACACTCATAGTGAAACTCACTCACTCATCTCTGTGGCTATCACAGCTATAGTGATAATAATGTAGGACATGGGATGCTTTCTTTTTCAAATTACCCTTTTGTCCAGCTAGCAATAATTTCATCTATTGTACCCAGAGGGAGTACACTCAAGCACTTCTTGGTCTCTCAGAGACCACTGTTGCAGAAACTGACTCAAGCCTTTTTCTAACCAGCTTCAGCAATGAAAGATAATCCTCTGAAGACTTTCTTATCTTTTCTTTTTTATTCTTTTTGTTCATTTTAGTATCCTAGTGAGCAATGTTTTTTTTTTTTGTCATCCTAGCTTATATAACTGACTCCATTATCGGTATTGAGCAACACAATCATGTGCTATAGTATCATGCATTTGTTGTTAAAGTAGCTGGAAATACAAAGATAGTTGTGAAGTCATTGTTTAAATTTGTGAAATCCCTTTTTTATGTGTCCATAGTTGCTACAGGTAAAGCTTCAAGGAGAAATACATCAAAACAGATCAAAGTGCTATCTCCGGTCCAGCAGCAGCACTGGTTGATAGTGTGCAGGGCTCCAGACCAACATTTTACACTGGTGGCAGGACTGCCTCTTAAGTTTTCCAGATCATGGCAGTAACACAGAAACTGGTGGTTGGGTGTTTTTCTTAATGAAAAACGTGTCAATTAGCTTCATTATTCTTAATGTTTTGTGACCGGCAATGATGACCTAAAACCTGAATGTTCTAGGTTGCTACTTTGAGCGGGAGAATGCCTTCAAAGTATACCATACCGGGGGAGAGAGAGAAAGAAATGCTGCCAGTAGGTAGTTCACATGACGATCATAAATAATCATACTAAATCGGCCAACTGTATGACCAAAATACAGCTTTAGGATTTCAATAACAAAAAAATAAAATAGAATGATAAAAACACCAACAAAAGTCAAGTGGTAGCAGCGCCACCAATCATTTTTGTTTAGTAGCACTGGACAGATTTACGGTCATAAGTGCAACAAAATTGGTGTCAGTCTGGAGCCCTGGTGTGTACAGAAGAAGAATGACGACCACATGTCAGTGGTGTGACCATTCCTAAGCTTCACTGTCATGAACTCTCTGTCCTCTGGGTTACTATAGAGTTGTTTCTGTTTATCAGCACATGCACACACACACACCCTCACCAATGCATCTTTCTCCCTCGCTCGCTCTCTCTCTATCTGTGACTTTCACTTATGCAAGCACGTACACATGCACATAATCACACACTTACAGCAGCTGTGAGAGCACGCTTATCCCCCTAGCTGCTTTGCTCACCACCATTTTATGTCACTTACTCATACTGCTCTCACATATCCATGGTCAGTGGGAAACTACATTTCCTATAATGCACATCAGCTTGAAGGCAGCAAATGTATACGCCAACCACAGATCACAGAAGAATTGTTTGACCTTTTCTTTCTTACATTGACAACATAATTGTTTAGTAAACCCCCAGTCGCTATCTATTACACCTATCCCCGCCTTCTGAATGTGATATGTGTCTGAAGCGTTTGGCCTATTTTCCTTGTCTTTTTTTAATCAGCCCTCGTGCATTTAAAATCTGGGCAGGGCAGATGGGGATGGGAGTTTGACCCACTTTGATGGATTCCACACCGATTAAAAGGATGAGTGAGCTTTCGAAAGCAAGGGGTATGCACGGGTGAGAGGGAGGGAGAGAAAAGAGACGGAGAGAGAAGAGCAAGGATGTGTCTGGGAACGCACGCAGTATGTGACGAGTATGTCGATGCTTAACGGTGTACAACCAAGCTTTTACTGTGTCTGCATGGAGAATGTATCGCAGCATTTTCCAAAATGGTCTCACTGTTTCACTTTCTTACTCAATACCAGGTTGCTCAGTCCCTCTAGGATTTTGGCCACATTCAGCCCAAGATACACACACACACACACACACACACACACACACTCACACACCCACACATGATTTCGACTTCTGTTTCTCAGTCATTTAATAAAAGAGTTTGGGTGCATACTCAAGCCTTTCTAATCAACCATACAGTAAACCCTGCCCTGTCAACGCCTCCCAATAGTAGCCTAGATGACTATAAGTTGCATGGCTAACTTCCTGCTACACCGTTATCTGACTGATCGGACCTGGAGGATGAGCAAGAGTTAACGAAACAGGGTTATGAAACACAGGAATACTGGTCAAACCTATTATCATACTGACTTCCGTATGTCCTTATATGGACAATGCAGTTCCTGCAACAGCTTATCATTCTTGTGCAATGTTGTGATAATGATCACATTTGTATATTTGATAGTGTTAATTGGAGTGGATAGCTTCTGAACAACAATAAACATTTTTTCAAAATGACATGGGTCAGTATATCACTCTACAAATTGATCTCATTATTTCCAATCAGCCGGATACCGGATATTGGCTGTCCTGATATGAATGAAATATAGCAGCTTGGTTAGATTTAGACAGGTGTGTGTATGTTATATACTTGAGTTGTAAAAATCTACTGATCATACACCTTTGCATAGCCGCATATCGTTAGAGCAGATGTAATGTTTTGTTGTGTCGACTACAAGGTGACAGAACAGTTTCAGAAGATGAGAAGGAGTGACACCATTCTATCCACTTCCAGCACTAACTGTTAACTTCTGCAGCTCATACTCTCATCCCGACGCTCCGCTCCGACGCTCCGCCCCGGCTTCATCTCGTGTCTGTGTCTCCCTAGCACCTTCAGGTCATACCCAGATTCCAGCGTCAGCGGATTTGTCACTGCTGTTCCTCGTCTCGTTCAGAGGCTGGAGAGGGGCGGCGGCGGGAGATAGCCACCACCTGACGGCGTGCGCCATTTGATGGAACCGTCCAGGGACAATGGCCTATCCTGTCGATCTGGAGGTGGAGGGATTGATATTCATAAGATGTTGGCACCAGGCAGTCTCCCCTCCATCATATGGGCGTAGCTCTGTGCTTCACTTCCGTTTTTAGGCGTATTTCCACTCCCTCATCGGGAAATTGCGTAAAGGATAGGGCAAAGATACGCTGTTGTTTATTCCCCAACCTAGTACCTTGCCCTCCACAGCCAACTATTGTTCTTTTTGGCCGTCAGTTTTTTTCATGGTTTATTGATCTATCCTTGTCTTACTCTGCCTCTTATATATTTCCTTCATAAAGTTGTCCTCTGTCTTATTTGAAAATATTATGTTGCTATCCGTGGTGCTGAAACAGGAATTATTTTCTCATAAAGTACTCCACAGGCATTTCATTTAATGGCTTGCACTTCATAAGGGAGCAATGGGAAAGAGATCCCTCTCTCTCTCTCTCTCTCTCTCTCTCTCTCTCTCTCTCTCTCTCTCTCTCTGGCGCGTGCGCGCGTTCTCTTTCCGTGGCTATGAATTCCGTCTTGTTTCCCCAACGTGACACTCCTTACAGGATCAACCAAAGGGCAAAACACTGATAGTTCAGGGTACATTCAGTTCATTTACCAGCTTGTCGTCTGCATATTCACTTAACACTACTTTCCCCAGTGCTTCCACTTCCCTTGTCTAAGATGATAAAACCATGCCACTGCTTTGTGGCGCCTTCCCTGGTGTTGTAATATGATTTGATTCCCTCACGGTCATTTCCATGCTTGATTACAGCCAGTGGCCTTTGTGCATAATGCAGTGGCAGTAAAACTATTCCCATGTTTTATTAAGCCAGCTTTTGCTGTCTCTTCAGTCCCTGTGTGTGTGTGTGTGTGTGTGTGTGTGTGTGTGTGTGTGTGTGTGTGTGTGTGTGTGTGTGTGTGTGTGTGTGTCAAGCGCGTGGGTGTGATCCATCAGGGAAGGAACAGGCTGTAAACACACAGAGACATCCTATCCATCCTCCTTTATTCGTTTATTAAGCCTGACTAGTGTGCCCAGGGATTGACCAGTAAAATATGGGCCTTATAAACAGCAAACCACAGCTATTTGTTCACACAGTCGGAGGTAAAATACTTACAGCAAGTCAGCTGAGGGCTCATTTTGAACGCTCCCAATTTTTTACTATTCGGCTACATGGAAAACAAAGTGGATCATTGATGTTTAGGATTATTGAATGGCAGGTGGAAGATTCTTTTGACTTTGTGCTTGCTCAATTAGCCTTTGATAGTTAGATTTCTCAATGCAATGGGGAGTCATTGTTGGATATTGCATATGCATATTGCATATTCAATTCCATGATTTTTGACATCACCATCCACTCCAGTGGTCAACTGACCAGCCATCCAGGAGCCATGTTTGGTTGTTAACCGGATCATCATGAACATCTACATGCGCAATACACATACGAATTACATTTCAATTTATGATGGAGCATGTGATTCCAGCTCTTTATTTTTACACAGAGGAAACGTGTTTGAGGAGTATTGGATACAAATAAGGCACTAAAGTAGAGTCCATCTGGTGTATGCCACTGTAACGTTGTAAAATATATGAGACACTGGAGAACAGACACCACCACAGTATCTTTATGTGCTGCACAGTCCACAAATCTGCAACTATTGGAGTGGCGCCATGAAAAATGCTGACTTTTATATTTGGGTTACCCGACCTATTCCAGCAACACCCAGAAAGATCCCTGGGGTTTTCATGGGGGGGGGGGGGGATCAGCTGTTTGCATGTAACCACTGGGGACATCTGCTTCTGAGACACACAGTTAAGCAGCCACCCACCCCCTACCCCACCCTACCCCCGCCCCCCACCCGCAACCATGGGACACTCCCCTGACAACCAGTGGAATGGCACTTCAGAAATCAATACAGTGCCTGGCTTGCTCGGAAGGCCTAAATGACATCTGTTCCCTCCTTCGGCACATCTCTGTGTCCACACGGAGACGCCCTGGAGGGAGAACAACAGCCCACTTACCCTCCAAGGATAAGTTGTACGTCTCTTGCCAAGAGCCCTCAAGGGTGAGCCATGAGGCATGCCCGCCATTTAATGACAGGCTGGATGGGCACAGAGCTGGGCCCTAAGGATCAGCCATGCCACCATTATCTCCCTGTCTATAAGGAACTTTAAATCCAGCTCTTCTCACTGAAACAACCCCTTGGTGGTGGGATTGGGGAACATGTGAAACCACAAAGAACTAGCAGCGGCTAATTGACGGAGACCTATTACATGTATTCTGTGACTGTAGGAACTACGGGAGGAATTACAGTGCACATTACGTATTAATTATAGTTATGGTTGTAGGCATGATCACTCAATACACTGTATACATAAATGTATTCACTTTCTAGTCAGCATATATAATTACGCCATGCTGGGCTCTGTTTTATGGCTACACCTGATTACCACTAGTAGCATGCTTAACGTGCACACAAAGCTACAGCATGCTGTGCTGACCTTTGTGTTAATGTGAGATGACAGCGAGCCTGGTGCCCCTGGCCAGTGAAATGGCTCCTCAGCTCTCCCCTGGCTCGGTTACTTGTCAGAGATCAGAGTCAGAGCACCCCCTGCGACAGACAGACTATTGGTGTGCTGCGCATAGCTTCAGCATCGTGCACACTGCCGGCGCTCAGCAAATTCTCGAACAGCAGCTTGTGTTTCCGTGGAGACGGCAGCGGCAGTGATCAGTAGGTAAGCAGCGCGCTGAACCTCCTCTTCATGGTCGTTGGAGCATCAGCTGGGCCACGCCCATGAGTGGAGATCGAGGTAGAGAGGAAGGGAGAGAGGAGACAAAACGTTTTCTAAAGCTCATCTAAGACGGCTAATACTGCAGTTCCACTACTCCGCCATTATTGAGCAGTGAGCAAACGGAGCGGTTTTGTTTGCATGCTGTTTCGTAAACAGCTGTCTGTCATGGCTACATTAGACTATAATTCCACCACGATTTCCCCAGCAGAAAGACGTCGTTTTTACTGTCGCACAATATACACGTCTCTCAACTTCTTTTTCCCCTTCCCCTTAGCAAAGAGAGACTTTAATTGCATATGTTTCTCTACATCTTAGATAAATATACTTATACACTACTGTCAGTTCACCGAATACTGTCACTTTATACCAAATACAATTTCCATGGATAATGGAAGTTGTAAGTCAGGGCAAACTATGTATTCTGTCCCAATGTCTAATTTATCCTTCGATTTAGTGAAATGTTTTGCCTTGACACATTCATGTAATATAGGCCTATCATTGTTTATTTTATTTGAATATATGACCAAGATGTCATTGTCATGAATGTTAAGCAATACGTGTGCCTGGGATATGTTATGCAACAACAATAGCATCGCACGAAACAGATTTCCCTCAGTGTCCAAATAAACAACACGGATAAAGAAGTTATTAAATCCTGCGGGCCACAAATGATTACATGTGGGATTTGTCTGCAACGCAGTTCGTTATTCATGAAGCCAGGAGACATGCCAGGTCTGGAAATAACTTTGTGTCTTGCTAAAGCTAACAATGATTGTGGGATCAACTTTGTATTGGTACATAGGTGAAGATTAGGTGGCAAATTAAGGTCTGCTCTGTGGATCTATTCATTCTTTTGATTCATTCCCCTCTTGTGTGTTGTGAAGAGAACACTTGTGTCGCAGACATTCTGCTGGACACTTGACCTTCAACGGCAAAGGATCAATTGATCTGTGGAATTATGTTTGTGTGGTTGACATTAGTAGAACTAAATTGATGTTGTGTGAACTATGGGTCTACTCACTGTAGAACCAGTATCTTGACGAGTGGCACTTCTCTTTGCGTGACATGCCATAGTCATGCATTTGATTCCATCTGTTTGTGCTTTAATTATTAAGAAGACAGTATGGATTCTTTTAGTTGAAGGAATAATGTGAATTATTTAAAGATCTTGCATATAACATTTTCCACTCAATCTATCTATCCCTATATATGTATATGCTTATAATATAATATATGTGATATATTATCTACTGTACGTATTGATCATTGTTAATAACCCTTAATTTATTCATCCTTTATTTAACCAGGCGTATCCCATTCAGATATCTCTTTTACAAGGGAGCTCTGGCCAAGAGGAAAACTCCAGGATAAAACATTAAAACAGACAACAATACAACAAGCATCAAAAACATTAAAACGATAAAGTAATCTAAGTAAAAAATAAAAGAATAATACATTTTATATGACTGACAAAAGGATTTTTTTTAAACTCAGGCAGTGACACAAGAGATTTGAACTTAACCTGTAAATCTAATAACTTTACCTGTTTTGCAGGAAATTCCGGGACAAATGGGCATAACAGCTAAAAACATGTTTTCCAAAAACAGAGATGGGGCAAGGAACAGCAAAAATCTGCAAATCATTTGAACAAAGTTTATAATTACTAGTTACATTTTTAATAAGCCTGCAAAGATAATCAGGGAGTTTCCCTAAGAGGTCTTTATATTTAAATAATTGCCAGTGGATCTACGGAATCGCAAGGTTGTGAATAATGTAAATTTGTTTAAGTCACAATGATGGGTACACACTGAAAAACTGTATCAAGGGCCTTCAACGTACTATGAGGCATACATATACAGACAGTCTCCATAATCAATCATGGCTAAAAACGTTGCTGAAACAAGTTTCTTCCTGGCCGACAACATAACATTACAATATTAAATACAAACCCCTTCTGTGGTGTTAACATTCAAAGATAGGCTTTTTATGTAATTTTGACTCTTCACACTATCTTTTAAATGATAATAATATTCAAGACTTGAGGAATAACATTTGCATATATCCAACAATCGCATCTCTTAGGCAGTATGTCACACAATGCACTGCATTCTTGTGAAATGTGGCAGTAACGAAATCATATTGTGAACTTAATAATGAGGTTGTATCCAATCTGTGGAAAGTGGATAAATGGCACATTAGAGAGTTCTCTTTCAAGCGAGGCAGCTGAAGGAGGCTCTAAATGCCGTTGAATGCAATGTTTTTTGCACTGATGGTGTTTCTTCATTTCTCTATATCTTCTCCTGACCTGAATCATCTGTTGGACCTTCTCCCAACTATACAGTTACTCAAAAATGATTTTAGGCTGTGATACAGTGATGAGGCTGTGCTTTCTACTAGCATGTTCGATTTAAAAGAAAAGTGCCAAGAAATCAGGAAAGAAAACGTGGTGCATATTCTATAAACCTGGGATATCAAAAGCCAATGACCATTAAATATTGACGCTTACACACGACGCTATGCACGCACTTCATTTCGGCTATGGAAAACACGTTTTTTTTCTTCTTCTTTTTTTACTCCCCACCCGAATCTGTTGGAAGTAGGCTACCACTGGCCCACTTACCTTTTCCCTTCTCTTAGGCTCTGGTGAGCTTCTGGGAATTTGAACACACAGCCCATTGGAGGGAACAGGCTCAAGCTGACGTGTCTGTCACAGTCCTGCAAAGATACGCTTTGATTGGAATCAAGACAATGTATTGCACACATTTGCTGTCAATGACAGTTCTGATGCAATCCCTACATCTAGCTCTGTGTTGTCTCATTTGCTATTTTTGTCAGTATTTCTTGCTTTGTAAATACATTTGGATCATGTGAAATCTGTGTTAGGGCAGTATCAGTTACATAATGGTTGTGGAATGCATATTTCAAACCTGGCATATACCCTGTACAGTAAGCAGTAACCCAACTCAAATTAAGGTCCATTTAAGAAAAAACAGTACATATTGTTTCACAATGCTTGACAGATTTCTTGGCACATTCAGTTCAGGTCAACGGTTGCACTGTCTTGTTTTGATTATATGTAACATATTGTTGAGGGGGCCCTGATGTCTTTGCAATGCAGTCTTCTTTCAAAGCATCATGTTTCATTGCAGAGTTCTTGTTAATTCCTTCAAGAAGATTGATTTGAATGTGGACTGATTTGCTTAATGTCTTGTCCTACATGTTAGCTTTTTCAGTTCAGTTGTCTTAACAATATCTATTTTAAGCTGTAGTAAACTCAACCCAACAACCATTAAAAGTTAGCAACCTACGCACAGATATTTGTAGGAAACTATTGCTCTGTAGTTTGCATCTATTTTCCAGAAATTAGCTCTAAATGTGTGTGGTGTGTCTAATTTTGGCTTCTCTATCAAATTGTTTAGGCATAATAGACTAGGCTCCCTTGGAAATTACACAGACGCTCCACTCCATGATAACGATCCTCTTGTTGTTTCTCAAGTAGCACCGGATTCAATTGGCTATAATCTCATGAGAAGTTCTCTGGATTTTGATACTTTGTATAACTTGGTCATAGTTATAATTGGAAAAACATAACAGGACTGTTGTCAGCTTTCCTAGTTATTAGAAAAACCCCTATTAAATTTGGTAGCGATGATCCTCAGATAATCTGTGATTAAAATATGGGGTGTTGCTAGGTTTTCTCTGGGGCAGAAAACTAGACTGACCTTATTTCCTTCCCACCTACATACATGCGTCTAGACCGGGGGTCGGCAACCCGCGGCTCTAGAGCCGCATGCGGCTCTTTAGCGCCGCCCTAGTGGCTCCCTGGAGCTTTTTCAAAAACACGAAAATGTAAAAAGATGGTGTAAATATATTTTTTGTTTTAATATAATTTATTATCCAATGCTGTAAACATGTGTAACTTAAAGCACCATCGCACAGCAGAGTAGTCACGTGGTGCGTCATTCTTTCCAGGATGCGCTGCAGGGAAAATAAACATTTAATCATGAATGCTCATTATGTATTAGTAGCCTACTTATCATTTTGATAGTACGCTAATATAGCTAATCTAGACACTTGCAGCATGTGTTGCCTTCATTATAAGGCTTTTAATTTTTTGCGGCTCCAGACAGATTTGTTTTTTGTTTTTTTGGTCCAATATGGCTCTTTCAACATTTTGGGTTGCCGACCCCTGGTCTAGACAGAGGAGGGTGACATGTCTCATCATTGTGTTCCATATTTTGCAAATCTATGTCACAATTTTTACTTGCATTAGTCCTCCAATGTCACTTGTCTAACAGCACAGAAGCACACATGCAGACAAATACTCAAACAAACACACATAAGTAAAGGACCATGCCATTGCCCAGGCAAATGGGCAAAGCCCCTCATCCATCACACCAGAAAGTAAATTAGATGAATCCTCTCTGGAAACTGCTGAGGCCTGCCTATAGGACCATGCCTTGATCTAATTATGGGTTTGCAAGTTTTTCTATTCACATGGCCCCTCTATCTTTTTTATACATTCCCCTTCACATTAAGTATCATGATAGGTGGCTTATTTCTAATAGTTGTCGGGAGCAACTGTAGACATAGGTACACCTCTTGTTCTTATTCTTTAGGATTTCCTAAGCAGATGCCCTTCCATCACCATCTTGATAATACTGCTGTAACTGACTGACAGGAAATTACATGTCACTTTGTACTATGTTGATCTTTATTGATCTTTGTTCCACTTGGGTCTACCTGTTAATTTGTACTGGTCCAATGTTATGGATGAACACAATACATGTAATACAGATATATCCTTGGTGCTCAACTGTTTCTCAACATTCTTCCTGTCTTACTAAGCCAATTAAAGCACTCTGTATCCTACCATAACTTATCAACTTAATCGCTAAGCAGATTGTTGTTGCTTCCAAAAACTGCACATACTGTACTGCAAGTGCTTCAAAAAGGTTCTTGATGGTGTTATCTGCTTGGATCAAAGGATCTCAAGAGACGTCACTTCACTCAAACTCTCTCTCATTCCATCTCTCCTGCACATTTTGTCTTGCTCTGTCTCTCTCCACACACACAAACACACTCTCTCCCTCTATCACTAACCCAAACACACACACACACACACACACACACACACACACACACACACACACACACACACAGTACTCTGCAAGTCATAACATTTTTATGATTTTGTGATTTGTTAGACTATTTTAAATGTAGTTAGTTATCCTTTTTAAATTTGAAATGGTAGTCATCATGAACAGTGGTGTTACCAGACACAGATATGAGTCCAGTTCTGTAAGTCAGTCATGCAGAAGTGACGTTCAGCCTCTCACTTTGATGTTTTTTTTTATTTGCGATGAACCCCCATGTTCATTTTTTTGTCTCAGAGCAACAAGCAACAAGATGAGCTGCTTAGGGACGTTCCCCGCTGTGTGCAGGCGCTTTCAAAGTCACTCAGAGCACTCCAGTGACACAGGCAGAGACACTAATAAATAAAAAACGAGGAAATCCCACCAATGAAATGCCACAGCCCATGGTCAAAACTGCAACATCAGAGGTCAGATGACCCTTAAAGTCACAACGTAATACATCGTGATGTACTAGAGAGAATATGTGCTGAATCAACATTAATTTACTTCCACCACATGCAGAGACATTGGTTTTAGATTCGGCATGTATGATAAGGGACATGCATACTGCACTTTTCTTACCCAGTGGACCTATGAGAATTGAAATATTTCACTTTTTCTCTACGTGACATTATTTGGCATTTAGATTGTTAGCGTGATTGCTTAAACAGTTAAGCATTTAGTTGCAAGGCAAGGACTATGTCTTTTGAAGAGTTTGGTACAGACACTGTACCGTAGTTGAACCCTAGTAACTGCATTTCTCATTTAAGGGGATGCTGTCTGGCTCATTGTCACTTGGCTGAATCAATTAGACTTCCATAGAACTTTAAGCCCATGGATGAAACAAAAAGGAACCAACATATATTTGATTAATGAATACGATATCCATATGAGTGAGTCCTCGTTGTGCTTCAGCTAGATGCTAGCATAATGCACTGATTACCTCTGTGCCTTCAAAAAGTTGCCCTTTTAGTTTATTTGGTTGATTAGAGTCTGATTGATTCATTGTTTCTCTGTGTACTGCAGTGGAATATATTGAAGCATGGGACTTGTCTTAGGAAGGGCCCTAATATCCCATAGAAGATGTAAGAATAGTGGTTTAATGACACTGCTTGGCTCTATATTAATCAACGACTTCTTCTGTGGACTGGAGGAACGGTTTCGTGATTTTACTTTGGATGTGGTACATTACTCTGAAGTTGGCACGTTTTTAGTAAATAAACATTTATTTCAAGTAAAAGTTATTCTTTGGTCAAATTAAAATGGCAACAGGTATTTCCACAATAGCATGAACACCGGCGGATATCTCCAAGACCTTCAAACTAAAATTTGCAATTCCCAAATACAAACACCTAATATTTCACCCACCCTCATTCGCTATTAATCGGAACGTTGATTTGAAGGACTCGGCCGGGCCGATTGGAGGATTAACGCCGGTGCCCGTGGATACGACTGTAATCCGCGCATCACTATTGTCCACGTAGCCCTGCAGAGGCTCTGTTTTCCTTGTCCTCAGCTCAATTTAACTGGCACTAAAGGTGAAGTGTAGGTGAAGGTGAATTGTTGTTCCATTCAACTACAGCTTTCATCAGTCAAGCCTGTTCACAATTTCAGAGATTACATTTCAGAGATCGTACACCCTTTGTAGCAGTGGTAGTGAGCTATGGTCTTCTCAAAAGAAACAGACATACCGGTAGTGTATTGATGTGTAGCTTGTCTATGGTGTCCACAGTATTGAACCAATGGACAAGCCTGAGGCTAATCGGGACCCTTATATTCCAATGAGATGCGAAGAAGTACACCACTCCATCACCATGTGCACACACACACACAAACAGAAACACACACACACACACACACACACACACACACACACACACAGACAGGTGAAGCCCATTGTTCACAGTGTACACTTCAGCTGCAGTTTATGCAGGCTACCACAAAAGGAAATCATCATGGCGTGCCCTTTTGTATCCTTGGCGTCTCATCACCTGTTTGGATCCAGATATCTTTGACTCTTTGAGGATTCAAATTTGATCAGTGGGTTTCAATGGCCCATGGATTTTAAGGTTCTACTCATCCCAAAGCAATCAATGGTAATGATTTGCAAGGTCCTGGAAGAAAGCACCTTTATTATTTCTTAAGCTACACACAGACAAGCACACACATAAATACAATGTACGTGATAAAAAGTAAAGACTTGAGGTCATCAATGCTTAGCCCCTAAAGTATGAATCTGAAAAAAACAAACTAGACTTTTGTAAACACATTGCAGTTTATTTCCCCCTGCATGAGTGACTCTTGTAGAAAAGTATTTGACTACTTCTACTTTGCAACTCCCTGTAGCACTGTTAACAGCGTGACATATTTGGATCATGTACTAAATGTAGCATATGCCAACTGAGGTGCCCATCCCGTGAACCGCTGAGAGAAAAGATCTTAGGATAACCAGACATTTTCAGAATGTTGTTATTTGGAGAAAATCCGGACATGAAATATTCAAATGAACAACCCCTAGTACCTTAGCCTAGATTCCGTGGGCAATCTTTTCTGTCGACATATATGCTTCAAAGGGGGAAGTGTAAGTTTCTGACCTGGACCTGTATTGTGAGCTAGATATAAATAACCTATCAAGAAATCACATATTTTTTGTTTCCTGAATGTGATCATCGCTTTGATCTGTATTGAAATTAATTCATGCTTCAAGTATAAATACTGAACACAGTGTCTTGACTTTAAAGATGCTGTTGTGTGCTGCAAGTGTTGACACAAGTATGCAATGTGGCTGTGCTTGTGGGTGGCTAAGAAAAGCATGTATCCATGGAAACAACACATTTGATGGTTTTAGTAATTGCATTGGCAGCGTGTAACGAATACATGCATCTAAATAGTCCAAGGGGTAGAGAGAGTACATACGCTTCTGATGTTATTGGAAACTGAATATGTCTCCGTTTTTTTGCATGTAATGATGTTTAACTTTACTTTACCAACTTAATTTAATATAATTCGTGCTTTCGTTTTTAAGATTTTTATTAAATTTTTTTAGGTTTTTCACTAATTGTAATTTTTACCTCAGAAAAGATTGTACTTCCACATATCTACAGGCTTACTAGTAACGTTAATAACTAGATAGGACTGTTCTGGTTACCTACCCCACAGCGTAATCCTAGGAAATCACTTGAATGTAGGGGTTTATCAGTTGTGGTCCATGGTCCATAGACAAACACTTGCAATGCACAAGGGGGACAGGTCACATGGTTTACTATGGTAACAGGGTACATGGAACAGGAGGAGTGGCAGTTGCCACAGCGATGGTGTGTTCCCTTGGTTGAAATGGAGGTAGAAGCGTGCAACATAGGAAGAGGCATCATCAGGTATCATTTTTAATAATTTGACGCTGCAACAAGCAATTGTGAGACACCACTTATTAGTCACCCATATGTGTAGTATGGGGGTGGGGGGCAAGCAAACCATTCATCTTGTATCTATAGTTCCACATGATATGCAGCGATTTATTTATCATATTCATTTTATACTTTTAGATTCAGAACCCCCTTGTAGATTCTAATATCCCCCCGAAATAGGAGCCGCTTTGAGCTGAGCACATTTGTAGTTTAACACACACCTTGCCAGGGAGCACGTTTGTAGTTTAACACACACCTTGCCAGGGAGCACGTTTGTAGTTTAACACACACCTTGCCAGGGAGCACGTTTGTAGTTTAACACACACCTTGCCAGCTTTCAATTAGTTGAAGTGTTCAATTGCTAAATGTTCCTTCTCTCATATCATATAACTCAGTGGCTCAATCTCTCTTACAGACACCTGTCCTGTAGGGTCAAAGTAATTTAAAGCTTCCCCAGTCAATCCAGCTCTCTGCTATTCATAATAGGGATGTTCATATTGCCAGATCATGGTGCTTGGGATTTTTGGGACGCTTAGTTACCGAGACCCCAGTCTTAATGAATGACTTTTGTCTAAGGATGCCAACACCGGCATTGATGAAAGGGACAAGCAGAGGAGAACTTCTTATGAGATATAAATAGCAGCTTTTGTGAGCACGGATTCCCTGTCGGTTTGGAGCCAAGAATGTAGTGTATCACGCTGACTGATTTGCATAGATATACTCCTAGAGTTATTGTAGCAAATCTGCTAGGAGGTTGCTGACTCCATAGGGGAGATGAGATATAGGCGAAATACAATGTGAATGATGTTTTATTAACGTTTTAGTCCAATTATTTTAAGATTTAGGAAAACCTCGGGGACAACCCATTTCCCATTATCAACCTATTCAACTCACCTGGCTCAAAATGTGTGATGCCATTAATCTAACTCTGTAATACTGTGATGAGTCCATAGAGACGGAGGCATGTGCAGGATACAGGGTATTTATTCAACACACAAAGCGAGTCAACGTGAGGCAGTCTCCCGTTGACATAGAACATATTACACACAGACACTCGTAATACTTACAATCACACCCAACTGAGTCTAGGCACACAGGCCTTAAATACCCGACTAACTATGCACAGGTGTACAGCATGAGTCAATCAGTAAACAGGTGACAAGGAACGCTGCAGTGCGGGCGTGGGCGTGACAAATACAAGAGCTAGGCCATGCAGTATACGGTCTTAAAATCTTATGGAGTTTTGACCTCCTGTTTTTGCGGTCATACATTTTGGTCCATTTAGGAAATAATGCAGTATGATCTGTTAATATAATACATTTTATTAGTGTTACAACGAACAAAAATATTTCATTTTAAAGTATTGTGTAATAATCAGTGCTTTATAGAGTAGATTTGATCTTTGATCTGTCAATTATGTCTACAGCTTTTGTACTCTGAATAATTCATTTTTTAGTGACATTGTTTTTTTATCTTCACCTTTTAATCAACACAACATATGTTAATTGAACCAGCAGGGAAAATTCACAGAAATGTATATGGACTGCATAAGATTACTTAAAAAATTAGGGATGCCCTGCTATGCATTTTCTGGGAAAACACACCTTGCCAGGTTAGATATCAACTCAGTCTGGGAGATAAGTAGAATAACCAATATTTGAAAATAGAATTGAAAAAGCTTTTACACTCTTAGGATTTTAGAATGAGAAGAAAATACTTTTTTAAGGAAAATGTTCCATAACTTTTATTGTGTTTATCAGTTTATTTTATCAAATTTGCTGCAAACAGTACACATGACACTAAGAGAAATTGCCATAACTACCAAATGTGGGTACTGGTAAAATACTACCTCTAAAGTAAATGACTAGCAAATTGAGAAAAGCTTGGCTTGGGGGATTAAAGAGGCCAATACTAATGATCCCCTTTATATAATGTGCATCCCTGTTGTTTGAATATTTAGCATATTTCAACCCTGCCCATGCCTACTGTCCACCCTCAGTCAACCCCTTACCCACAGAATACTTATATATATGTTTTTTTTTCCAGGATAGGTCACTGAATTCCATTCCTTTCCATGTTAGCATGAGACTAGCGTTACCTTCTATAACTTAGCGGTCATTCAAGGGTTATGGTTAGGGTTAAGCTGGATATTCCTTGTATTGCAGTGTAGCGACCCACATTTTCCTTTACCAAATCATTTACATAAAGAAATGCAAGTAGAAGTCCAAGGCTTATTTACAGTAGTGCAATCTTTGATCAGGCTGTTCCATGTACTACCATGCAGTCTTAGAAGGCTCAAGCCATAGCCATATTGTTGCGCTCAACAATGTCCCAACGTAGACATAACCTAGCTGCTTTATATCACATCCATCCAGACAAGTTTAACCTAAAAAGTCAATAGGAAAGACACATATGAATGGTTCTGAGAGTTGTAACAATGCTTTTGGTCCCATTGAGTGAAATGTGATTAGCAATACATGTTCACCCCAGCCGCCCTGGCACTAATGGGAGCAGACTGGCACTGGAACAGTTCCACTGCGCCCATCAAAACCTACCCACATGTGTCCTTGTGGACCATATTCATGCCATCTATCACAGCAATGTCATCCTAATAACCTTGGATCTCTGTGGCCATAATTACAGCATTCTCTAAGAGTTGATTTGGCTCCTTGTTGTTGCTTAAAAGAACACCAGACATTTCATTCATGTGGAACAGGTTGATATTGTGTTCTTAGATAGTACATAGTATTTCCATATAGTCAAAAGATGAGTCTGTGTAAAGTGGGGGGACAACGACATGCTATGTGATTAAAAAGGGTGTTCAGCAATAGAAACCTTTATATAGAATCATACTAACTTGTAGTATGGTTTGCCTTACAGTTGTCAAAACAGAGGAGGATTTGTGTAGGTACTCTCTTGGATTGATTTCAGTGAAAGACGCTTTTAGAGTCATACTACTGGGTAGATAGATGTTCTTGCAACCTATACATGTTTTACCTCATACAATATAGATGAGTTTATATCAGAGTTAATGGTCTCCAGGCAGGGCCTGTATTCTTTTTTTTGTCCTACCATGCCCTTTACATGACCCTGTCACCCCATTGTCAAAGCCACCAGAGAACCTATGCCCTCATTTGGAACATAAGGAATGTTTACACTTCCCCTGGGTTGTGTCCTGTTCCCTACAGTTGCACACTGGATTTGCATTGCACAGAACACTGGATTTGTAAACATCTTGGGATAGCTTGTGTTGGTGTGTGGGGGTGTGTTGGTGTGTTTGTATGTGGAAAGAAAACAAAAGAAAATGAGAAGCTAGAGGGCCAATGAGAGAAAAAAAGATTGAAATGCAACAATGCAACAGGTTGTTTGGAGAGACAGCCCCCTGCCTGAACGAAAAGGTCCTTACCTCATTCTCTCTCTCCCTCTCCCTCTCTCTCCCTCTCCCTCTCTCTCTCTCCCTCTCTCTCCCCCCCCATCTTTCTCTCTCTATCTCTCTCTCTCTCTCTTTAAGGAAAGAAAGAAAATGCTTATTTGATCACTCATCTTCCACCATTTACTCCACAAGCCCAGTGTTAAAAGACGTCATCACAATTTTAATACCTAGCTTTCAAAATTGTAGCATACAAGAAGTGCAGACGTTCTGGTTCTGTGTCTGAATGCAAGACCACAGTACTGCAGGTTTAAGACGGTTGGGCCAAAAAGGACAGGAATTCTGCTGCACAGGCATGCACCGCAGGTATATGGAGGGCCCCGTAGTGGAGCTGTGCTGCACAGGCATGCACTGCAGGTGTTTGGAGGGCCCCATAGTGGAGCTGTGCTGCACAGCCATGCACTGCAGGTTAGGAGGGCCCCGTAGTGGAGCTGTGCTGCACAGGCATGCACTGCAGGTGTTTGGAGGGCCCCATAGTGGAGCTGTGCTGCACAGGCATGCACTGCAGGTTAGGAGGGCCCCGTAGTGGAGCTGTGCTGCTGCGGGTAATCCGTTCTCACACTGCACCAACAGCTCTGTCCAAGCACAGCTGCAGTAAACAAACCTTTCAGGGTTTCGAGCTGCATAGACCACCGCAGGGAAGGGATATTTGAAATCTGTTGGGAGAGTCGATGGTAAAGATGTTTTGAAGCTAAATAATTAACACAATGTTGTAAAGTAAGTAACTGCACTGCTTTATAGGAGGCTGGAGTTCATTTGAGTGGCCTTCAACCGACAGGAGAAATCGAAAAACCAAAAGACATCAGCAGTCAGACTCGTCCTGGCATAGCCATTAGAAACCATTAGTGGGGATGTTTTTGCTAATAGCCAGCTCCTTAGTTGGCTTGGAGCTGAATGGGCTGTGATACATTTGTAAATATGCTAACAGAGGCCAATGAACCATGGGTCGTCATTTACAAGCCAGGAAGCAGTTGCGTTCTGTGGCGTGTTCAGCGTAGCTTAGTGTCTTAGCATGATGGATGCTGCCCGCCATGGGACATATGAGCCAGGAGGCAGGCAGTCAGGCAGGCACACATCTGGCAACTCAGCCCCCAAAGGAGCTCAGGGACAACAGCAGATCAAGAAAAGGCGTCCCCTCATCCTCTCTCTCTTTCTTTCTCTCTCTCTCTCTCTCTCTCTCTCTCTCTCTCTCTCTCTCTCTCTCTCTCTCTCTCTCTCTCTCTCTCTCTCTCTCTCTCTCTCTCTATCCGTCGCTATCCATCCCTCTCTCAGCCCTACCTTGCACCAAAATATACAACAAAACAACAGCCACAGCTAAAGATAATAAGAGGCAGTGCAATTATTTCAGAAAGAGCTTTGACTCTCACATGGGTTTACCTTTTTAGTTATCCAGTGCCCACTGCCGTGAAAGTTGCACATTTTAATTCAGGAAGACGTTTTTATTTGTCATTAGGTCATCCCATGATTGAGAGTGTCTCCATCTGTCTATCTAGAAGAAACAAATTATGTTTGCAGTTCAATATGAGTTTTTTCATTATACTGTCCCTGTGAAGTTTGTTTTGAAACCCCTAGCCCTGCATGACTGTCCATGTTTTCTTATCTCGACCCCTCTGTCTGTTTAACGCTAGAAGACAGACAACATTATCATTCCAGGCTGGCAGAGGCTGTGTTAATGCTTGCTTTCATCGATTTCTGCCTCGCTGAGCACAGTCCCCTGTTACAATGATTTGGACAGGATCAGAGAATGGTTATTCCAAGGCATAAAATAATACATATTTTCCTTTGGCAGGATTTCTGTGATTTGATTATGTGCCTACATGAAGTATATTACTTTTTTCAATCTGATAAATAGGCTCAGATTGAGAAGCTGCGAAGTGAATGTGAAATGTTTGGATGATGCTACTGCATGTGCAACCCTAAGAGGTTGATGAATGCATGCTGACTCTCAGGTTGGCTTCTCCTTGCCCCAGACCTTTGAGAAAATGCCAGAGATTCACAGCACCAGGCCTGCAACGCTAATCCACTTTGAGTAGTGCCACAGGCTATTTGACTTTCAAATATTATGCGTGCTTGTGTGTGTTTGCCTGTTTGTGCCAAACCTTTTTTACCTTTTATGTCTAAAGCTTTTCTACGTTCTTTTTATTTGCATGTGAAGATATTTTTGTGAAAGTTCCTGGAGATCTATTCTCAAACTAAATTCCAGCACCTGCTCAATGCATTTAATCTTTAGGAGCGTCATTCATTGGAGAATACAGCTAGTCAGATGATGCCAAAACTTTTGGACTACTTGGCTCCACTTCTTGCTTCATTATGAATCCACATGAAACCCTAGATAGTATCCTCTTCCACAACGTCAACCGTTTATTCCATTTATGCCCTGTATAATTCATGTTAGAATATCGTGAAGTGCAAGCAAGCCAACTGTCCACTAACGTCGAAAGGACAGCTGGCTGGAAGAGAGAGATAAGGCAGTTAAAAACGCTTCCAAGACAGCTCCAGTAGGCCACTATAAAACAAGACATGGGAGATGAGACATGCATGTGTAAATCAGACTGTCTGATCCGGGAACTCACAGACATCTAACACCTGGAGGCGCAGAATGTTATACTCCCTGTTTACAGATTAGTGTTTTGCCAACTTGCCGAGGGATGTTTGCACACTGTTTGTGCATGGTCATTGCAGAAGGGCTCCAGAACTTTTTTGTGGGCTCATTATCACAGGTTGTGCTGCAAACCACGCACCTTGTTTTTTATATACTTGAATAAAATATGGCATGGCTGGCATTTATAATCTTAGGTGATATATGCTTGTGGTGGAATCTGTACTGATATTTGATGCTTGGATAAGCGATGTTATACATCATCATATGGTGTCCCAGGGAGGCGGAATTGTTAGAAAAATCGAATCCTGTCTTTCCGCTATGTCTATCTTTTCTCCTTCCTCTGAAATACAGCTTTCCATCAACGTGTTGAGATTGTAATAGTTAACTTGTGCCATTTGATATTTACAAGCCATTTAACTTGAATGGAGTGTCAAGGGCTAAACGAATAGCTTGTGATGTAAAACCATACACTATTATTTATGATTGCCATAAATTCCCATTCGAAATTCTAAGATCACCTTTATGGGTTTCAGTGTGATTAGGTAATGTTGAATTCAAGAGATATAAGCTACTTGTAGTAAACACTCATAATGGCTCTAAAAAAAATAAAAAATATAAACCCACTCAGATTGCTGGTACAATTTGATTGACTTCGTAAAGCTAAATGGGGTCCTAATGGGTTGTGCAACATTAATCACTGTATCCAAATGTGTCCAGGTGTGTCAACACGACATACACTTCAAAGGCTATCATCTAACCACATGAATTGGAAAATCGACCACAGAATGCCAGGGTGTTCTAGAGTGACTCAGTATCCTAATGCCCGTAGTTGGAATCACTCCGAAATAGATTATTTGTATAGTTCTCTCCAATTGTCTGGCTTTCAATTGCATATTCCTTATTCCCAGACTCGTTGTCTTGTATTAAATCTTCAGTTTCTTAGCACTTTACCTTTGAGTGGAAGGCATTGGGAAAATGACAGGGCTCAGGTCAATGGCCAGAAATTTAGAATGAAGTAGGAAAGATATTTTTCAGCTCACATTTAAGCTGTTTTTTTTTTCTTCAAAAGTGGAGCCCTCTAGGTTCAAAAAAATATTGGAAAGAAAAGCCAAAGGTCAAGACTCTACGAATCTTTTTTGTGTGTATCTGCTGCCTTTGCCAGCAAAATGCTCAAATTGATGCACTGAAACAGGGAATTACCATGCACCCCTGAGCCTAGAAAGAGAGAAAGACACACTTTAGCTGGCTTCTCCTACGCCTCCATTGCCAGTTAATGGTCTTAGCAGCAAAATAGAAAAGCAGTGCATGCAATGTTTCACTGTTTCACTCCATGTTTCATTTTTTTTATATCAGTTATTATTTTAAGCTATTGCCTTCAACTTTATAATCACGTTGCAATGTATTATTGTCAATAATTTTCTTACAAAGAAAGAACACTTTTCTTTGTAAATGTTTACAGTATGTTGTGATTTACATTTGTCACGACTGCCAATGTTATCCATGTGTATGAAGCCACCAGTGTCCTGGAGCCGATTCTCTTCTTAAACCTTTAAAGCACACTCCTGGCAGAATGATGTTTTCAGAGTGTGGTAATTCACCACCACCATTATCTCCATAGTCTTGTTATCAGACTAAGTTGTGCCGCCTATCTGGCACCAGCTTCTGACTTAACCCACTTTGAAGCCAGGCTCTGCAGTCTAGATTTATCAGGCGATGCTGTTCCTGCATTACACAGCCACTGCAGTCTGACAGTGTTTGCGGAAAAGATTTATCTCCACCCCGTGAGTAGGATTCCAGAGTTCTGTGTTTATCGGCCTGTGGAGAAAGGTGGCACCGCAGCGGACTGCTATCCAACCCCGCTATCTAACCTAGCATCATATCTCTGGCCCACACATAAAACCACCAGCTGGCACTAGAATGCACACTCACCGATGCCAAGCTTGAGAGCCATCAAGGAAAGATTGCATCCAACATGTTCATATGAACTCAGAAAAAAATGGAGCATCAATCTCAAGTCCGACAGAGCAGTGCACACAACTGTGGTGAAAGGTATTAGTGACCAAAAAGAAGGAGAAGAAGATGGAGGGAGAGACAGATAACAGAAAGAGATGGGTGGTAGAAAAGAAACAGAGGCTGAGACAGACTTTTGACTTGCAGTGATGTGTGTCTCTCCCAGTGGAGGGTACCACTGTGGTCAGAGGCATACAGATAGGCCTGGCTGACTGAGCTTCAGAACCGCGCCTACACAATGCAAATGGCACACATTGCCATTCAGTCTGCCAATCCTGGACGGTGAGGATGAGGGAGCAGTGTGCTATCGTCCATGACAATCAGAAACAATGCCACTTCAGGCGGCATTCAAGGTAAATTGCTGTCTCTCCTCACCCAACAAAGGCTAGCAGGCTACCGCATGTGCCTCTGAGAAAACATTGTACTCCACCTATTTGTTCCTCTGTGTGTGTTGAGATGTTCTATGGTTCAACATGACAAAGTGCCCTAACATTTACAGACATACATGCAGGGTTGTTTTGCAGTGGAATTCCATCTAGGATGGCCGTCTTTATTAAATATACAAGAAGTGTATGACACACATAACACTGGGCTATAAATATATGCTATGCAGACAACAGAGTTGGATGTTTTTATGTCAGCTTCTGACGTTCTACACAAACTATAGAACTAGCACTTGCTATGCACACCACGTTATTTACTTTTATTTAGGTAAAATAAGTGTCAAGTGATGGTGTTTTCATGCGATGGATAATCCAAGATAACTTTGATGTTGTACACTGTATGCTTTTAAAATCTAACAACATGGAGACTGAAGCGTACTGATATTACTTTAAGACTACTACCGGCACAGCCAGCTATTAAGCAAGATTAAGAAAGTGGCTTTACATTTTACTCTACCTAACTAGATAATGACAGCTTCATTGTATACTATCTTATCAGGAAGAACCCTGATGTAATGTAAAGTGCTGAGAATAGATAATATATGCTTATGATTATAAATGCAAGTTGGGCAACACTATTTATTCTGAATTAGTCCCGTTATCGCTGCATGAGCTTTTGCTCCTGCACTCAATAAGAAAGGACAAGGGTGCATGGTGTTCTACCTTCAGGTTCATGAAGTGAATAGGAAAACAACTTACGTACAATAATATCAGAATAGTATGAACAACTAAAAACTATTGACACCGATCACAAAACATTTTGAAACATTTATTTACATCGCTGGCCACATACAGTGGGGCCAAAAAGTATTTAGTCAGCCACTGATTGTGCAAGTTCTCCTACTTAGAAAGATGAGAGAGGTCTGTTATTTTCATCATAGGTACACTTCAACTATGAGAGACAAAAATGAGAAAAAAAATCCAGGAAATCACATTGTGGCTTAAGCAGGGGGACACGCCTGGCACTGCAGGATTTGAGTCCCTCTCGGCGTAGTGCGTTACTGATGGTAGCCTTTGTTACTTTGGTCCCAGCTCTCTGCAGGTCATTCATCAGGTCCCTCCGTGTAGTTCTGGGATTTTTGCTCACCGTTCTCATGATCATTTTGACCCCACGGGATGAGATCTTGCGTGGGGCCCCAGATCGAGGGAGATTATCAATGGTCTTGTATGTCTTCCATTTTCTTACAATTGCTCCCACAGTTGATCTATTAACACCAACCTGCTTGCCTATTGCAGATTCACTCTTCCCAGCCTGGTGCAGGTCTACAATTTTCTTCCTGGTGTCCTTCGACAGCTCTTTGGTCTTGGCCATGGTTGAGTTTGGAGTCTGACTGTTTGAGGCTGTGGACAGGTGTCTTTTATACAGATGACGAGGTCAAACAGGTTCCATTAATACAGGTAACGAGTGGAGGACAGAAGAGCTTCTTAAAGAAGAAGTTACAGGTCTGTGAGAGCCAGAAATCTTGCTTGTTTGTGGGTGACCAAATACTTATTTTCCACCATAATTTACAAATAAATTCTTAAAAAATCCTACAATGTGATTTCCTGGATTTTTTTTCTCATTTTTGTCTCTCATAGTTGAAGTGTACCTATGATGAAAAGTACAGACCTCTCTCATCTTTCTAAGTAGGAGAACTTGCACAATCAGTGGCTGACTAAATACTTTTTGGCCCCACTGTATATGGATTTAACCAAAAATCAATGGCCATAAACAAGTTCATTCCATGATCTATACCAGTGCTCTACATCTTTCTGCTGAGAGACTGTTAGGCCACTTTTTGGTGTTTTGATGTTGGAGCTGGTGAGGTGCTTCTTTGCTGAGTCTGAGGAGATCCAAATTAGTTATTAGATACGTGAAGGGCGGTAAATTGCAGAGCTGTAATTTCCTTTTCCAGATTTATGACTTGGCCCCAAGGGGTCTCTACAGTACAGCAACGACCCCTCTTAGCTCTCCAACCTAAAGGTCATTGTAAATCACTCCCCACCCTAAACACACACACAGACGCACACAATGCCCCTTTCTTTTGGGTTCTTGGGTACTGATAATGAGTGTGTGTGTGTGTGTGTGTGTGTGTGTGTGTGTGTGTGCGTGGTTGTGTGTGTGAATGTGTGAGTTCTCGCTGCATATTTTTGAGCATGTGTGAGCTCTTCTTTTCTTGAAATCAGGATCTCGCCTGCACTTTCGATGGCATTCTTCACTGGTGGTACTGCGTGCCTGTGGTCTAGCAGCCTGGGAGGAGGCTCCAAGGGAATGGCCCGCCATGCTGTTCTGCTGAGATACCTGCAGCCCAATAATAGCCTCCTCAGTCAGGAAATTAAAAAAACATACCCTGGTGGAGTCCACTGCAGGGACTCGGTCTTATTGTACATGTTCAGGTCAGGTTTTTTTATTGTCCAGTTCTCAATTAAGATGGCAGTGTATCGCTTTCAGTATCTCATAACAAATTCAATTCCGGCTGATTTATCTTCACAAAATCTGTGCATTATTTGGTTCAGAGAATTCAGTTATTTTGACCTGCTTCATGCCTGGTTTGCTGGAAGTCAGTAGTCAATTAAGAGTGATTAATTAGTCCTGAGCTGGTTATGCCCTATCGATCGACCTCTAGCACGTACAGTAGGAACACAACAAAGTATACTAGGGAAAATATATTCCAACAACATATTTAATATTAAAGATCTTTTGTTGTTATATTATTATGATTAACATGGTAGACTAGAGTGTTCTTTGTTTGAGCAGCTTGTCTGTTGACAAGGAATCAATTCTGCTGGCTCGAGCCCTTGGATGCTAAATATACTCTCCATATGATACCACTCTTGGTATATTTAGCCTCTTTGTTTCTCCTGATGATGCTGTTGTTTCATTCAGCAGCGTGTTCTAGCCAGAGATAGTCTAGCTATCTAGGCTGCATCACTGCCACAGTCCCTGTCCCCGGATCCAATCTGGTGGTATTCAGATGCAAGCTGTGTGAAATAGGATGCTGCTTCCTAGAGAGACCCGTGGTTTAAATTGAGTGTTGCTGTTCGACTTGTCACCTACCAGCGGTCCAGCTGTAGATCGCTGATGTGGGTGCACTGGGAGAGATGCTCTGATTACCTTCTTGAATATTTCAGGCGGAGGAAATGAGACTGCTTGCTGGGCTGAAACTCATTGTGCTGTGTCTGGTCCTCAGAGATGCACTTTCGCCAGTCTCTCCGGCTACCTGGCTCCTGGTCCACTCATCGACATCTTGCTTGTCTCTTACTCCTCCTTCCCTGTTTCCCGTACACTTCTCTTTCTTTGCTTTTGTAAAGAGGCTTGAGGCTACGTATCAGTGTAGTTTGTCACTGTAGATCTATCATATAAGATGGAGTGACAGTTTAGCTTTGTGGATAGAAAAATACATGCATACCCCATGTGGCATAAGTATAGAACATAGGCCACATTCATAATAATAATATATTTAGGAAATAGGCCATATTCCTAAAAGCCTTATTGGTGTATGGATAGGGATGCAATTGTTTGAATGTGAATTTGGTTTGCATAATGGCAGAGTAACGCATCCCATTTATAAATAATGATTTTACCTTGACTATTAATTCAGTTCTACATGGGATTGATTTATTAGCTGATATTATTTCCTTTATTTACCAGATAGGTAAATTGAGAACCGGTTCTCATTTACAATGACAATCTAGCTGAAAGGCTATCAGGCATAAAACAAACAGCAGACTTAGCAGACAAAACATGAAGAGCAGCAGAGGACATAAAACAACAGCACAGATTCACAGAAGCAAACATCAGTTATCAACATTTAGAATTTATGAGAATAATAACATGTTTTGATTGGAATAAAAACGCTCAATTTACGTCCGGATTGAATTTCATTCTTGTCATTAGCAGCTTTGAACTGAAGTGAGCCACGGCCCAAAACTGTGAGACCCTTTGGAGTTCTGAGGTTACTGCTG
>CM030172.1:11169111-11297810 GCA_017639675.1 Aplochiton taeniatus
GAATAACTGCTGTGTTTGATGAGTTGGAGAAGGTTTGCCTGCAGTTGTGGGGAACTAGAGGTAGCCTGTCTGTAAAGTTTCCTTCCTAATGTAAGGAAATGATTGGAACCGTCCACTTGATTCGGGGGTTAGTGTTAAACTTACAGAGACCCAGGTTGACACCTTGATGGTTGTAACCTACTTGAGATTTATAGGAGATGGACCATCACACTTCATCACTGTTGGCAAATCACTTGGTATTTTATAATAATAATAATAATAATAATAATTCATTTAATTCATATATTGCTTTTCAGACACCCAAAGCACTTACATGTCACTTCAATCTTATTTTCAAACCCATAGATGAATGCTTTTTTATTAGGCTTTCAACAATGATCCATGTTACATTTTTCTAACTTTTATTGAGTGCAAAACTGCTCATATCAAATGAAGTAGGAATAAGTGTCCTGTGCAATTTTTATACGTTAGTTAACATACTATAATATTTAATGGAATTGTGCAGGTTATTTTCCACTTCACAGACAGCAGGCAGCTAAATAAACATCCATAGCCTGGCAACTTGCCCTACAGAAAAACAACTAGCTTTTGGTTTGTTGTTCCTTTTGATCAAAGATTCAGTGCATTATCTTCACTGGGCTTTACAGTAGACAATGAAATGAACCCTAACTCCCCCTGTTCTTTCATGTGTCTTGTATGGATGTTGCTGCATTTTAGCATGCCGATGGACAAGGCCATAACTCTTTTCATAATAGCCAAGATGCTGTTGGCTGGAAATGTTCCATTTTTTTATTTTCTGGCACTGGGCATGGACGTGCAGTGGGCACTAAGTAAGGTGCTGTTAGCAGAAGTTAATCAAAGCAGGAATTTAGTTCAGTCAGACTCATTAGGGTATGCATATCTAAACCAGTTCTTTCCCATTCCCTTTCATTTGAGGGTGAATTGCATCTATTGAACACCAAGAGCACTGACTGGCTATTGGAAACCGTATATTGGAAATATCCTCATTATTTATCAGTCTTTAGTCTCAAGGTTACAATAGGGCATAATGAATATGAATTTGTTTTAAGATTTGTGTGATTATAATGATGGCAGTTTTGTGTCCTGCTCTACGTATGGGTTTAAGGGAGTCATTAACAGTGAGAGTGAGAAACCGTGGACCGATTTGTCCGCTTGCCACAGCAACAATAATAAAACATCAAACGGATCCAATCTCTGTCTTATTAAGTTGTGCAAATACTATACATTACATTCATACATGACTTGTATGCAATCTTGTTGGGTTTTTTGATGAGGCCTGAAAAAAAGGCTAAATGTTTATTGTCATGCCTTCAGAAAATATATGCAATTGATGCCGTTTCACTCAATTTCCATTGTCGATACGAGAAAGTAATTTCTCTGAATAACTCAACACCCACACGGTTACCCTGATCTACTCTTCCAATTCCTCTTCCAACCACTGGCAACAGCTGCCTGTGTAAATGTATTAGTCCTAAACACTGCTTTCGTAAAATACACTGTGAATACAGCACAGAAACCCTGGAGCAAACAATGTTGATTAGAAGAAAAAATGTCTAGCACATCTTTGATTCATGACTTGTCTGCATTACTTTTATGCAGCCGGAGAGTTTGACTCATCACAAATAAGTATACATACAGCATTTAATTTAAATGTGGTTTAAGACTACTATTATATTATATTATTATATTATTCAACAATATACTGTACATGTCACAAGCTGTCAAGGAATTTGGACTCAAATGCAGGTATTAGCAAATTGCTTTTAATGATGAACTGGAAACACAGGGAGCGGAGGCCAGCAACATCAAGTAATGAAGAGACAAATAATTAAACTAAGACTGGGATTAAATTCAAAATAAGAGCAAACCAAAAAAAACAATGAAAACCAAGGAAACCGAAACGAGACAACAGGGGACAGGTGCAAACAATAACTCAATCAGATGCTCAAGTCCAGGCCGTGACAAAACATCCATGTTGGACATGAGCTACATGCATCCATTTACCCTAGTGGTGGAATATCCTTCTTATCACTTTGTATATCACATTACATCACGGCAATGAGACAGATGTGTTATATTAGTGGTGATCCTTCTATCGGAACTTACCTGTGGATTTGACAGAAACCCAACGTTAACTAGCAGTGATCTATTCTCCAAGTCTGTCCTGGCCTTGATGAGCAACGTTATTTGTGACCTTAGTTCGAATACTGAGGTGAATATATTGCATATGTCTAATCCTCTATTCCTGCATGTTCTCTAGAATTATGGAAGGACCTTCCAAATTCTATTCACTCATAGTTAAAGGCCTTTCAGAGCAGCTGGTCTAATCCCCTCTTTTACAAGCCGAACTGTATCCTAAAGGCTAGATTTCCAGACCACATGTATAGTAGCCTATAATCTTCTTGTGCCCTCTTTCTCTCTGCTCTCTAAGCCCTCCCCACATCTCTACACTTACCAGCGGTGTACATCTGCTTGCAGCTGGGTGGGACTAGGTTTGTTATAATTCAGCATGCACATATGGTTGGCATCCAATTGATTAGGACAGCGAGAGCTGCTGAAGAAACCAAATACAGGAAACAATGTTTTAGAAAGATAGCCCTTGGAAAACAACACAAAAATAAAATAAAATATTTTTCAGAGATATGATGATGCAGCACTCACATGTAGTAATGTTGGCCTAAAATGCTAGATTGGGTATTGGTAGTGCATGGTTTTGTTAGCCAAACTAATTGCTGAAATTGTCAGAGACCCAGCTAACGCATGGCTGACTTACTGCTCTATAGACACCACTACATAGGGAACTATGAGCACAAAATATGGATGGGTACTTTGTATAGGAACATACCAAGAAATGTGTTCTCCATGTTGGTTTTGGTAGTGATGAAATGTTATAGTTTCACATCTAATTTTCTGAATTTAAATAGATCCACAAACGTCAGTTGAGGTTAATAAAATATATGTACAAATGTAATGTTTATTTGTAAAATTTTCACTTCAGTGCGCCTGTGCAGGAACAATTCAAATTTGTATTTTTGTATCATTGCATGATGGTGTGTCATTGGTGATGACAATTGACAAGTGTCTGTCAATATTTGCCAGTCAAGTTGTGTCAAAGTACACTGCCATAAAAGTTGAGTGTTTTGGGGTTAATATATGATAGATGGTAGTTGCCAAAGCATACCCTAAGTGGAAGCTTAATGCTAGTGGTGTGGCTTATTGATCTCTCTGGAATGACATTCATAAACATGTGGATTAATATGTAAACTCATCATCAGCTATGGTTTAAGTCAACGCAGCACAGTGCATGTATCAGAAATATAGAGCTATAAACAGTTGACAATTTAAAGCGTCATTGGGAAAGATCACCGTAAGAACTACAAGCACTCATACCACGTGCATAAAACCAAACTTCCACATTGTTTTGACAGATTGACCCAACAATTATTGAGTGTGATCTGGAATGGAGCGTGCGGGAGGCAATCCCCCTTTCCATCCATCCATGCCACTCCCACTGACGGACTCTGCTTGCTCTCATCCGCTCAGCTTGAGTTGCTTCTGATGCTGCAGCTACTGTAGTCGTTCTATTCTACAACAGCAGTCATGGCGACGGTGGTTCAACCGCTCAGTCTTGATCGAGGTAAGACGCACAATTTTGGTCGTCTTTCATTTTTAATTATTTATCATTTAAAAACTCAAGCATGATAGCTACGAATTGGCGAAGTTGGAGTTATGATTCGATGGTGAATACATGTATGTTCCGTTTAATCTCGTTTTCTACGCTGGACTGGAATAACTGTTTGTAGACAAAATATGTCAATGCACGTTTAGTGTTTCTGTTTTGTCTCAAGACATTGAGCTCCTCTTTCATGTAGACAGACCATTCTCTCAAAAAGCTAATCTGATTGTAGTGCTTAGCCCACAGCGCATTTAATTTAGTAAATGTGCATTATGTAACATCTGACAAACGACCCACTGTTTTTCAGAAGAACAGAGATGGCGAGAAAAATGTACATTTATTAAATGTCTCGAGTGCTGTCAGATCAGCTGCAGCCTAAGTGTTGAAATCCTACTTTCCTGAAGATCAAGTAACTTTTAGATGGGAAGGACAGATTTCAAGCGCATTATTGGTTTATGTTGTTATTGCATAGACTACAATGTTTAGTAAAGTATAGCCAACCTGTTTGCATGATCTGCGTGCACGTAAGACAGCAGACAGGTCTCAGGCTATACACGTTATGTTTACTGCTGCAACCTATAATGAAGATAACAGCTGGCTGCAGATTTACTGTAAGCCTTTGATTACAAGTTTTGTGGCAAAAAAAACAAACAAAAAACATTACATTAGTGCAACCATCTAATCTCATCAGCCTGCAGTTTAGATGGTACCAATCCACCAGCCCCCCACATGTATTAGAATAGACATGGTATTCCAAGCTTTTAAAATATGAAATAACTTAAGGAAATGATAACGCTACGCCAAGTCAGGCAAATTGCATGAACATTGTGCAGTGTGGGCTAAAAGTAAACCAGTTTTTGAAAAAGAAAGTATATCTAACCCAAAAAATGTGTCATTGAAAATAGAGAAAGAGGATACCAAACTGATGCCAATTCATCAGGGTATAGGGTTTCAAGGGATTGCCAGTGTCACAAGGTAGCACAGTAGATGTGTATATAAACAATTTCAAGAATTATCATTCTCCAGTAACATCTCTAAAATATGACTCAGTATAGGCTACCATATATTGCATGGTATATGATAACCAAAAGACTCTACCGAGATAACTAGTTCACAAGAATACCTGTTGAGTTATCACCCAGCACTAAGCTAAAAAAAAAAAAGTGTAGTACTCCATTACCAATAAGACCATCCATTCTGGCATTGATATTTGGCTGATAAAGTATTTCGTGTCTGCTACATGTTTGGCTTACTTAGGTTACACATACTTATGCATTGCAGATGCACTCACAGAAGCTACAATTTAAAAGTTTCACACAACTTTCAGTGTCCTTGTGCTGAAAGTCGACAATAGTCTGCAATCTAGTGCTAGATCACTGCAGCTGACAATTACGGAAAACCCACAACAGTTTTTTAATAAAAAATGCTTTGTCTTTTGTTGCGTGCTGCAAAGAAGGGAAGACACGCACACAAGTGAATACACTCACCTTTCTTAGGTGGGACGAAAAAATAATGTGGGTTGTCGGGCTGAGATGACGGGACTCATAGTTTTTACAGCACTACTTGTTTTTGTCTGAGGACACAGATAAGCAATGGACGGCATCCGAGCAAAAGCCTTGTTTGAAACAGACTTTGTATTTTTGAGGTAAATTGAAATTCAAAAATGCATGTCCATACATGTTTGTTTCATTATTCTGTAACTGTGTTGAAAAGCATACACTATTCTACTCAGCTATGTCTAATCAGATATTGAGATGTCTAGGCACAATCATATAACCTTGTAAATTGTTGACATGTCCCCAACAAATTTAAACTACTTTCATCTAACAAACTATGGGAAAAATCCATCTCCTATGATACTGACAAACGCCTGAGCATCATTAGTTACATTTTCATGAAGCATAAGGTCTGAAGTTCTTTGGCTCTTAAGTTTCACCATGTCAGGTTGTAATCACCTTAACGATAAAGAAGTAATTTCACACACAGACATTGCCCGGTGAAGATTCTAAGCTGAATGTGAGCTGAATGTTTATCTTGTGTACTTATTACAAATTATTATTGGCTGTAGTCTAAATTTAACAAAGATGTCGGCGGTACGCATAGTAAGGAACAACAAATGATGTAGCTTTACAGTTGGGTGCTTTTTACAGGGAAAGCCTTTAACCAAGCACTCCTTGTGTATGTGTTGCGCCTTTCTCATCCAATGACTAATCCTGAAGTCTGGGTTCTTCTAAACATTGCAATGTCTTTGCCAGCTGCCATAGTCCTCTGCAGGCCCCTTAGCCTAGAAGGAGAGATTTATCTGTCCTTTATCGAGGTGAATGTCATGGCATGGCCAATTAATGCCAATTGACTTGACACCTGAGGATTGATTGAAAAGGTTCATCCACTTAGAAAGTCTTCTTGTGCTTCCTGACTGTCACATTTCAACTGTACTCGGCTTCTCATAATTGTTATGGGCTTTGTTATTCATTGTAAGATAGCAGATGAATTGCCTGGTGTGTCAATGATACATGTGTCAAATGGGGTATCAGCAGATGACTCCGCCTTATCTAGACAATTCGTTTGATGTGCACGACATACAATTTATACTTTAATTGCCAGTCCACTCAGGATTTTACAAGCAGAAGCTAAAGTCTATTATTTACACTGTCCATGATATAGTTTACATTTTCTTAACTGAAGAAATCCCAACTTAAGTGGGGAAACCAAAAGCACATTTGGGCATGTTCTCTATATTCACACGTTCTGTCACTGGACGTATGTTTATTAACACTGTCCCATTTTGTTTAAATGCTGTATCGTCTTTCTTTGGCTTCTGCCCAATTTTACAATGCCTTTTCTGTCATCAGTGAATAATGATGGTTACGTTTGTTAGTCCACTTGATCAGAGTGGGAATCATGAACCAGGCTTTTCCCTCATCCGAGTTGGTGACATAAATGTTATATTTGTAATATAGCTCTTCCCTAAAAAAGTATAGATGAGTGTTCTTGACAATTCTAGAGATGAAATGCAACCCTTTTTTTAACAAGTCCCAACAAGCTTAATGAGAATGATCTACATGTGGGAGATGGTTCATTGCTAGCAGCATTACATTACTTTCTAGTACAAAAACTTTCATGTTTGTATCAGCAATGGTGCATACAGTCTAACAGTATTGCCTGCCATATAAAAAAACTCACATCATTCATTGTAAACCATTTGATATTTGATAGTACTAAGCAGAGAAAGCATGGTTGATTTTGCTGTACCTTGGACACTGAATATGTACACTCTGCAATCCGCAAGTGAGAGAAATTTGTTTTTGTACCTCGTAAGCAATTCATTTCGATGCAAGGGGAATAAACTGATTCTTGTCTTTCTAAACGTAAATCTTATCGTAGAAAAGGGCCTGATTGCCTAATGTAAGCTCCCCTCATAGTGGTACTGAACATAGTTACTCTGACTTGCCTATGTCAACAAGGGAGTTGAACACAGTAATTGTCGCTGAAATTATTTTTATTATGAAGGCGCAAACTCACAGATGTTGCCCACATCTGGATCCCCTGAATCCCTTTAGAGTTGGCAGAGGGCCATGTGCCTGGAAGTCTCGAGGCACAATATAACAAATACAAGAAACTACAGGAAAGGAAGGCATTTCCTGCACTGTGCTAGAACATTCTGTGTCATAGGGGACTTATAATTCAGTGTTTAGAGCACCCTTCTGTAGCTGACTGTGGGCTGGATCATATATGATTCTGTAGAGACCATTACTGTTGCGAGTTAATGTTTGGGATAATAGAGGTATATCCCTCCAGCTGGAGTTATTCATAGACCTGCTGTTGCAGACTATACCATGTAGGCGGAGTGAGTGTCCTTGGTGTGGAGTTGAGCTTTCCTGCTTTCATTTGTGTACAACGCATCATAGCCTTAGCATTACCATGTTTTTTTTTACTATACGAAAAAAAAGGAGAGTGTGATAATGCAAATTTTCTATTAGTTTAGGGTAACTAGTAAGGGTCATCTGATGTATCCATAATTTTTTTTTATTTATTTCAGGCAACATGATGTTATATAACTCTGTGACCAGATCAGCCATCTGAGCTGCTTTATTATCAAACACCATCAGTCACTGGCCAGTCGCTCAGTACCTAGCAAAAGTGAGATTAAACCTCTGAGCACAAATTGATATCCTACATCAAACAAAGCTTTTAAAATATATAATAAAAAAATTGTGTACCTATTTAAATCAAAACATCTGTGAAGCTGTCTGGTATAATTCAGAATACAATCCATAGAGTTAACGAGGACATTATTTTATCTTAATTTCGGTATACCTGTAGAAATAAAGAAGCACCATTATATCAGACGTCAGATGTCACAGATGAGGTCAAAGCACTATTCACTCATTTAAAAGAAAGCATTTCATTGAATAGATTGCAAATGTGACAAAACGTGGTTCCTGGTATACTGTTTCATGTGTTAGTTCTCATATTTAGTTTGGACTAATACTAGCTAGCTATGTCAGTATTCAGTCAAATAGTATAAAAATATCTGTGATATAAAGGTTTTAAGTAGGTCCTAGTCAAGGGCCATGATATGGGCAAATAAAATGCTACTAATGAGCTTGTTAATGCCAATGAGAGCTGAATTGAGCTGTTAGCCCCTGACCGCATTTAATGAGACAAAACCGCTAAGAAGTGACAGGTGTCGTAGCTGCCATGGGACAACACACTACCTAGTGTGGGCATTAGAACAGAGAAAAAGTTATGATTTTTCAAGACAAATTTACCATTTTGTTACATGCACAAGTCAATTATTTGAACATTCAAAGCTTTTCTGTGGAAATAATAGGTATATTTATATTGGATTGCAGAGTTTTTCCTGATAATCTTTTTCTGTGCAAAGCTGTGTGCAGGTGTTCTGAATCTCACAAGGTAAATGCTTCAAGCTTCTGATTTTTATGACTGACCAAATTATTGACCTTGAAGCTCTTAAAGTGTAATTTATTTTTATTTTATAAAGAAACTAAATATGGCTACATTGACAATGATTGGATATGATTTGTTTTTGTGCTATATGATTCTAATTAATCTCGGCAGGTGACACTGAATGGAGTACAGTACAAGATGATTAATGGTTATAAAGCAATGTTTGTACAGTTCAATGTAGCTTCTGTAAGTAAAAAACTGATTGCAAAACGTTTCTCATATTCTGGATGGCACTAAACATTGGTTGATTGCCTTCATTTGTTCCTTTTGAGCAAATGGCGCAATAACTTTACAGCAATTGTTCTCCTCCCCCTTGAACATGTTTTTTATTGTGTCTGCCAATCTCTGAGTGTAAAACAATAATCAGCCTCAGTGGCTGGCTTTATTGTCTTGGAGGTAATAATGGGTGAAGATTGAACTACATGCAAGAGTCCAAATTTCACACTTAGATTGTGGTTGTTTTTTTGTGATGGGATTTAATACCTTGGAATGATTCCAGCTCTACTCCTCCCTAAAATCTGTCTAGCCAACCTAAAATATTCTGGATTGAAACAAATTGCTTTTTCCTTTCTCTCTCTCTCTCTCCTATCTACCTATCTATCTATCTATCTATCTATCTATCTATCTATCTATCTATCTATCTATCTATCTATCTATCTATCTATCTATCTATCTATCTATCTATCTATCTATCTATCTATCTATCTATCTATCTATCTATCTATCTATCTATCTATCTATCTATCTATCTATCTATCTATCTATCTATCTATCTATCTATCTATCTATCTATCTATCTATCTATCTATCTATCTATCTATCTATCTATCTATCTATCTATCTATCTATCCTTCCCTCCCTCCCTCTTAGATGTTTCCAGGGCAATTGAGCTGCTGGAGAAGCTACAGGAGTCCGGGGATGTTCCGGGCCACAAGCTGCAGTCCTTAAAGAAGGTCCTGCAGAGTGAGTTCTGCACCGCCATTAGAGAGGTGAGTCACATCAACTCAAACTGCTGTTGTCTACCCATTGCTATGGATATGTCAACCCCAGGGTACAAACATCTTACACATCTCATCAGATTGCCCAACTTCTTTTAAATGTTGTCAAATGTCATGCACTTTGCTTTTAGCAAGTACATTCTACTCCAGAAACTGCATTGTACTGCCTAGATACGTTGTAGCTCTATTTGCCTTCGTAAGACCAACGTTTATATTAGCAAAAGAGAAGAAAAAAAATAGGAAAATAAAAAACGGAAAAGCTACCTGGAATTGTGTTGGTTTCAGCATAGATCCTTTGAGTTTTGAGGAAGGCATTTAAATATCATGCTTGGGTAATAATTCACAATATTCAGGGGATCATTATTTCTTTACATATTATATGACCTTCAATAGATTATTTGTAACAATATGGAAACTGGGCTGATCATAGAAGGCATTATTTACTTTTGAGAGAACACTATAAGGGACACATGAGAGAAGTTAATATACAACATACTGTAATGTATGATGTACGGTAGTTGGAGACGCGATCAGAAACAAAGTTTGTCAGAAACAAACAACGAAAGCCATAAGGAGCGATTAATATGTGACTGTCATAAACAAGAATACATAGTCACTTACGTCACTGTGCATAGATAATACTGATGCAAATCATATAGCAAGTTTTGAAAATGGTAGAGGAGTGGACTGCTTCTTTCAGCAGAAACTGGGTTTCTGTTGTCTGGTCTATTCTGGTCATGCCCGGTCTGACTGAAGAAACTGACACAGTCTTGTACTGCGTGACACTGGCTCATCTATTCCCCTGCCAGCCACTGGAGTTCAAGGCCATGGCACACAAAGATACCTCTTAGAAGGCTTCTCAAGCTGCTGGCCTCTGAAATGAAAACACTACAAGCAATTGGCCACACAATCAAGGGAACCCGAGTGAGATATGTAGGGATTGGTTGCATCTCTCCTCAGGCCACTGGGTTTTGTCTTTCATGAATAGTAGTCTTATGTGAGTTGATGCTTTGCAATGCTTCAAGCAAATGGTCGCTCCTCAGTGGATTGCTAATGTGCGGGTTTGAGTGTAGGTCTCATTCTGGCAATGACAAGTATTAAAATTGCAGAAATAGTTCACGACACAGAATTGTGGTTTACATGTGTGTCCTTTGAAGCTGTTCATATCCCTATTGATTAGAAAAAGAGTCACTTAAGAGTCAGTTAAATAATAGAACAGACAGCAATGCTATGGAAAAGAATGCCATTGTACTGTGTGAATGTGTGTTTGTGTGTAACTGTGTGAGTGTTTTTTTCCTGCTCATGAATCATGCTGCCAAGCCTGCCTCTCACTTTTCTTCTGACTTATAATCTTTCTCGTGTTGCACTCACCTTTACGATCTCCAAGACAACTCGTTTTGACAGCGAACGCTGGAAAAAGACAGAAAGAAGAAAAAAACATATGCAGCATGCAGCTCAGTTCACAACAGTGTGGCAGAACTACAGAAAAGCCTCTTGGGCCTCTTCGAAAAAGACGTCCATTTTTGTGGGATCTCATCATGTTCAAATCAGAGTTTACTGATTTTGACCCTTTATTCTGTGACTCATTCATTGAACTAAAGCATTCTTTGAACGGCCATTAAACATGGTTAAAGCTGCGTCGGAGCCGAATATTGCTCTGCTGGACTAGACTCACCTGTGTGACATTTCAGATGCAGATGGTCTACACTAACAGCACGAGCAGGAGGAGCAAGGCAGATATTGACTTGTCCCTTCTCATATCTGCAAGGAAAGCTCATTTCATGGTCTACTGGAAAGACACAAATTCACCCAGGACAGCCTCCACTCAGTACAGTAGATGTGGCTTATTCAGTCTAACTCAACAACATCTTCACAGAGTCAACAGAGTGAACCAACCATGTATAAGTGTTGTGATGTATAATGGGCCAACTATAAATATGAAAAATTGACAAAGAGGAAGAAAACCTAGTGAAGCAGAACACGCTAATTTACACACAGAGATGGAGTTGGATGAACTGGTTCCTTTATCAAGCCCTGTTCCCGACTTAAAAGGAACAAAGTTAATCTTCAAAAACCTGATTGAGTTGTCAGACAGTCTGTCTTGCAAATGGGAGTGGGAGGAGTAATCGGAGTGAATTCAATATTCTCTTCCTTTGTGTGGTGCAGACAAGAGATCTGTAATCTGTGAATGAGTGTTATTAAAGGTTTTGGCCATTAGCTAAATGACCCCTTTCAAACGTTTAAAGATGGAGGCCATGGCACAGCTCTCAGAGGGTTCCGCCGCTACGTCCTCTCTCTCCGTTTCTTATCTACTCTTTCTTTCTGTGCCCTCTGAAAGGCCCTTCCCCCATTGTTTGCTGTGAGTTGGAGTAGGAAGAATGGTCACGCGCTAGGTGCCCTCCAGGCGCTATTTTCCTGTGTGAGGCATTGTGGTGTTCCTGTAGGCCTGGGCTAAGTTGGCCCATCATGCTAAGGCCTGTGAACTGGGTCTGAATCTAGGTTAATGTGAGCCCTCCACTGCAAAATACCAGTGAGCTGGAGAAACAAGAAAGAGAGTGCCACAACCCCAAGTGCTAACGCTATTGGAAGACAGGAGAAGGATGAGCAGATGGATGGCAACACAGGTGTCAACTTTCTGTCAGAAAGCTGTTGGGACAAAAGGCCTCTTCTAGTTTGGCGCAAAGTGCACATCCCATAGAGCAGGCACAACATGGCCTTGGCTGATTATGGAAACACCACATAGTTCTGCTCCATGTTTTGGGGTCCTTCACTAACTAGTTGATCTACTTTGAATAAAAACAACTAAGGTGTGAAGTATTTACCACAATTCTGTCCAAAGATTCATTGCACAGACACATAAATAGCATCAGCCTACATTAAATGCATTGCTCATGAAGGCATTAAGATGCCTTTATTTTCAATTGCTTTCTAAGTTATTTAACAGTTAGTTATTCATTCAATTTGCATACTTACTATTTGAGGTTTAAGCACATACTTAAGGGAGGTGCAAACTCAAATAGCTTGACCTTTATTGTTATTCATGCTTGTCCTAGACCCAATTAAAGCTCTAAAGCTACACCACCAAGACTTTGCAAATAGTGTTGTAATCTTAATTATATTAAAATCAACCTCACATGGTTATTCTATTTATTACACAGCCTTTATAAAATACAATAAATGACTCGGACCTCCGTGCCTTGACTTTTATTCACAAAATACTGCACGATATGTTTTGTTTGCCACCTGATTCACGTATTCCCTTTTTGACTACGGTATATCATTGTGGACTTTCATACTCGTTAGAGGTTCATTGTAAAACAAAATCCAGCCCACTCTTCCTTTCCCCCTCTTTTAGGTATACCAGTACATGCATGAAACAATTACGGTGAATGGCTGTCCAGAGTACCAGGCACGAGCCACGGCTAAGGTGAGCCTCAAGTTCTTATGTAGTACTGTATTTACATGGCTGGATGGATGGATGAAATGAAATTCATCAAATGTGCACATCGCCTAATGATACCACATATTTTTCAGCATTAGCCTACTGTACCTATACTTTCTTATCGTACGACATCACTTGATGCTTTGATATATAGTCTAGGTTGCCATCAAGTGCATTTGCCGTGAATCAAAGGTTGGGAGTACAAAGGATTCATTAGAAATATTGTATGTAAACACTTGAACAAGGCTTCCTTTGAGTCCCCTTCACTGCTACTTATTATTCTCATTCCATTTAAGGAGAGCTTTTTGAAAGAGGGTAAAGAGGGTGGACCTCTGACAGGGAAGGACAACAAGAGATGGAGGAGGATCAGAGAGGAGAGTTGAATGTGATAGGAGAGGAGACACATGGAGACTTGCTCACCTCACTTCCCAGTTGGGCCCACACCTCTCTAATACATCAGAGAACAAGCAGAAAATGAGGGTGCAGGGAGCGAGAAAGAAAGGAAGAATGAACTGCCAAGCCAGACATTTATTGTCAGAGCATTGGAAAAGCACAGAAGCATGAACATGACAATATACCAGATAAAATAATTTTTGCTCTGTCTAGTACCACTGTATCGCTTTCCATACGTTATTGAGCTGAGACATTGAAGGGCCCATACTCACTAACTTTATTTATGATAAAGCCCCCTTTTAGCCAAACTAAAAAAACATCCTTTACTGCTAAGAAGAATAGCAGGCACCCCCTTCCATTTCATAAGGGAATGTGAGAAGAAGTTATGAAGGTCACTGTGTTGTCAGCCCTGGAAGGGAGGGTTTGCATACAGAGTAGTTGACTGGATTTGTATTTCCTATGTATTCACAGTGGGGAAGAGAAGGAAAATCGGAGATGGTGATTGAGGGACAGAGAGAAAGAGTGGAAAAAAACATTTGACCAAAATTGTTTGGGAGATATGAGAGAGAGAGAGACCAAAAGACAGATATAGAATGTCAGGAGTATAGATGGAGACAGGGAGAGATTATAAAGAAGGTAGAGGAGCAGCTGTGAAAGTGTGGAGCACCTCAAACCATCAAGCTGTTTGCCTTCTGGGGTATATGGATACACATCCCAGAAAGCCAGCCTTTTCCCTGGCTACTTCCTCATATTGTGCTGCTTCATAGATGAGGTAAACCTGATTTAAATTCAACTATGGCGGTCTGTATAATGAAGCACAGATCTTCTATCTCTCTGACGGTCTGCCGTTTGTTTCTCGTAATCTGCAAAACATTTCCTGGGTCCTCTGTTTTTCACTCGAGGAGTGAGGAAAGGAGCCTGTCTTGAAATTAAAAGCAAACCCTGCCACTGGAATTTTAGTGAGGCCCGGCTTAAGAAAAGATTCTGTCAGGGACGGAAGTTATGTGACCTCTACTCTGCCTCCAGCAGCAGCAGGGAGGGGTGGTGCTGAAATCGACATCCTTAAAGGGCCAGAGAGCTCCATTCAGTTTAAAGAAAGAGGTGCAAATGTCTGTATCATTCATGGAGTATATATTTTCGTGTTCTTAAAACCATTATCTTAGATCCAGTTTTAAAAAAGATATTTTTTATTTTGTCACCAGTTAGTGCTGTAATTGAGAGTAGGTTTCGTTAGACTAGAAATAATAAAATAAAGATAATAACAATACCTCTTGTGTGTCCTTGCAGGCCACAGTTGCAGCTTTTGCTGCCAGTGAGGGCCACTCACACCCTAGGGTAGTGGAGCTGCCCAAGACAGAGGAGGGACTGGGCTTCAACGTGATGGGTGGCAAGGAACAGAACTCGCCAATCTACATCTCCCGCATCATCCCTGGGGGCGTGGCTGAAAGGCATGGCGGCCTAAAGAGAGGGGACCAGCTGCTGTCTGTCAATGGAGTGGTAGGTTGGCAACATTCCCTAGAGTGCTATGAGAGGTGGCAATGCCACTTGTTGTGACATTATGATCCACCTTTACCACTGTTTGCCATGTAGAAGAACGCATTTGAGTGTGTCTGTATTTATGCGAATATATATGCGTGTGTCACCATTGATTGTCACACTAGGTTTTTGAAGTATTTTTGTGTCACTACTAACAAACAAACATCCTGGCATAGACTAAACTCAACCTTTAGTCAGCCTCTTGTGGAGTTGTTCTACAGAGCGATGTGCTCTCATAAAGTTTGTCAGGGTTCACAAAGCACGAGAGCCTCCGTTTCCACCTCAATGCGTATATACAGTACTGTGCAAAGGTTTTAGGCAGGTGTGTAAAGCAAGAATGCTTTCAAAAATCGAAGTGTTAATATTTAGTTTTTATCAATATCTAAATGCAAAGTGAATGAACAAATGAACAATCTAAATCACATCAATATTTTCTGTGACCACTCTTTGCTTTCACATTTTTGCCAGCATTTTTCACACCTGCCTAGAACTTTTGCACAGTATTATATATATATATATATATATATATATATATATATTTATTATTATTATTATTATTATTATTATTATTATTATTATTATTATTATTATTATTATTGTTAATGCTAAGTTACATTACATGTATGACTGAGGCATGATCTCATCCTGTCACCTTAACATTTTCACCACATTTCTGTATGTGCCCTGCCATTTTCATACCATCTCCCCTTTCTTTCTTGTCACCCCTATTCACTTACATTTCTTCTGCCTCCACCCCTCTTGTCCCAACCCCAGAGCGTGGAGGGAGAACACCATGAGAAGGCGGTGGAGCTCCTTAAGGCTGCCAAGGACAGCGTAAAGCTGGTGGTGCGCTACACGCCAAAGGTGTTAGAGGAGATGGAGGCACGTTTCGAGAAACTGCGCACAGCACGACGTCGCCAGCAGCAGCAGATACTTATGCAGCAGCAGCAGCAGCAGAACCTGGCCCAGCTGAACCACACGTCGTAGGTACGCCGATTCATTACTCAAAGGGTGGGGGCCCCTACGAGGGAGGAGCATTGGGCTATAGGCTGTATCCCACTGATGGTGTAATAATAATGATTATGGTACTTAAGGTCTATCAATCAAAGAGTAAACATATTGAGATGTTTTGATGAGAGTTGTATCCACTTTGTACATGCTGTTCTGAATAGAAATATAATTTTGTGGCATCATAGTCTGTTCGTTGGACTTTTTATTTTGTAATGAAACATTTGGGATTATATATGTGTGTATATATATATATGTATATGTATAGATAGCAACAGATAAGACTCCTTTTTTGGAGGGTGTTGAAGTGTGATGTTGAGAGAGCTTCCTAAGGCTTCTAGAGTTCATATTTTGGTTTTGTCACATCTGAAATCCATACCTCCTTTTGACTGTAATAGTTATGACAACTTCTCACAGATTCAAAGAGCTCTAACAACATAGTTCATTCATAGACATTCAAATCAAGCTATTTTAAAAAGGTTGGGCTAATTCTGTCAAGCATTCTAAGCACAGGCTTGACATATCCAAGGCAGACAAGTCTCTGTTTACCTGACACCACCATAAGTAAAGGGATACCTCTGTGACACTGCGGTTTGAAGCGAAGTCCTCCCCCCAGCATAACTCACATTTTTCACATGGGACGTATTTGGGAGATTGTAAATGTGAGCATGGGAGCGATAGAAAGGGGCCTAAACAGGGATCAGGCAACTGGGGAACGCTGACCACAGCCATTTGTGTTGGCCAAATGATACGCATGGTTAGTGAGACAGACTGTACAGGGAAATGTACATGTCACATGGATTCTTTGTCTCTTTATGTCTGTCTTTCTTTCACTTTCTCACTTCCAGTAAGTGCCCTAAATCACCCACACATAATTCTATTCAATGTTTGCCAGATTTACAGTCAAACATCTCAATATGTTTAACTATAACTGTGATCTGTCCAATGTCATCGTTTGAATTTGTTCTCGTACTATTTGTTATTCACAGGTTTTTCCAAAAGAAGGTGTGAAGCAGACTAAAATGTGGATCTCAAAGGCCATCTCTTTGTACTGATGATCCCAAAAGATTCAGCTGCGAGAGGAGAAAACTGTCTGCAAGTAAAGACACTCTCTTACTCCCTTCTCAACAGTCCAGCAGAGAGACCATTTTTAACCTAGGGGCTTTCTACATGGGAAAGGTTGGCACTGATTGTCATTTGTTAGACTTTGTATTTCTTTAGATTTTTTCCCCTTTTAAAGATAAAAAAAACAGTGACCCCTCTTGAAAATGTCCACTTGTTTATGATTTATGTATTTTCCTTTTATTTGTTGTAATTCTTTTCGGATTAAGCTGTTTACTGCTCTTTGACTAGGCGTATTAGCTATTCTGCAATAGATACTATCTTAACAGTGCCGATTCTATTAATTCCTCACTTGATGCTATTGTCTGCGTGATTGAGCATTGCTTTTTGTGTTAAACATGTCCTGATTTGGATAACCGTGAACTCTTTTTTTACCTTCTCTATTGTAGCAAGAAACGTTTTTGTATAGAAATATTGTAGATTCAGCAATAACACACATGTTTTGGTTTTCATTTCAAATTATTGCTAGATGGCTATACAGTTAATCATATAGATGCAAAAGCAAAACATTCTAAAGCTTAAGCAAACTGGATCTTATGCGCTATGTGTCATAAGGCAGCCTTGCCATTAAAACTGGATGACCGTTCAAATGAAAAGGAGATACATTCTTGATGCAATTCAAAGAGATTATAGATCTGAGATTATGGATCTCAACTGCATGTGCAATAACAAGTATAATTAATTAACAGAGTTTAAAAAATACAGTTCTATCCAGAGATTACATACAGATTTCATTCAAGTAAATTGAATCTACTGTATAAATATATGATGAAGCATTTATTACTGTTTGTCATTTATATTTGAACAAATGGAATGTCACATTTATATTTAACCAGAATCAATATTATCATATATTTATGTTTCTTTTTTAATCAGTCTATTTTATAGTTTAAGATACTGGAATGCATAGATATGTGTTCTTTTTTGAATGTTTAGATTTTTATTTCAAAGATGAATTGTATAACAGCGGTTGTGCAGTTAATATTTCATAACTGAATCGAATGATTGAGGGAATCAATCTCCCCAATCCACGGTTCACTTCTCCATTTGGGCAGTCATTGTGAGTCAGAGACCATGTGGATTGTTTTACCTGTCTTTTTCTCTTAACATTAAGGGACCCCTGTTATCAAGCTATCAATCCTAAATCTTTAGTGTGATGTATTATTACATTTTAATCTGCCAATTAGAATAGTATTTCTTTTCTTAAATACTATAGACATGTAGATCTGAACTGCAATCAGAAGTACTATTATAACTGTAGCACAGTAAGAAAACATTTAATGAGATGTTTTGTTGGTAAGACAACTTTTGTTACAATGCTGTGTTTTAAGCTTGGTTACTTTCTTTGGGTGGGTACTGAAGAAGAGGAGTCCTGTATCCATACTATTTGGTGCGTGCCATCCTGGTAGACATAGACTGGGCAGTTCAAGTGTTTGTCTCTCAACCTCCAGACAGTACGTCTTACCTTTGATAGATTGTTTTTGTATATTTATTTACAAGTAAACTTTCTTGATTGGTTTACATTTTTAAAAGTGGTAGTGCTGGTACAGAACAAAAAAAGACAGTTCAATGTTAAGCAATTGTTATACATACTATATTTGTATAAATAAATATATGTACGTGCAAACAGGAATGAGTGGTTGCAACCTACCATAAATTATTGAACAAATCATTTATACTTTTTCTGCCATTCATACATGAGAATGTGTTTTGTATTTTGTCTATCTAAAAACCTTAAGATGTTTACCCCTGCAGTCAAGACTTTAAAACAGCTGTAGGAAACAGCCAAACAGCAGAGTTCCACTCTGTCAAAGCAATCAAGCTCTCACAGTGAGGGGGTCATTTATTTTGAGTTGAGGCAAGGAAGAAACATGAATGTAGTGCCCTGGTTGGGGGCTTAAGAATTATGATTTTCCTTAGCCACGACTATCATCCAAAATTGAAAACAGAAGGCTATTATCCTTTGACGGGCCTATAAAAAGCATCCAGTTAAACCAATATAGTTACTTTGTGGCCTTCTAAATAAGGGTGTGGGAAGGTTATCACATTATCATGCTAATATCTCTCACAAAGACTTTTTGTAGTTCAAACCATGACATTTGTGTTTCTAAATCTCAAATGAGTATTACTGTAATCAGTTTAACACATTGAAATGCCATTTGTGATCAGTCATGTGATAAGTTGATGAGTAGAATCAGGCCTGGTCATTGAGGTAAGTGTGTTAATGCATGTAATGGATGATGATGCATCTTTTTGTATGATTCCTTTAAAAAACAAAGGTTTATTTTCTACAAGAAAAAAGAAAGAAAGAAGGAAAGAAAGAAAGTGCGAGAATCAGCAATAGAACAGAAGGGAGAGCTATTTTCAGGGAACACTGTGTTTGCAGAGTGTTCTCACAGCTGGCTTGCGATTCAATTAGAGGTTTTATTTACACTTTAAATAGCACAGCCTTGAAATAACAGTGAATGTGCGTTTCTTTCGTTTTTTTCTTATTTCGCAATTTAATTGATTGAGCGGAAGCCTTATTTAACTATAGGTTGCAAAATAATAAGCTAACACTTTGATTTATTACCATGAAGCATTGAGAGCTGAAACTTGTACATGACCTGTCTAATGCACTCATGAGAAATATCTCTCTCTTGTGGTCCTGTAGAGTACTACAAATCTAACCTTGAATTGACAGTCACTTTACTTGTCACTTTCCACTTGCACAAGCTATTTCTCTGTTCTTTCTCTTTGGATAAATTAGTAATAAATCCAGTAATAATTTGATAATCTATGAACATGACCTTGCTGCTGTTTATGTTTCCATGAAAAATATCTACTGTTCTAATGTGTAAATAGCATTCCTTAATATATCATATGAGTCACACGCTTGGTGCAAAAGGGATTTATGAATCATACCCAGGGTTTAGAGAGGGAAAATGACTTCATTGTGTAGAGGTGTTGGTGGGCAGTAGTGTATGCTACTGAAATGTAACCCCCTGTTGGTATGCCTACTATGCTTCAGACTCCCATAGCATTGTGCCTCAGAGGCAACAGCAATATTTAACTGCAGGCGTAACCCTCCGTTCAACGCACGCTAAACTCTTCTGTAGTGACAGAGCTGGAGACATGTCATAAATATAAGACTTAAGTTTCTCAGGGCGGACTCTGGGTCTACATTTTCAAATGAGCTTGACTTTGACTTTGTTTTTAGCCCTACAAGATTTGTAGACGATAACAAACTTGAACCTGGTGAGATCTGATGATTTAATCCCTTTTTCATACGTTTAATATGCGTCAGCTTTATGTGTTTGCAAATGAGTGGTGCAATAAATGAAACAACCCTTCCCTAAAGTTCACACAATTCTGGGTGCGATCTAGAAGCCATTTGTTACAAACTCTAGTGTTGATGGTATAATTAGGGATGCAAATGATGTGCAACATTTGGTACCAAAGCACCAACAGGTCCACAAACTACCCCCAGCCCTCCCTTTCACCCTGCTCCACCCTCCATTCAACTCAAACAGCACTCAAGAAATTCTAGAAAAGTTTTATTTATCATAAGCAACATTAGAGAAATAACACAATTGGAAAACAACAAAAAAACTACGCATGGAAAAATTACAATGTCATTTAAATATGTGTTATATGGTATAATGCTGTTTCTATAATATTAAATGGTAATTTAGTATACATATTTACAATCGTATTTACAACCGTTTGCCTCAGTGAATGCAAAATATGTTACCATGGTACACACCACGTTGGTTCTTTATTCTGCTTCCAAAATGTAAATAAATGTTTTGTCGAATCCTAGGGCTGTAATGGGTTGCTTCCAGGTTGAAGTCAGGTTTTCTTTATAAAACATGGTAGACAGGTCTTGGACTCGGGCTTTCTGGTGTGCAGGGCTTGGAGTCAGTGCTGCAAGGGGAGAAAGTGACCATGTCTCGGAACCCGGCTGCCCCACTTGCTTCCGCTGAGGAGAGACGGTCCACAATACTGGTAAGACACTCCAGGCTGGTGGCTCCAGCAGTCCTCTCTACAAAGCTCTCTGATGGAGAGACAAAATCGAGGAAAAAAGAACATATTATTAACAAGTTTCAGATAATAAGAAAGCATATCAGATCACTTGTGAAACCTTGTTGCCTTGCTATGTTTGTGTACAAAATTATCCAGTAGTAAATACTTTTATAGATAACACTTTTTGTTCCAAAACAGTTGCCCTGCACGTAATGTTATTTTGTCTCACCGTTCTTGTTGTAGGCATAGTTGTGACTGTAGTTTGTGTTCACCCGAGGCCACACAGGACTATTGCAATCAGCCTTTAAAAAAAAAAGGATAACAAAGGAATAATTGCTACAATCTCACAATACAGCATTACTCTTTTTGTGCATATTAACACTTTACGTTTCAAACCACCACCCCACCAAATAAAAAGCACTTTGGGAAACAGTAACCCATGTAAATGAGGTAAACACATTTACTTTTTGCTCTGTCGCCTTTCGGGGCTGCTTCATTTCAAGTCCACCTTAAGGACAGAGCTGGAGGCTGCTCCCATGCTTTGCCCTGCTCAAAGCGTGCCGAATCGATTGTATCAGTGGAAGCAACACCAGTTTGTGCAAGATGACACTTTCTCCCAGTAAATCAGCAGAAAATCCTGGCAGGACTGGAGAACATGCACTAAGGATGGAATGCAGAAAAGCACCGGTCTTTCCTGCCAGACTTCAGTAAGGTGGATTTAGTGGGGTTTATTAGGCTATAATGTGTCCGGTGGTGGGAAAGCCATTACGACATCCACCATCTACAAGATCTATTACACTGGGTGGGAATGATATCACCTTCAAACCATTGTTTATAACAAACGGATCAAAAAAAGAACAGGCACCATGCACATACAAGGCACAAACCTCCCTACAAAAGTGTAGCCTTCTTGAGATGCGTCTCAAATTAAAAGATCCATAGAAGAAGAAAACATTGCAATTAAGGTCTTGCGGTTTTGCAATCAGGGAAACCCTGTCTGATTTACTTTCAAAATGTTAAATTAGCATTAAAGGAAGACTTTGCATGGTCCTCGTATGCATTAACAAAATTAGCCGAATTCTGCAGAAGTATTACAAGCCCACCTATGGTGGCATGTAGCATACCCTAGTGAGCAATGGTTTCTTCAATGAAGACAAAACAAATCCAGCAAGAGCAGACGCTATACAAAATATCAATGACTACCAACAACAAGCAGAGCCATGTGCGAGCAGTAGTTTAAGCATTGACTGTGTCGGTGGCATGTGGGTTTTACCATGCTGTCAGAGCAGCTAGATGAGGGGCTCCCAGGATCCGAGCTTCTTCCCCCAGGAAGGGAGTAGTAGTTATCCACCTGTTCCTGCAGCAGATCCTGCAGACTCTCTATGTACTGGATTGCGTTACGCAGGATCTCCACCTTGGGCAGCCTCTGGCTGGGGTTGGCTGATGTGCAGCGGCGTAGGGCCTCGAAGGCATGGTTCACTTTCTTAAGGCGTCGACGCTCACGCATGGTGGCTGCCCGTCTGCGGTCCACCGTGCTGGACTTACGCTTGCAGGCCTTACATGCCCACTGGAGGCAGTGGCCAGACTGATGGGGAGCCCCTGGGAGTCGAACATGCTCATCCTCCTCAGAGCCTGTCAGCTCTCCGGTGCCAAAGTCCAGCTCTTCCGTAGAGGAGCCACAGGCGCTGTCGTAGAAGACCTGGGATGGAGAAAAGACGTCCATGGCTGGGTTGGGAAAAGGGATGTAGGGATAGTAGCAAGGAGTGAATACAGAAAGAAAGGAACTGATTTTGGAGAGCAACAGGGTGAGAGAGAGGATACCTCTGAGTGATATGAAGGGGCTGCTGCCATTGGGGCCCCCCTTATATGCCCCAAGGCTGGAGCCCAAAGCCCACATTGGCCAGATCTAATTACCATGCCCCATTGGCCCAAGCAGGCAGGCAGGCATGCCGGCAGGCAGAGGTTAGTTCAGCTCCCCGCCCATCTATCTCTCACCCCCAGTACCCTGCAGAGCTTCCCACATCTGCACTCCTTCCACTCATCACCACCCACTTGCAATGGCTTTTCTTCTACAAGGTCATTATGATTAAGATACTTTGGAATGTTTCATTGGTTTGGAAACATAAATCGTTTTAAGCAGCGTAAACACCTAGCACATTTTTGCTCTTGGTCTTAAGACGGTTTATCAAAGATGAACCTTACAATTTATATAACAAATTAAAATGAAAATGAAGTATTCGTAATGTCAACAGTCTGTCAAGTTAGCAGGGATGGCTTTTTCTGGTGGAGCAAAATTATTAGAAAATAAGATATTGTACCAGTACACAGGCCAATTTTCCGGTTGAGATAAATAGCAGCGTTGCAGATGTAGCCCAGCTGCAAAGAGAGGTGTAACATTTCAAGCCCAGAGAATTCACATGGTGGAGGGGGCTGCTCTAAAAATCCTTAACGCAACATGGAAGGTGTCATGCAGGGGATGCCCATGTTTGTTAAACACTATTAGATCAGTAGTTAAGCAATTAACATGGGTGTGCCATTTTTTAGATCCCATAGAATTGGTTCACCAATGGTGGTGGTGGTGGTGGTGTGTGTGTGTGTGTGTGTGTGTGTGTGTGTGTGTGCGTGTGTGTGTGTGTGTGCGCGCGGGGTGGGGGGGGCGGGGGGGCTGTGGTAATGTTGGAATTAAACTATAATCACTTGGTGGGGGCTTAAGTGGCTAAAATAATAGATTACGATGCATGACTGTCACTGTGGAGCCCTGGAGACCAAAATCATGAACGTATGCAAGGGTTTGCATAACGAAGGAAAGCCTGGCATGTAGGCTATCCGTGATGAGTAGTCTGCAAGGTAATAATGTCGGTGTTGTGTCTACACCCCACGGGTAAATGCGGATATTTGTCACAATGTGACAAAACGTTTGGCGTCGTCCGCTATCCCTGGGAAGGCCGCACACCTAAGAAAACATACTTTAGTAGGCTACCTGCCACTTGCTCAGTTTCAAGAGCGCACAGCTGAAGGAGACATTGGAGAGCCTCCACTTCCAATTTCCCAGCAGATCAAAGGCTTTTTGATCGTGAACAACATGGCGAACAACTAGAAACGTATCAACCAATGGCATTATTAAAATAATAAATCATGAGCGTATGATGTTACTGTACAAGACTCAACAGCAAGACTTCCTAGCTGTACCATGCAGGTAGCGTGGGCTACCGCTGGTGCCAAATAATCTGAAATGATCAGCTGTCCCTTGGGAACGCGGGAGTTTGGTTTTATTGCCTATATTCCTGAGATGTTCCGTGGGGTCACACTCGAGTTAAGTGTGGGGCAAAAGGTGGTCTATAATGTCAATTTTCCTCACGTCTGAAAACCTTATTTCTTCTAAACTGCGCACTTTGACTTTATGCTGCATGCGGAATGCACCTTTTGCACTGTTTCAGCGTGTCAACAGAACTTTAAATATCCATTAAGAAGTATATTGACATAATTTATGTTTGTGGATGGCAGACTACATTGTGTCGTTTTGAATAAACCATATGCTTAAACCGCTAAAGTCCAAAAATGTTAACATCTCACAAGTTAGTATTTACTTATTTATTTCCTGTTTTGAAACTACCCGTTTATCTACACACGTTTTGTTTCATAGTAAAGTAAATACTATATCGAATCCTTGGATTGGCAAGACCAATTGACGGTCAGTGTGCTTCCAACTCAGCACACGATTGAGCAGTTTCCCATGCATGATGTTTTAGGAAATAATTCATACTTCAAGTAAAGTTTGGAAGTGTGGAAGATGGAAGTTAATTCAAGTTTGTGTCGATCTGCATACCTGATATCATCAATTCACTCACCTTCAGGAGAAAAAAAGAAAAGTGAACCACGCCAGTGGTTGGTTCATCCAAAAATAATAGAGCGTATCTAAATAACCAAGATTGTTTCAAAATTGATGATTTGAGCCACTATAGTTTTAATATAATTATAAAATCAAATAACAAACATTACACTCAAATAGAGGTTTTAATGGACATGGAGTGAGGGAGACAGGCGCCCATTAAAACAATATTACCAGAGAGCTATCAATTTCATTTTTGTTACTTTAGAAAATCAGATATAGGCTTAAAGAGAAGCATGAAAGCTTATATTGAAGCAAGAATATAGGCTTTATCTGGAATCGCACATCAGATGCACCGAGTGATTTTATTGATGTTTTGCCATCGCTAACAATAAACCCTCCATGGAGGTCTGTGCGGCTTTGAACAAACTTTCGCTATGTGTGTGTGTGTGTGTGTGTGTGTGTGTGTGTTTGGCAGCGGTGCCTGCCTCTCTGGTGTGTGTGTGTGTGTGTGTGTGTGTGTGTGTGTGTGTGTGTGTGTGTGTGTGTGTGTGTATTGTGTCTGTCTGTGTGTGCGCGTGTTTGTGCGATGAGACAGACGCCAGGGTCAGCTGGGGCATTGTGTCAGCCTCAGAGATCTGAGGGCCGGTAGGTCAGTAGTCTGACTCTTGATGCAGGGTTAGGTTAGCACAGCAGAGAACCCTGGGATCATAAACAAGCAGTCGCTCTCACGTCAACAGACAACTTGAGAAATGTAGTCAACTACAGTGCTAGTAGTTCTTTTTTCACTTACTAGCAAACTGCACGAGTAAACACGTGCCATGACAGAACAGTTAAGGAATACTGAATGCAGTTGACAAAATGGTGGTGTTCTCATGTCCTAACCAGACTTTATTGTTTTATTTAAGACATAGAGCTCAGAAGTACAGGTCTTGAACTTATAGTTTGAAAAGATTTGGATTAATAATCTCTAGAAGGTTTTCTAAGAATAATTAATTTAGTTGGAATAATTCACTTGCAATTAGCCACCGGTTGTGTACTTTTAGATGCACTTTTATTTGTTTGAATTGAGTGTACGAGAGTGAGTACTAATTGAGTACAATACAACGTATCAATTATATTTGTTGTCCACTACATTCACAAGTAATCTCTATAAGATCATCTTGGGAAACATTTCACAAATTTGCTTTGGAATGATGATAATTACCAATAAGAAAAATAAATAAAAAGAAAGAAAAAAATCGACGGTGTCCATCAACCTGGCAAAATCGGCAATTTTGTTGTTGGTCATTAAATACAATAATGAATTATTAAAGGGTATCCATTTTTTAGAATACAAAATAAATTCAATATTGTTGTCTCTACACTGAAAAATATGTACAGTTACTTGATATTATTCTTTAAAAGAGAACATTATTTGTGTCACCCTTCGAATAGAAAGATATATACCCAAATGCCCTTAAATAAACGAATACATCGAAAATATAAGTTAGAAAGCCTGAATTCAAGGTGAAAATATATTTTTTAAACACAATGGAAATGTAAAACGCTTGCAACAATGTTGATAACTTATTTTACAAAAACAAGTGTTTCATTTTTTTGATACTTCTTCGTTGTAATTGTTCTTTTCTTCATTTGAAATGCTGTCAACAATAGATGAGAGACGAAGTAGGCTAGTGGATGCAGAAGATTCAGTTGTACCTGATGATGAAAAACAAAGATTCCTTTAGCCTAATGCATTTGTTTTTACAATATGCATTTACCGTTTAATCAAATCTTATCTAATCTTTTAAATTATTTGGCACCAACCTTCTCTCTGATTCTTCATTGGTGAATTGGAATGCTCAGCAGAGGTCTGCCAATTTTGACAGGTCTTTTCCCAATGATATTCATTACTGGCAACCTGTGCACAACGGACTGTTAGACAGATAACCGCACATACAGACTTGTTTCCGGGCACTCAATTCCATTTGATTTTGGTGTTAAAGTTTGGGAATATGCCTACAGTACACTTGGTGGTGGCCTACAATCAATGCCAGTTGCAGTCTACATTGTATTGCAATTGTGCACTCTCAAAACCAACATGGCTATTCTATTTTGTGCTTACATTGTGCTCCTTGACGTTCAAATCATATGATTCATTTTGTATTTTCTCTTGCTGATCCAAAGAATGCAACAGGTCCTGCAGTTTCTCGATGTAGTTTATGGCGCTGCGCAAGATCTCCACTTTGGGCAGCCGCTGATTAGGATTGGGCACAGTCTTTTTTTTTAACGCATCGAACGCTTCATTGATTTTCTTGAGCCGCCTTCTTTCCCTCAGAGTAGCAGCTTTGCGCCTGTCCGTTGGCACAGAATTTCTTTTGCATATCTTACAAGCCCACATGAGACATTGTCCCTCGCAATGTGGATGACCTGGAGGAGCAAGAACGTGCTCTTCTCCGCTACTCTCTCCACCTGTCTCGGATTGAATATTATCCTGCCCTGATAACGGACTGTCATTTCCGTTATAAAGCGGGGATACCCCCACTATGTCCAACTGCTGCAATGAACCTTGATCACCCTCTAAATAGCGCAAATCATTAAATAAATAAGGGTTGGTCTCGAAAAGGTCCATCATATTGTTGCGCCTTCGAACAGGCTATGTTTTGACAGTGTGACTCTGACATTTAAATAGCCTACTGACACAAGTCACCAGGCCTATATATAGAATGTGAAACTCTACCCAATACTTAGCTGTCGCAGTGCATCAAACGTATTTTTTTCAATGAGCCTTTATTACCAACGGAGTTAACACCTCTAAAGAAAAGTTTGAAACGTAGCATCTTGTAAAGGTGCTTGTAGCATATCTATTAGATCAGTCTAACCCCTTGATATTGTTCATCTTGAATTGTAACCTGCTAACATTTTTGCTAAATAGTATGTTTAATATTTTCTGCAGTGATTTACATTCATCTAGTGTCATTTTGTAATGCGATTTACATTCTAATAATGCCAGGTTGAATAGATTAAATGATTTGCTTTGAACTCTCCCATCAAAGAAACATGCATACAAAAATCATATGCCCTACATTGAAAATACGTACATTTTATTTGGAATCCCTTGTACCATCCATGTATAGGTGTAAAGTAAACGCTTCATTTATTTTGTGTTGACATTGCAGGGATAACCTGTAGCAGAAATTGAAATCAATATCCTTTAATGCTTGCTTTTCCCCCTGCGTTTTGATGAGAATAAAGGTGACGGGACATAATAATATCGAAAAGGCAAAACATAAATGGGACCAACACACATGTAGTAACATAACATTTAGGATGACTGTTAGGCCTCTGGACAGCTCAGTATGAATTATGTTGCATTGAAAATATTTTATGGAATTGTTCCCAATTAATGCTGGCAGAAAAACACTGCCGGAACATTTTAGACATTCATATAAATAAGGAACCAGAAAAGTAATTTAAAAAACAGTTACTAACCCAAATTTGGCATACATTTTGTTTTTTGTATTTTACCACCTTAATTATAAGCATCTTTAGTGGCAGTGCATGTGAAGACCAATATAGCTTTTATTGGTGTGCTGCTGACATATGCTGTTGGTGTAAGCCTGAGGACAGTCCCTTGATCTGCCACTAGTGATGATATGTTTATGTTGTGTGTGTGTGTGTGTGTGTGTGTGTGTGTGTGTGTGTGTGTGTGTGTGTGTGTGTGTGTGTGTGTGTGTGTGTGTGTCTGTGTGTGTGTGTTCAAAGATTTAGGGCTCTTAAGAGTTTGCTGCATTATAATTCCTTCATATTGTCTACTGGTCAACCCACCTTCAGTCTGAGCTGGGTTCTGTGAGCTGCTCTGAAAGGCTGCCTAGGGGAAGTAGAGAGGGACTGGAAGTAGACTGGAAGTCCCGTCCTTGTGGTGTCGCCCCTAGTGTTGCAATTTCCCCATGGTTGCTGTATAGCCTACGTATTGCAATGGATCATAAATCCTTGCCATGTCAAAGGGTTATGCTTCAGCTGTCAGGGAGAATCATGGGATACTCTGCCAAAAAACATAAGGCACAGGATCCGTCCTCGAGGGAGTTCAGAGGGCAGGGTCTGAGCGGGATGGATTTTTAATTTTTGTTGCCCTGAACAAGCTTACTTCCTCACTCGCGCAAAGACTAAACTTGGATAGAAGCCTGATACTAAACACTTGTTTGTCCAATATTGTAGGAAGCTGGAATGGGTAAGTTGGGGGGATTAACAAATGCCTATGTAAATATTTCTTCACTTATGTGCAGACCCTTTTTTCACATTTTTGACAGTTTTGCAGATAGGTGTATATTTAATGGAATGGTGTCATTAGAACGTTGGATATCCCCATTTCACTGATCATCCCAACTTCCGGGCTGCATTCGCATATAACTAATTTATCAGTGTTTTGTCCTTAACAATTTGTGCCGCATGCTCAAAGAGCCCAGTGTCAGTCACTTTTCCAAATGCAGATTGCTTACGGCAAGGACTAAATATCTGCTAAAAGGTCATATAAAGACCAAGGTTAGGTGTTTCCACTCCCCATGATCCACCTTGCAGCGCCCCCTACCTTTTTAGAAATCCCCGTCTCCCTCCCTCTCACATGTTTTCTATGTCTGCTCAAACAGTTTACGGCATTAACAAGACACATGTTCAGTCTCCATTGACGGGTATTAGTGAGTGAGAGGGATCTGTAAACCAGGCTGAAACTCAACCTGAACTTTAGGACCTCTTGCCTTCTGACTCTTGCCTTGACTGGACCCCCTGCTTAAGACAGACTGCTACACAATCGTTGGGTAGTTTAGGAGGAAGTTAGAAAGACCGTGACGGACACACTGTATTTTACCCTGCCTGGCACCTGGGATATGAATTAGTCAATGAGAGGTTAAATACCCTGGTCATGGGGCTGATGACAGTGCCTCACCTGGGGTTATGGCCTTTTCACCCCCATGGATAGCAAGCCTACAGCCTCTGTTGTCAGTGGTTTTGATGACCCGCTGATGCATCAATGTGTGGATTTTTAGTGAAGGTTACCAACCTATCTTGCACTGAGCGTACAGAGTTGCATTACGCAAGCTTTTATTGGTAGATTAATGATAGGCTGTGTCTCGGATTTAACAGTGTTTCCTGTCTGAGTACTATAGGGTAGCCAGGACCAATTGTCTGGACCAGCTTCTGGGGGGGCGGGGGGTGGGAGAAACAGGGCAGGCGAAGCGCCAGTCAGCTTTGCTATCACAGAGAGGCTTAAACCCAACACAAACAGGGGCTCCGTTCCCTGACCCAACTCAGCCCTAAGGGAGTCCCGGCCTGCCACAACCACAGCCACTGCCCTCTCTCTGATAGCTTATACTGTTAAAACAATGCTAATCTTATCAGTCCAGCTTCAAAAAAGACACCGTAGTGCAAACGTTACGCAGAATAAACACGGCAGTTGCATCAGCAATGCAATGGGGAACTGCCTCTTAATATAAAGAAAACAGACGCCTCTTCTCACTCGCGCCACAGCAGTGCTCAGAGAGCTGGATCAGATGGGGGGCTTGAGTTTCAAAGGATGGTTGGGGGTGCTGGGGGTTTGGAGGGTAATGATGGCATCTTCTCTCTTGTGGTCGACAGAGGGATTCAGTTCAAAGGGCTAGAGGGTGAAGTGCATCAATTAGCGAGGCAAAGAGGTCTGGTTCCACACACTGCTAGTTAGGTTGCTTGCTAGCTGAGTCTGACTCCCCATGGCCACAGAGTATTACATAATGTGACATAATGACAGCGTGCCTTCTTGACAGGCAATGCCAATGGCCCTGAAAGTAGACAAAATATAACTACACAAAAGGCTTAGTATTGATTGACTTGCTCAAAGAGTAGTTTGCAGGAAAAAAAATACTTCAACAGCAACAAGCAGAATATTGTTCATCTTTGAGACATGGAGGAAACCAAATTAGCAAGGATCACGTCATTTAGATTAACTGGCAGCTCAACCATGGTTCCCTGTTCTTGATGTGAAATAGCGGAGCTCACAATATCAGTATAAGGGCATCGCATGACAACCAATGGTGATTTAGTTTGCATGCTCACACAGTAACTTGGTGATTGATTCTGTCCCTATTCAGCAGAGTGATGAATTGGAGCCTGTGTGTGTGTGTGTGTGTGTGTGTGTGTGTGTGTGTGTGTGTGTGTGTGTGTGTGTGTGTGTGTGTGTCCAGACATGGTCACTGTTTGAGAAGTGAGCCTTGACACCTAGACTAGAAGATATGCCCTCGTCTGGTCAGTGAGATAAGGGTCTGGGTCTGTCTGACACTAAAAAAATAAAATGACAGTGTATGTCAGGCTGGGCCTATTAAAGGGATATCTTCATTTTGTGGTTCCTGATTGTGGCGTCAAATATATACCATTTTGGATATGTCACTGATAGTGGCCCTACACAACAAAATATCTAAATGAATGCATTCATTCACTGCAATGTGGGTGCAACATTTAATTTGTAATAACATCTTTTTCTGGAAGTGAGTAAATCCATCCTCATAGGTTTTGTACAATGTAAATGAGAACGATGATGAGATGAGATGTCCAAAGAGATGCTGGACTGAATGAAGTCCACAGAATTTAAAAGGTAAACTTTCTAGCGCCGAGATAAACTAAGAAGAAATTGACAAATGGCAGTGTTGAAGGGTAGGAAGAGGGACACCACTATGCTGGGTGATTGGTGATGTGGGGTTGAATATCATTAAAGCAAAAGACAAAGGCAATGAGGCTTTGATTTACATGCTATGACATGATATCCATGAAGAATCTGTGAGCAATAGTAGTTGCACCTTTTGAAACAGGCCTTTTATATTTGTACTCATTAAATCATAATCTTTATGATAAAAGGGCCACATTCATTTGAAATGTAAATTTGTACTCTTCTCAGATGTTAAATCTCTTGGATTTCATTATTTTGTTAAATTTAGAGAACTACAGTGATTTCACAGAATAGATAATAAATTACCCCTATTGAAAAAATTATTGAATTAATTATTTACCTTAGCTATGACAAAGATTAATATACACTGGAAAGTATTGAGACACCTTTCCAATGTGCACAATTAGAATATGCAATTTAGAATTAGCTAAGCCACACAATGTAAATCATTTAGAGGAAACCTATCCTTTTAAAAAGTAGACTGTTAGCTTTGGAACTCCAATTGGCTCTGATGCTCTGATGCATTGTCTATGCCTTTATCATCCTTTAGATGTCTCTATAAGTCCACCTGTGAAAATTGTGGCAATGGTAGACTATATGGGTCAAAGGCATGTAGATGTTTAGCATGGCAATGACAATAAGCATACAGCAAAGACAATCCTGGAGTGGCTTCAGGACATGTCTCTAAATTACCTTCAGTTGCCCAGCCAAAGCACAGACTTGAATATAATAGAAAATCTGTAGCATTTCCTTGGGATTGCAATTTACAGAGACTTCTAATCCAATAGGACTTCACTGAAAAAGAAAATTAACTGGCCAAAATCCAGGTGTACAATGTTTGGAGACATAGCATAACAGCTTATTGTGCTTTCATGATAAAACATTTAAAGTTGGTGTCAGCGGTCTGCTGCTTTCAATTTATTTTCCCACCCAAGGCCACATTCAAACACTTGATGACCAACCATGGGTAGGGAGAAGATATCTGCAGATTCCTCTGACAGATAATAAGCCACAGACCCAAAGAAGGTGGAGGCTTTTGTAGAGGTGGGCAATCTCAAGCACTAAAGAGAATAATAAATACCCTACAGTTTCCTTCCTAGTAGCATACCTTATCTTGTGTAAACATCCAAACGTAAGTGATATTAATTGGAAATCAATATTTATGTGCTGGTACTTTTGTATGCGTATGTGTATGTGAGGCTGCACAATATTCCAAAGCTTTTTTATGCAATAGAGAGAAAAATAAGACAACTTTGCAGCAGTAAGGAACTGAAGTGGGTATGATAGGTATTCTGTCCAGTAGTTTAGTTCTTGTTCGAGCTCAGGCCCATATTCCTCAACAATGAGTTCTATAAAAAAAGGATGAGAAGGACCAATGAGAAATCATAGGTTTTCAAAGACGATCACACACACACATACACACACACACACACACACACACACACACACACACACACACACACACACACACACACACACACACACACACACACACACACACACACACACACAATTGTACCAGTCTGTCACACCCACATTCCATTCATATGTAATTACCTACATAATTAACAATTCATTTCTTACTCTGCTGGATGTTATTGGGTGAAGTGTTTCACGGAGTAAGTAAGTGTAGATGCAAAGAAAAGTGGCCCATTGGGGATAGTATTAACAAGTGATAATAGGTCAACTAAAAGGGCGAAGAACAGTAGATTGAGCTAACTGGAGAGAGTTCCTCATGTTTGTTCAGAAGTAATCACACAATCTGTCTAAAGTTTTTGTAGCTCTTTATATCCTTGCCTCTTTCAGATGTAAGCATAAAGCCACTTTTTGTTTTTGAAATATTGGTAAAGAATTACTAAAATACTCACATAAAAAGATTGCTCTATTAAATGTTATTCTGCTCTGCTATGCATTAAGAAAATCAATAACTGACCCAGGAGTATCTTTTTCAGAGAAAATCTAAGAGGTCTAAGATCATGGCAGGCCTGAATGAGTTAATCCAAACTTAGTCTTTTTGACCTGGGAATTAGTGGTTTGTGTGTATGTGTGTGTGTGTCTGTTTTGTGAGTGACCGATGTGCTGTGGGACGGAAATCTAACTCTGACTTCATTGGGGAATTTCTCTCTATGGGTCTAGGTTAGTGTGTATGTAGGCCTTATTGCAGGGTGAGCTGAAACTCTGAAAAGCATGTGTGGATGGGTCCTTGGGGACCACAAGGCATAGCTCTTCTTACTGGCAGGTTAGTCATGCTCCATGAGATTTACGTGTAAAACAGTAGCAGGGGCCCCGGATGTCTCTACCCCTCTGAGATTGCAGTTGCCAGAAACTATCCTGAAGGAATAGTATGCCTGCAGTAGAATAAAGTGGCTATACAACTGGATATAAGATACAACACATTTAACCAGGCCAGCTCAAGAGTCTAAAATCCCACAGATTTCCAAATGTTTCTTGGCAGAGAAGGCTGACTGACTGATGTTGAGTTGCTCAAAGAAACATAAATCCCCAAATGTATTATAAAACATGTAGTTGCTTGCTTTTCAGGAATAGGTCACCTGATAACCCTGCCCAGCTAATGTGAAAAATAGCTCAAATCTAAGACTAAATTCTGGAAGATTTTCTTTTTTGGGGCCTGGGATTTTCAACACCTGCATAAAAATAATTTGGAAATGTTTTAATTAATTTACATTTCAATACAGAATTACTTAATTACTTCCAGTCAGTCTCATTCTGATGCAAATACATAGATATATCAGGAATTCAAACGAAAGCAAGATTGGGATTACCTTTGTGCACAAGATATGAAGACAATAAAACAATTCCAACTTAAGAAGATAGATACTATGTATAATTAATGCAGGCAGGAGAAACTCAAATTATGTGGTAATTGTCGTTCGTATTTTTTCAAACACTGTAGAACACTATTTACTGCCTCATATAAGCACATCAATAAAAGCTGATGCTCAGCTTTGGAATCGTACACTACATCTAAATATAGATACATCTTGACTGGATTGGTTCCTGGAATGCCTGGGCTCCGTACATTTTGGATCTTGGCACTAGAGTGTGACAGGAATCCTAGCTTGTCTTTTGGCCATCCTTGCTGATCTTTGGGCTTTACCAGCCAGCAGTGAGGCTCTTCCTTCTCCTGCTGGTCTTCAGGCTCTTCATGCTGGTCTTCAGGCTCTTCACGCTGGCCTTCAGGCTCTTCACGCTGGTCTTCAGGCTCTTCCTTCTCCTGCTGGTCTTCAGGCTCTTCCTTCTCCTGCTGGTCTTCAGGCTCTTCCTTCTCCTGCTGGTCTTCAGGCTCTTCACGCTGGTCTTCAGGCTCTGCGTTTTCTCTGCTGTTGTTCAGACTCCACTGTCCCCCGCTGGCTGTGAGGCTCTTTTTTCTCCCTCTCTCTTCCAGGGCTGCATGCTTTTTCATAATAATAATCACTTTGGGAATTGTTGGTGTAATTTCCTTACCATTGCCTTTGATGTGGAAACCCTCACAAAAAAATGCATCAGAGGTTATCCATGTCTCATTGCATGTATCCACCTTGAGCTTTTTACTTAACAAAAATGTTAACTTGCCCAATTTCTTTGGGTAGGGAATCATCAAAACCTGGCAAGGCCAATTAAAGCTCCTTTGGTGACACCTCTTTTCGGAGAAAATGGTTCCATGCCATCTGTGGGAGGACAAACCATGACTGAAAAATATGCCAACTTGCATGTTTACTTTCTGAAGAATATAAGTGCTTTCCTGTGGCTCAGATGGATAGCACTGGTGTGAGTGCTTTTTCATTTATTATTTTACACACAAAAAGTTCCAGAATTCTACGACCGGACACTTTTGCTTTATGATTGCAAACGCTTTACTGCGATTTTAACAGATTTGTAAAGTGTGGTGACTGAACTGACCCTAAGCCTAACTCCAACCCTATCCCTAACCTTAATCCTAACCCTAACTCTAACCGTAACTAACCTTCACCCTAAATCATAACGTAGTTGTCGAATTGAGAAATGCATTACCAATCATGAGGTATAGCTGTATCTCCCATTCAGAATGCATTGCCTACAATAACACAAGATGTGATGGTTCTCCGTTACCACCTCACGCAATGAAATTATACCATGTTCATTATTTTGAGTCCAATGGCTTCACAAAGGGCCACAAAAGTATATAACCTACTCTATTCTAACTGGCCCTCCTGGCCCTCCACCTAACAAAAAAGCTCTACATGTTCTCATCATTATAGGCCAGTGCCCCAAACAGGGAGTGCTGCCCAAAGTCACATATTAATGACTACACTGCGGGTGACCGACCATGTCTGGATAATAAAATTTCCGGATAAATACTAGCCTACACTTACTATAGGGGTTATAAGCGCAATTCATTTTACAATTACTTTAACTGGAAGCTTGAAGTAAAAGCCACAAAACGTTTTCCTCAATATTTAGCGTCTGCCATTTGGTATATACGATATCCGAAGTGCAATATTTATATTTTCAACCTATTTTTGACCTATGAATATGAACAACCTAAAAGCTGTTAAATTCAGCCTTGCATATTAAGGACCTCATGTTTTTTCCATACTATAGATTTTCCATGAATATAAATATAATGGCCAAGAATCAAATCCATCTGTGACTGTGTTTTGGTTAGCTGGTGGAACAATGTTAAATTGCTGGCGTGATTCATGTGTTTGCCCATCTCTCTCTCCGTTTATCTTTCTCACCTTGACTCTTTTATCCCTCTCCTTTCACTGGGGTGGGCTCCTCATGTCTCAAAGAGTGGAAGGAGAAAGGTTGCGACCCCACCATATGAACTGCTTCCTGTTGCTGTTGAAGGGCTCTGCCTATTGCAATCAGAGGAGAGGTTACAGGGAGCGTATTTGCAGGTTGAGAGGCTGCAACAGTAAATGATAGCCTACAACACAAACACGTGTAAAACACGTTGGAATTGGAAGCGGATGAGAAAGACAAACAGACAAGAAAAATGGGTGAAATACGGTTATTTAAGGGAGCCAGAGAAAATGTAGATAGTCAAGTGAAGTCAAATGTATTTATAAAGCACATTTTAAAACAACTACTGCTCACCAAAGCATTGTACAATTTAGGACAGGCAGGTGAAATCATAGGACAGATTAAACAAATAAAACAAATAAAAACTATTAAAATCACACACAATTAAGTCATAGCAACAAATAAAACAACAACATAAAATAAAAACCACATCAGGCTGATTCAAATAGGGAATAGAAGTGGGTTGTGAGCCTGGACTTGAAGGAATCAATGGAGGGGGCAGACCTTATAGAGAGCTGGGTACACTTGTTCAAACTGAGGAGGAACAGATAATATGTTGGTTTCTCTAGGGCTTTACAAGATCTGACGAAAAGAGGTGGTCCCACAAAACCTTATTTTGAAGTACTGGTGCCAATGACCAATCAGAGGACCTGAGCAGTGACCCTCGACTGCTACAAAAATATTGTTCTTAATGAAATATACCTATTAGCCTATCCTATGTGCACCAACCTAAACTGAAATACTTGTGGTTACCGTTTTCTCCTTATTCCGACCTCCATGTGCACCTTTCACAACTGCCTTGCTCTGATTCAGGATTAGTTTAAAATCGAGACCTGTCGAGTTTGATTTGATGAGCATGGATCTCCCTAGAGATGTTATAAATCTATCAAGTTTACTGGGGAAAAATACCTAGCTCTATCTCCAAGCCCTGAATAATCCCTGCATTTCCTCTCCTCTGCTCCACTCCCCCGACCCACAGACTTGTGGATTTTCTGTAACTAATAGGCGTTGTTTCACAATTGTCACGCTATACCATCCCTTACTTGAGGAATGTGTGTGCGTGCGCACATGCAGTGGTGTTCGACGCGACTCTCCTTGGTAAGGAGTTTGAGGTCCCTCCTGGACCTCATAAGGAAGGACTGGATGGAAAGGGGTAGAAAGCACGAGTAGGCAAGTTGGCTATTAGAACAGGTAGGATAAGCATGGGTAACATGCCGCAAGTCTTCTCCACATTCTTCCTCAAACCATCAGGACTTTCCTAGAAATAGATGGCCAGGTTGGGTGCTCTACCTGAGCCTCTGACAAGTTAACCCCCTCAGCCCCCATGTTCAGCCTTCTTTCCTATAGTATTGCCTCATTGAAAGAGGAACACTCACACCAAGTGCTCGCCTTCTGCCAACCGGCTCCATCCGGCTCCTTTACAGAGCTTTTATCCTGTTGCATTAACTATATCAATCCACACAAGACTTGACAGACTCCTACTAGACAAACTCTAGGGGCCTCACTGGGAGCCATGCAGTCAATAATACCAGCTTCACAGGAACCGTTTGCACAGTGCTTTTTACAGATACCCTGTGTAACAGGAAGCATGACCAAAACAATAAACACTGAATATGTCATTATAATTCAAAAGAAGGTCTGGACTTTAATAGCAGAAAAATACCAAACGGTGTGAGTCCAGTTAAAGTGCACTTTAGTTTAAGTTAACGGTAAATGCATTGAAAATGAGTCAATGCTGGCAAAGGAAAGAGTGACTAATGTGGCAGGGTCAATACAGTGATTCCTTTTTGGGCTGCTTTGAGATTAAAAACAGTTTAGATTAATAGTGAGAGCAGCACAGGTCAGTCTTCTCATTAAAAAGTACTTACAATCTGACTTGTAAATTCTATTACTGTATTACTCTATTACTGTGAATTTATTTGGAATGGTTTTATTTACAATTTTATTATGCATCAATTAACGGGTAAAAAATATTTAACCAAAGGGAGAGTGCTTTGTTTTAAAGTCCATCTTACAACCGTCACACCTGAATCTCACATGCATTTAGCCCCTCATTATCATTATATACAGTACAGAGAGTTGACATTTTCTCACTTTCAAACACAATCTGTTTGTATGACTGTCTTCTGGGACTTTTTTCTGTGCCACCTGTGGCCAATTGTTGTTTACTTACCCTGGGCATGGTGTTTGTGGGGAGGTAGAATGGCGAAGGGTCAAAAAGGCTAATGAAGATCCTTCTTCAAAGCACCGTTTGTAATGATCCAAATAGTGTTTTAAGTGTGGCGGCAGTCTCGTACATGGCCGTGTGCTGTCTTAATGTTCCGTCTGGGTGGTGTTACAGGTGAGCTTGTGTGATAAGGAGAAAGTGTGAGCAGTAACAAAAACATCTGTCTCTATACCTTGTTTTAGTGTGATTAATAGAGGCATAGGGAGCAGAGGTCTGACTAAAGGAAAAGAAGTGTGTAGCACCCAACTATGAATTAACAAGCCCTGTGATAAATTACATGAACAGCACAACCTTAGTATTTATGTCTGGTTCAATAAAAAGGTAAGATACATCAAGAGAATGCCTAGATTGCAGCATTTTTGTCCTTTTCAGTCATGTCTAGGTTTTACAAAGAGTTGATAGTACTTCAGCAGCATTTAAAGTCCCTTCTATGCTTGCGCATATGTAAACTTGAAGGGAAGCAAATTATTTAAATCTTATTGAACATAAACTGCATACAATAGCAATAGTCCTAAAGAATTCGTAATCCCACCTTCTCAGTGATTAATATTATGCATTTGTAAAGGTTAATAACTATGTTAAACAGCTGTAATCATAGCAAAAAAATATAATTTCCTGCAAGACTTGCTCTCTACGATTATGGAAGATAATAGTTGAAATACGTTTAACTATAAGCATGGTTCAAGGCAGAATCAGTATAACCAGTGGTAAACCACAGCAGCAATAGGGAGGTTTCAGTGCTTCAGGGCTGGGTACCTAGGGTCTCCAAAAATTGAAACTACAGTGATCAGTAATAGGGATGGTTTATGTCTCAGCTCCACTACATACATGGTCAACAGAAACACTATTCACATGATGGCGTAAGACCATTTATGTGCATATGTTGTTTCACTGTTGAGGACAAAATATAAAATCTAATGAATCCATAATGCTTTAAACCATGCAGTTTTCTCCAGTGTTAGTCCTTTAGCAGTCTATAATACTTTCTCTATTACATAAAAAAATATTCTGTTGATGTGCAACCTATGAAAGAGTACCCACTTGCTTTGTCTGAGTGCCATCTGCTGGTAAAATGAATGTACTGGATTGAACTGTAGACTCTTTCCGCTGTTGACTTGCAGCTAGAGGACATGTGCTAACTATGGGAGCTGACACAGATGTCGAAATTCTAATAAAATAATAATTTAATCGGAAATTAAAAAAAGAAAGAAAAAGAAAACGTGAAAAGTTTATCGTTATAACAAGATGTTTTTCACGTTAAACTAAATGTTGATATGGCACACAAATTAACAAGAACATTTCAAACTGGAACTTCATTTCAAATGCTCCAAATGCTACGATTATGGAAGATATGCTCCAATGAATAATGGTTCTTATAGTATTCCCTGAGAACAACCTCTTTACATTATGAAGACAACAAAGACACAACACATGTATATGTATATATATATATATATATATATATATATATATATATCTACCCCCCCGCCTGTATTGTACATCGTATTTCTCAATGTAAAACGTGCAATGTAAAAACTGGCATTGAGTGGAAAAATATGTCAATGATAACGAACCTAGAATACAATACAGCAAAGAAAATTCATGTACCAATATAAACAAACCAATAAGACAAAACAGTTTGTACAAAGAGAAATAAATCAGCATCCCATCTCTGGTCTGATCTGGGTCAGGCCAGAGATTCTCATCAACATCACAGGCAATATTAGTAACCCTAGCCAGGCCTGACGTTCTGACGGGAGTGTGAACAATTTTGATGTCAGTGTTTCCACCTGCGGAATTGTGTGTTACTTGGGTTCCAGCAGTGATGACTTGAGTGACTGATATTGAATACTGTGCTTTCTAAATGAGCACATGGTGCAGCCAGTGATAAATGAAGGGGTTTGTGTGTAGCGTTTGGCATCAAAAGTTCAACAAATTTGAATCATGTGGGAAACGGGGGAATACGGTTTATAGTTTGGGGAAATGCCTTTTGGTAGATGGTGTTATGGCTTGGGATATTTAGTTAAAATGCCCAGTTATAGTGTGTAAGCAATCGAGAAAAACTGGAACAGAAGCAAACTTGTAACAGACCAAAGTTGCACATCAACCCCAATTGTCTAGGCTACAGAACACTCAATAAGCTGGAAAGATGTTTTAGTCATCCACTAACCAAGTGTTAATTCTGAAAGCCTGTCATACCACAGCAAAATTCTGAATTTTATGAATCATTAACTGAGTGATATACTGTTATCAGCTGAAGTGCCTTCCTAATACAAAAACTATCCTGAAAGTATAGTATGCCTGCAGCAGAATAGAGTGGCTATAGTATTGGATATAGGATACAACCCATTTAACTAGGCAAGCTCAAGTCTAAAATTGCACTGATCTCAAAATTTTGTGTTGGCACAAAGGCTTGCTGACATGTTAATCAAGTTGCCCAGAGAAACATAAACCCTGAAATGCATTTTAAGACATAGTTTGCTTTTTAGGACACACATTTATATAAACCAAGACATTCTGCAAAAATATTAGCATGTAAAATTCTAAATAAAATCTACAAAAACAAACCTAAACATTTAAAGGTTGAAAACACTGACAAACCCATATTGTCGTGTTGTAATCATTTTATCATAGCTCCAAAAAAATGTATTGGTGCAATTTCCTTAAGCATAGGCATGTTTTGTTTGTTCCATGTAGATGGAGCAGAGAATTTAAATGCCTTTTTACCAAACTCAGTACATGCCCTAGGTACCATCAAGAGGTTTGCATCATTTGATCGTAACTTACAGCCAACATTAGTTTGTAGATTAATTTAGGAGCTAATGAAGGACGGGAGCTTGTTTAATAATGCTTTGTGAATGAAAAAAGTACCAATACATTTATCTACATGCTGTTAAGGATGCCCAACCCACTCTCATATAGAGTATACAATGATGAGAGATTTGGAATTTGAGATCAACCTGAACCAGATTGTTTGTAAATGGAAAACAAAAGGGGACCAAGTACTGAACCTTGGACACCCCGTAACAGTCAACACATCTGAAGATCAGCCATTTAGTTGTGTACACAGAGTACGATCAGAGGGGTAGTTTTTAAACCAACCATTTGAGCGGAGGCGCCAATATTTTAAATTTGTCTCAAAATGTCATGATCAATTTTGTCATATGTCTTATGAATGAAAAGAGAAAAAACAGTAGCTTTTCATCAAGTACAAGTGTAGCAAGTAACAATCCAAAAGGTAATACAAATTACATTAATTCAGCCTAACACCTGTATAAAAATTAAGAACATTTTAATTCGTCTCAACACGTCATTACAGAATTACTTAATGCACTGCAACATTCCAGTCAGTCTCATTCTGACGCAAACACATAGATATAAGGAATTCAAAGCCCTAAAGCATTTTAACCTACGATGGGAGATGTATAAATAATCAAGACAAGCTGATGCATCATATACACTATCTAAATATAGATAAATCTTGACTGGATTGGTTCCTGGAATGTCTCCTCAGTACATTTTAGATCTTGGCCCTAGAGTGTGACAGAAATCCTAGCAAGACTTGAGGCTCTCTTCAGTGACCTTTAGACTTTCTCCTTGGATTGTTAGGCATCTTTGGCTTGTCGACTGCTTTCCCTTGAGTTCCTGGTTCATGTTTGTTCTCCCGCTGGCCGTGATGCTCTCCCGTCTCCCTGTGGCCGTGACGCTCTGGCTGTTTATGCTCTCGCTGGCCGTGAGAATCTTCTCGATGGCCATGATGCTCACCTTTTCCCTGATGCTCACCTTCCACCCGATGGCCGTGAGGATGTGTTTTTTCAGGTTTGTGCTCCGGCTGGCCATGATGCTCTGGTTTTTCATGCTTGTGGTCCCTATGGCCGTGAGGCTCTGGTTTTTCATGTTTGTGCACCGGCTGGCCGTGATGCTCACCTTTTCCCTGATGCTCACGATGCTCACCTTTTCCCTGATGCTCACGATGCTCACCTTTTCCCTGATGCTCACGATGCTCACCTTTTCCCTGATGCTCACCTTCCACCCGATGGCCGTGAGAATGTGTTTTTTCAGGTTTGTGCTCCGGCTGGCCATGATGCTCTGGTTTTTCATGCTTGTGGTCCCTATGGCCGTGAGGCTCTGGTTTTTCATGTTTGTGCACCGGCTGGCCGTGATGCTCACCTTTCCCCTGATGGCCGTGATGCTCACCTTTTCCCTGATGCTCACGATGCTCACCTTTTCCCTGATGCTCACGATGCTCACCTTTTCCCTGATGCTCACGATGCTCACCTTTTCCCTGATGCTCACGATGCTCACCTTTTCCCTGATGCTCACGATGCTCACCTTTTCCCTGATGCTCACGATGCTCACCTTTTCCCTGATGCTCACGATGCTCACCTTTTCCCTGATGCTCACGATGCTCACCTTTTCCCTGATGCTCACGATGCTCACCTTTTCCCTGATGCTCACGATGCTCACCTTTTCCCTGATGCTCACGATGCTCACCTTTTCCCTGATGCTCACGATGCTCACCTTTTCCCTGATGCTCACGATGCTCACCTTTTCCCTGATGCTCACGATGCTCACCTTTTCCCTGATGCTCACGATGCTCACCTTTTCCCTGATGCTCACGATGCTCACCTTTTCCCTGATGCTCACGATGCTCACCTTTTCCCTGATGCTCACGATGCTCACCTTTTCCCTGATGCTCACGATGCTCACCTTTTCCCTGATGCTCACCTTCCACCCGATGGCCGTGAGGATGTGTTTTTTCAGGTTTGGGCTCCGGCTGGTCATGATTCTCTGGTTTTTCATGCTTGTGGTCCCTATGGCCGTGAGGCTCTGGCTGTTTATGCTCTTGCTGGCTGTGAGAATCTTCCCGATGGCCGTGATGCTCACCTTTCCCCTGATGCTCACCTTCCACCCGATGGCCGTGAGGATGTGTTTTTTCAGGTTTGTGCTCCGGCTGGCCATGATGCTCTGGTTTTTCATGCTTGTGGTCCCTATGGCCGGGAGGATCTGTTTTTTCATGGTTGTGCTCCGGCTGGCCGTGAGGTTCTCCCCGATGGCCGTGAGGTTCTCCCCGATGGCCGTGAGGTTCTCCCCGATGGCCGTGAGGTTCTCCCCGATGGCCGTGAGGTTCTCCCCGATGGCCGTGAGGTTCTCCCCGATGGCCGTGAGGTTCTCCCCGATGGCCGTGAGGTTCTCCCCGATGGCCGTGAGGTTCCGCTTTCTCCTTCTGGCCATGAGGCTCTGGCTGTTCATGTTTGTGCTCAGGCTGGCCATGAGGCTCTAGTTTTCCATGCTTGTGGTCCCTATGGCCGTGAGAATCAGTTTTTCCAGGTTGGTTCTCCGGCTGGCCATGATGCTCTGGTTTTTCATGTTTCTGCTCCGGCTTGCCGTGATGCTCACCTTTCCCCTGATGGCCGTGATGCTCACCTTTCCCCTGATGGCCATGATGCTCTGGTTTTTCATGTTTCTGCTCCGGCTGGCCGTGATGCTCACCTTTCCCCTGATGGCCGTGATGATCACCTTTCCCCTGATGGCCATGATGCTCTGGTTTTTCATGTTTGTGCTTCGGCTGGCCGTGATGCTCACCTTTCCCCTGATGGCCGTGATGCTCACCTTTCCCCTGATGGCCGTGATGCTCACCTTTCCCCTGATGGCCATGATGCTCTGGTTTTTCATGTTTGTGCTTCGGCTGGCCGTGATGCTCACCTTTCCCCTGATGGCCGTGACGCTCACCTTTCCCCTGATGGCCGTGACGCTCACCGTTCCCCTGATGGCCGTGACGCTCACCGTTCCCCTGATGGCCGTGACGCTCACCTTTCCCCTGATGGCTGTGATGCTCTAGTTTTTCATGTTTGTGCTCCGGCTGGCCGTGATGCTCACCTTTCCCCTGATGGCCGTGATGCTCTGTTTTGTCATGTTTGTGCTCTGGCTGGCCATGAGACTCTGGTTTTTCATGCTTGTGGTCCCTATGGCCGTGAGGATCTGTTTTTTCATGGTTGTGCTCCGGCTGGCCGTGAGGCTTTCCCTGATGGTCTTCAGGCGCCACTTTCTCCTTCTGGCCGTGAAGATCTGGTTTTTCGAGTTTGTGCTCCGGCTCTCCCCGATGGCCGTGAGGCTCTCCCCGATGGCCGTGAGGCTCTCCCCGATGGCCGTGAGGCTCCGCTTTCTCCTTCTGGCCATGAGGCTCTGGCTGTTCATGTTTGTGCTCTGGCTGGCCATGAGACTCTGGTTTTTCATGTTTGTGGTCCCTATGGCCGTGAGGATCTGGTTTTTCATGTTTGTGGTCCCTATGGCCGTGAGGATCTGGTTTTTCATGTTTGTGGTCCCTATGGCCGTGAGGATCTGGTTTTTCATGTTTGTGGTCCCTATGGCCGTGAGGATCTGGTTTTTCATGTTTGTGGTCCCTATGGCCGTGAGGATCTGGTTTTTCATGTTTGTGGTCCCTATGGCCGTGAGGATCTGGTTTTTCATGTTTGTGGTCCCTATGGCCGTGAGGATCTGGTTTTTCATGTTTGTGGTCCCTATGGCCGTGAGGATCTGGTTTTTCATGTTTGTGGTCCCTATGGCCGTGAGGATCTGGTTTTTCATGTTTGTGGTCCCTATGGCCGTGAGGATCTGGTTTTTCATGTTTGTGGTCCCTATGGCCGTGAGGATCTGGTTTTTCATGTTTGTGGTCCCTATGGCCGTGAGGATCTGGTTTTTCATGTTTGTGGTCCCTATGGCCGTGAGGATCTGGCTTTTCATGTTTGTGGTCCCTATGGCCGTGAGGATCTGGCTTTTCATGTTTGTGGTCCCTATGGTCGTGAGGATCTGGTTTTTCATGTTTGTGGTCCCTATGGCCGTGAGGATCTGGTTTTTCATGTTTGTGGTCCCTATGGCCGTGAGGATCTGGTTTTTCATGTTTGTGGTCCCTATGGCCGTGAGGATCTGGTTTTTCATGTTTGTGGTCCCTATGGCCGTGAGGATCTGGTTTTTCATGTTTGTGGTCCCTATGGCCGTGAGGATCTGGTTTTTCATGTTTGTGGTCCCTATGGCCGTGAGGATCTGGTTTTTCATGTTTGTGGTCCCTATGGCCGTGAGGATCTGGTTTTTCATGTTTGTGGTCCCTATGGCCGTGAGGATCTGGTTTTTCATGTTTGTGGTCCCTATGGCCGTGAGGATCTGGTTTTTCATGTTTGTGGTCCCTATGGCCGTGAGGATCTGGCTTTTCATGTTTGTGCTTCGGCTGGCCGTGAGGTTCGCCCCGATGGCCGTGAGGTTCGCCCCGATGGCCGTGAGGTTCGCCCCGATGGCCGTGAGGCTTTGCCTGCTGGTCTTCAGGCTCAGTTTTCTCCTTCTGGCCGGTTGGATCTGGTCTTTCATGTCCGTGCTCCGGCTGGCCGGTTGGCTCTGGTCTTTCATGTCCGTGCTCCGGCTGGCCGGTTGGCTCTGGTCTTTCATGTCCGTGCTCCGGCTGGCCGGTTGGCTCTGGTCTTTCATGTCCGTGCTCCGGCTGGCCGGTTGGCTCTGGTCTTTCATGTCCGTGCTCCGGCTGGCCGGTTGGCTCTGGTCTTTCATGTCCGTGCTCCGGCTGGCCGGTTGGCTCTGGTCTTTCATGTCCGTGCTCCGGCTGGCCGGTTGGCTCTGGTCTTTCATGTCCGTGCTCCGGCTGGCCGGTTGGCTCTGGTCTTTCATGTCCGTGCTCCGGCTGGCCGGTTGGCTCTGGTTTTTCATGTCCGTGCTCCGGCTGGCCGGTTGGCTCTGGTTTTTCATGTCCGTGCTCCGGCTGGCCGGTTGGCTCTGGTTTTTCATGTCCGTGCTCCGGCTGGCCGGTTGGCTCTGGTTTTTCATGTCCGTGCTCCGGCTGGCCGGTTGGCTCTGGTTTTTCATGTCCGTGCTCCGGCTGGCCGGTTGGATCTGGTTTTTCATGTCCGTGCTTCGGCTGGCCGGTTGGATCGGGTTTTTCATGTTTGTGCTCCGGCTGGCCGGTTGGATCTGTTATTTCATGTCCGTGCTGGCCGGTTGGATCTGGTTTTTCACGTCCGTGCTCCGGCTGGCCGGTTGGATCTGGTTTTTCACGTCCGTGCTCCGGCTGGCCGGTTGGATCTGGTTTTTCACGTCCGTGCTCCGGCTGGCCGGTTGGATCTGGTTTTTCACGTCCGTGCTCCGGCTGGCCGGTTGGTTCTGGTTTTTCACGTCCGTGCTCCGGCTGGCCGGTTGGATCTGGTTTTTCACGTCCGTGCTCCGGCTGGCCGGTTGGCTCTGGTTTTTCACGTCCGTGCTCCGGCTGGCCGGTTGGATCTGGTTTTTCACGTCCGTGCTCCGGCTGGCCGGTTGGCTCTGGTTTTTCACGTCCGTGCTCCGGCTGGCCGGTTGGCTCTGGTTTTTCACGTCCGTGCTCCGGCTGGCCGGTTGGATCTGGTTTTTCACGTCCGTGCTCCGGCTGGCCGGTTGGATCTGGTTTTTCACGTCCGTGCTCCGGCTGGCCGGTTGGCTCTGGTTTTTCACGTCCGTGCTCCGGCTGGCCGGTTGGCTCTGGTTTTTCACGTCCGTGCTCCGGCTGGCCGGTTGGCTCTGGTTTTTCACGTCCGTGCTCCGGCTGGCCGGTTGGCTCTGGTTTTTCACGTCCGTGCTCCGGCTGGCCGGTTGGCTCTGGTTTTTCACGTCCGTGCTCCGGCTGGCCGGTTGGCTCTGGTTTTTCACGTCCGTGCTCCGGCTGGCCGGTTGGCTCTGGTTTTTCACGTCCGTGCTCCGGCTGGCCGGTTGGCTCTGGTTTTTCACGTCCGTGCTCCGGCTGGCCGGTTGGATCTGGTTTTTCACGTCCGTGCTCCGGCTGGCCGGTTGGATCTGGTTTTTCACGTCCGTGCTCCGGCTGGCCGGTTGGCTCTGGTTTTTCACGTCCGTGCTCCGGCTGGCCGGTTGGCTCTGGTTTTTCACGTCCGTGCTCCGGCTGGCCGGTTGGCTCTGGTTTTTCACGTCCGTGCTCTGGCTGGCCGGTTGGCTCTGGTTTTTCACGTCCGTGCTCCGGCTGGCCGGTTGGATCTGGTTTTTCACGTCCGTGCTCCGGCTGGCCGGTTGGATCTGGTTTTTCACGTCCGTGCTCCGGCTGGCCCGTTGGCTCTGGTTTTTCACGTCCGTGCTCCGGCTGGCCCGTTGGCTCTGGTTTTTCACGTCCGTGCTCCGGCTGGCCGGTTGGCTCTGGTTTTTCACGTCCGTGCTCCGGCTGGCCGGTTGGCTCTGGTTTTTCACGTCCGTGCTCCGGCTGGCCGGTTGGCTCTGGTTTTTCACGTCCGTGCTCCGGCTGGCCGGTTGGCTCTGGTTTTTCATGTCCGTGCTGCGGCTGGCCGGTTGGCTCCGGTTTTTCATGTCCGTGCTCCGGTTGGCCGGTTGGCTCCGGTTTTTCATGTCCGTGCTCCGGCTGGCCGGTTGGCTCTGGTTTTTCATGTCCGTGCTCCGGCTGGCCGGTTGGATCTGGTTTTTCATGTCCGTTCTCCGGCTGGCCGGTTGGATCGGGTTTTTCATGTTTGTGCTCCGGCTGGCCGGTTGGATCTGTTATTTCATGTCCGTGCTGGCCGGTTGGATCTGGTTTTTCACGTCCGTGCTCCGGCTGGCCGGTTGGCTCTGGTTTTTCACATCCGTGCTCCGGCTGGCCGGTTGGCTCTGGTTTTTCACGTCCGTGCTCCGGCTGGCCGGTTGGCTCTGGTTTTTCACGTCCGTGCTCCGGCTGGCCGGTTGGCTCTGGTTTTTCACGTCCGTGCTCCGGCTGGCCGGTTGGATCTGGTTTTTCACGTCCGTGCTCCGGCTGGCCGGTTGGCTCTGGTTTTTCACGTCCGTGCTCCGGCTGGCCGGTTGGCTCTGGTTTTTCATGTCCGTGCTCCGGCTGGCCGGTTGGATCTGGTTTTTCATGTCCGTGCTCCGGCTGGCCGGTTGGCTCTGGTTTTTCATGTCCGTGCTCCGGCTGGCCGGTTGGATCTGGTTTTTCATGTTTGTGCTCCGGCTGGCCGGTTGGATCTGGTTTTTCATGTCCGTGCTCCGGCTGGCCGGTTGGATCTGTTAGTTCATGTCCGTGCTGGCCGGTTGGATCTGGTTTTTCATGTCCGTGCTGCGGCTGGCCGGTTGGATCTGGTTTTTCATGTCCGTGCTCCGGCTGGCCGGTTGGATCTGTTAGTTCATGTCCGTGCTGGCCGGTTGGATCTGGTTTTTCATGTCCGTGCTGCGGCTGGCCGGTTGGATCTGGTTTTTCATGTCCGTGCTCCGGCGGGCCGGTTGGATCTGGTTTTTCATGTCCGTGCTCCGGCTGGCCGGTTGGATCTGGTTTTTCATGTCCGTGCTCCGGCTGGCCGGTTGGATCTGGTTTTTCACGTCCGTGCTCCGGCTGGCCGGTTGGATCAGATTTTTCACGTCCGTGCTCCGGCTGGCCGGTTCGATCTGGTTTTTCATGTCCGTGCTCCGGCTGGCCGGTTGGATCTGGTTTTTCATGTCCGTGCTCCGGCTGGCCGGTTGGATCTGGTTTTTCATGGCCGTGCTCCGGCTGGCCGGTTGGATCTGGTTTTTCATGTCCGTGCTCCGGCTGGCCGGTTGGATCTGGTTTTTCATGTCCGTGCTCCGGCTGGCCGGTTGGATCTGGTTTTTCATGTTTGTGCTCCGGCTGGCCGGTTGGATCTGGTTTTTCATGTTTGTGCTCCGGCTGGCCGGTTGGATCTGTTATTTCATGTCCGTGCTGGCCGGTTGGATCTTGTTTTTCATGTCCGTGCTGCGGCTGGCCGGTTGGATCTGGTTTTTCATGTCTGTGCTCCGGCTGGCCGGTTGGATCTGGTTTTTCATGTCCGTGCTCCGGCGGGCCGGTTGGCTCTGGTTTTTCATGGCCGTGAGGCTCGTCTTTTTCCCGATGGACGTGAGGCTTTACCTGCTGGTCTTCAGGCTCCGCTTTCTCCTTCTGGCCGTGAGGCTCTTGTTTTTCATGTTTGTGCTCCGGCTGGCCGTGAGGCTCGCCCCGATGGCCGTGAGGCTCGCCCCGATGGCCGTGAGGCTTTCCCTGCTGGTCTTCAGGCTCCGCTATCTCCTTCTGGCCGTGAGGCTCTGGTTTGTGCTTCTGCTGGCCGTGAGGCTCGCCCCGGTGGCCGTGAGGCTCGCCCCGGTGGCCGTGAGGCTCGCCCCGGTGGCCGTGAGGCTCGCCCCGGTGGCCGTGAGGCTCGCCCCGGTGGCCGTGAGGCTCGCCCCGGTGGCCGTGAGGTTCGGGTTTTTCATGTTTGTGCTCCAGCTGGCCGGGAGGATCTGGTTTTTCCTGTTGGTTTTCTGGCTGGCGGTGAGGATCTGGTTTTTCATGTTTGTGCGCCGGTTGGCCATGAGGCTCACCTTTCTCCTGCTGGCCATGAGGCTTTCCCTGCTGGTCTTCAGGCTCTACATTCCCCTGCTGTCTGTGAGGCTCTTGCTGATGGCCGTGAGGCTCCCCCTTCTCCCACTGGCCCTGAGTTACATCTGTAGGCTCTGCCCACTTATCTTTAGGCTTTACCTTCTTATCATGCGTCAGCAGATCTTTAACATCTGCTAGCAAGTCTTTAGCCTCTCCCCTCAGATTGTGAGGCACCCTCACTTCTTCAGACTCTATTTTTGGATCTTCAGACAAATCAGGAGTGTATGGTACTTTGGGTATTTCTGGAAAATTCCAAAACTCCCATTCATCAGTTTGATCAGTTGCCACAGCTTTCTGGGTTGTTCTTGGAGACATAGTGGTTGTTAGTGCAGTGGAACTCCATGTCCTGAACTGATCAGTATTGTACTGTTTACTAGGAACATCTAGTAAGTATGTTGAGTCCCAAAAAGTATCCCATTCATCTCTTGTCGGAGAAACCTGCATTGTGTGGGCAGTTCTAATTTTTGCAATTCCAGCAGTGGTTGCAGCGATTGTTGGGGCCATGCTGGTTGTTGTAGCAGTGGCTGTGTGTGCCGTTGATGCCGTTAATGCTATGCTGTCATCTGAACAAAGGAAACCTGTTTTCGTGGCCTGTTTGATGTACTTAGTGTAAGGTTCTTTAGGGACTTTGGATACATTTCTCATTTTCCAAAGGCAGTCCCATTCTTCTCTAGTTGGGGAAGTTACAGTTGTTGCAGGAGATTGTTTTAGCTTTGCATTGTCCAAATACGACTTAATGGATCGAGTGTGTCTGGAACCATGTAGATACAGCAAGAATGCAGCAGTGGTTAGAGTCGGGAAGGTTTCTGCTGTTGTGGTTGTTGAAGCCCATGCATCTCCAGACACAGGCCTTGCCATTGAAGCAATTTGCAGCGTAGGATTGGAACATAAAATCTTGGTAGTACACAACTCACCAGACGAGTCCAAATAATCAAGTTGGACATGGAAACTTGCGAACTGAAAAAAGAATTCAATAGTTACGGTTTGGTTGAGCACTTTCTTATGGATGTAGTGTTCACGGTTTTAGATAAGATTAATGCTTTTGCCAAATGAGCTTGTCGTTAAACACCAATAGGTGGTGCTCACTCAATTCCAGAAATTTCATTCTAGCAGTTTACATTCAGGGGCTGAACATAGCATTTCATTTATTTAAGGGTCTTCAATCAAGGCTTGCATGCTTTTCAAAAATTAATTTGTTAATTGTTGGTGTAAATGTTTTTTGTGTAAGTTCCTTACCATTGCCTTCGATGTTGAAAACGTCACAAAAAAGGCACCAGGGGTTATCCAGTGTGTCTCATTGTATCCACCTGGTACACTCAAGTTAGGTCCTGAAAGCAAGAGTATGCAAATGATGTCTTCATACCAAGACTAGACAATTATTCGAATCAAAGAAATCAGCCAAAAATGTCACAATAGCATAGCAAAATAGGTATTGGGGCCATTAGTTCCAATTTCTATTGAAATCTAGCCCCTACATTTTATTTCACATATTATTGGAGATAATGCGCTACGGAAAAAAGAGTGAATTACTTAGTTGTTACATTAGATGGCTATGATTATCAAGCATGCCAACTTTAACCATGGTAGATTAGTTCCTTGAATACCTCATACTATCAGCACTGATGTGACATTCAGTTTAAGGGATGTTTACTCTAACCAATAGCCAATACCACCAGGGTTATGCAAGTAAAGTAATAAGAATCCTTTGTCAGATTGGACAAAAAGCACCTGTTTGACATTAAATTGTTTGTGCACATTTGATGAACAAATGAGTCACATTTTGATAAACTTGACATGAACCTTCAGGTTAGCAAAGCAGAACAATATTTAGCAAAACAGCACGATATATTTCGAATAAGCACAAGCTCACCACATTCATATGTAGTTAAGATACAAAACCTCAGCAATACTTACCAAGAAAGTCTACGTATTTCAGTGTTCCACCAGGTAATTTCACAATGATATTTGTCCTCCCACAGCGAACTTGAGGAAGGGATGACATGTTTGGTTCTAAAAACGAGTTCTGACAAGTGGCACTGCCAGTAACGTTCTTCTTCAGCATACGATCAAAGTACTGTAGTGTCACCGAACAAAAAAGGATTCCTCCCCGTGTCTGTGGGAAAACACAATCCATGCACTACATTTTTAAGACTGCATTTGACAAGTTTTCAAAATCTACAATCCAAAAAACCTACAAGACTATGCTTGAAAGCAAGTTTTTTTTTTTGGGGGGGGGGGGGGGGGGGGGGGGATGTGTTAAGTGAACTATTAGGAATCGACTTCATTGATATTTATTGACTTTGCAAAGTTCAATCTTCAAAAGTTATTAAATCATTGGACAGACATCCGGCACGACAAAGTTGAAGGTGTTGGTAAAAATCAAGTTGCCAATTCATTTTAAAACTAATTTGATCCTTTCAGCAATCCCAAATACAGAGCAGTCCATATAATTTCTCATTCATTATTCACCTGCAAGAACCTCCCGAATTCAAAAAGTATGTGTAAAAATATATATATAAAAAAAAAAAAAAAATCCTGTCTATCTTTGTCCCCAAAAATACCAAAACATTCAACACAATACAAAACACTGAAACCTTTTGATAGAACTCAGGGGATTCATCAAACTTGTTCTGCATCCGCAGGTGTAAATACCCTAAAATGATGCTGTCGAGATGTGTATATTTTGAAAGATATTTATAATTTGAAGGACTTTAAGCATTTCACTTAAAATGAAAAATAATAATAATAATAATAAATAAAAATTAAGTGAACTCACCCTATTTCTTAGGTGACAGCCAGTGTAGGGAATCCTCAAAACCAGCCAAGGCCCATTAAGCCACCTGTGGTGACACCACTTTTGTAGAAGCATCGGAGAGACTGGTTCCATTTCATCTGTGGGAGAAGAAACCATAACTTATTACTATGCCAGCTTGCATATTAACTTTCAGCACAGAAGCACTTTCCAAAAGCTCAGATGGATAGCACTGGTGTAAGCGATTTCTCTTTTAATTATTTTACACGGAAAGAGTTAAGTCAAATGATAGGTCTGACTTCAACTTGTAGCCTTCTTACTAATTAATGAGTGGCCACACAAACTATATCTATTATAACTGGCCCTCAAATCAAACAAATAGTGTAGACTACGTATCTGGTTTTAATTATATCCATCCAATTAAAAAGCTCTACAGCAGATCAGAACGATTAACACATTTGATACACCCTAACCCCACGTTCTCTATGTCAAATTAAAAAGGGCCTACCAACCATTAACAAAGTACAGATCACCATGTTGGATTCTCGAAATCCTAATGGAGACATTTTCTGGACCACATTGAAAGACAGGCTGGTTGAAATTGGACTGTTCGCCAATATTAGAACTCTGTTGAGAACCTAAAACAAAAAACAAAAACATTGTTACAGGAAAGAACGTTGATCGTTTTAGAACAGGAATTAGTGCAGTGGTATCAAAGCCAGAAAGGACTCAAAGGAGGCAAGTTCTCAGGCCATGGACCCAAACGGGGATTGCTGCTGGAAGTCACATGAAATGCCTACACAAGTGCCCAGCTAAGCTAACCCCCAGTGGTGTCGCTAGGGTCAGTCATACGAGATTTTCGCTCCGAGGCGATTTGATAAAATGATGTTCATAGCGTGACAAACACTTCGTGTTCACTGTACAGTTGGCTTTTGGTTGTGCGTGTGTGAAAGAGACAAGACAGTGTAGTGTCATGCAGGCCTATGTAGGTACCGGTATACCCTTACAACCCTCTTATGATGTTCCTCTCTCATTGCCCTTGTATCTGCCCTGTGTTTCCTTCATTTTAAATTAAACTTATTGCACTGTTTTACCTGTATTTATAAAATACCATGTACGGTGACCTTGGGTGTGTTGAAAGTCGCCTCTAATTTAAATGGTACGGTAGACAGTGGGCAATTGTAACAGTTTTTGCTTTTCACTCTAACTTAAAAACTGTTTCAGCTGCACAAGTAAGTTGTGTATGTGTGCAACTTACATCTGTCTACTATCTGTTAACAGCATTTAGAGGTTTCTAGGAACATCATACGTGCAGCAATTTTCATTTGAAGACAAGGAGTCCGGTTTAATTGTAAGTGTTTGAGGTCAAATGTAACAACTTCTTAACCTACTACCTAGGCCCCCCAAGTACTTCTGCTGCTCTCTCCATCAAGGACTGGGACACTGTCAGTTTTTCTGGCCCTGAACCTAAGCATTCTGTAATCAAACAACTCGTTCTCAGATATTTATGTAATAGTAACTTAAAACAGCTATTTTTTTTATCTACATACATAAGGGGATATATTTTAAGGACAGACAATAGTAAGGCTAAGTAAGTGTAGAAATGTTGAAACAATGGTGAATAATTGCTTTTGAAATTTCATTTCTCCCGCTGTCAGAAAATGACATGCAATGATTAAGTAATGGGATAAGTTGTGATAGTGTTGGGGGCAATTGTAACATGGTTTTACAACTGCCCCCAACCCCAACAGCAATGATTTAAGCACACCTGCTAGATAGCAACACCACCACCACCCACACATAAGCACATCCATGTTTAGCCACCAGAACAATGACACTAATAGGGAAGATGGCTGAAGAAGAATATTGTGATTTACGAAAAGTTACTCTCATACCTCAAAAAGATTTGTTTAAAAAATTCCTAATGCGAGCGACTTTGGCGCTTGCCCTTGCATGGAGAGGTGGAGTGTCATGGTGCATGAGCAGAGTGCATGACAAAAGTCTCTTTCCTGATTGGTGTAATCCGCAGTGTTACAATTGGCCCGTTACAATTGCCCTTAGTCTACCCCATGTGTTACTACATTTAGGTTCACCGAGTCACTCAGGTTAGCGACATTACGTTACCTCTTGTGACGTAGCCTACAGTTATCTTGCGTGAAAACTCACGTTCTATAGGCCTATTGTTAGGCGTCGATAGGCAGTCTAGGCCTGTACAGCGCATAACATTTTCACCGAAACATATGTAGACAATACGAAACAGTGATGTTTTACCTCAATTCTAAAAGTAGACAAGAATAACTGAAGTTGACCTGTAGCTACAGGACCACCCTGTTCAAAAATCCACATTAGAAAGTCTGCACTTATGTCTACTATAGGGGTTGTAAGCCAGTGCATTTTGCAAGTAGGACTACTTTCACAGGGTGTTTGATGCCTAAAACAAAATGTTCCTCATTGATTTCTAGCGCTTACCTTTTGATGTACAATTTGGGGCCACCCATATAGGCTAGCCTACCATATATTGGTTCACTCAAAACGAAACCAAGTCAAGGGCAACGAACGTATGAAATAAATAAATACATACATAGTGAAAAGTGCGCGGACATCTTCTTACTTTTTAGGTATTTCCACACAGGTGTATTGAACGTCTTGCCGATTAGGCTACCAAACCACATTGAAGCATCATTCTCAAAATCATAATCATTTTTAGCCTGGCCTTGGATGGTGTAACGGTTGTTGGCCTCATCTGCGATAGACATACAATTTCCAGCCTTAAGCACAGCTAGTAGACCTACAACATAAGTAATCAACAGAAGTTGGGCCTTCAAGAAGTAAGCACTACAGGCCATTCTACTGAAAGACAATGGCTGCAGTGCAACGACGTAATCAATTTTACCAGGTGTATAAGTAGCCTCGTCATTAATTCGAAACAGAAATGATTATCCAATTGCATTTCCCTTTAGATTTGGAGTGGGGCCTATGGCTGTGAATTGAATGTTAATTCGTGAACTGAATGCACGTATAGGCAATTTGCTCCAGGTGCTCAGATATGATAGTTCTAAATTAATGTTTTCAGCCTCCTATCCATTTCTAGAGTAGATTATGAGAAGTTGTCTGACAGGAAGAATGACTGCAAAGAAAGTGTGGGTGCGAGTACAACCTTGATTCATTGTCAGATATTTATTAGGCCTATATTTACTCTAAACAAACACATATGTTGTTCACAGGGAGGGGACAGGATTATTTTCTCATCTGGAGAGGCTGCCACAGCAAATGATAGCCTACAACACAAAAACCATGTAAAATGTCGATCAGTGCGGAACTGGCCACAAATGAGAAAGACAGGTCACAGACCAAGAAAAATAGGTGAAATACTGTTATTTATTGCTAAGGGAGCCAGAGAAAATTGAGATAAAGCGATTAATTCACTTGCACAGACTGAGGAGGAACAGATAATATGTTGGTTTCGCTAGGGCTTTACAAGACCTAACTAAAAGAGGTGGTCCCAAGAAACCTTATTTTGAAGTAGGCCTACTGGTGCCAATGACCAATCAGAGGACCTGAGCAGTGACCCTCGACTGTTACAAAAATATTGTTCTTAATGCAATATACCTATTAGCCTATCCTATGTGCACCAACCTAAACTGAAATACTTGTGGTTACCCCTTTCTCCTTATTCTGACCTCCATGTGCACCTCTCACAACTGCCGTGCTCTGATTCAAGATCATTTTTAAATTGAGAGCTGTCAACTTTTCTTTGATGGGCATGGATCTCCCTAGAGATGTTATAAATCTATCAAGTTTACTGGGGAAAATATCTAGCTTGATCTCCAAGCCTTGAAAAATCTCTGCATTTTCCTCTCCTCTTCTCCACTCCCCCGACCCACAGACTACTGGATTTTCTGTAACTAATAGGCGTTGTTTCACAATTTTCACGCTATACCATCCCTTTCTTGAGGAATGTGAAGTGGTGTTGGACGCGACTTTCCTTGGTAAGGAGTTTGAGGTCCCTTCTGGACCTCATAAGGAAGGACTGGATGGAAAGGGGTAGAAAGCACGAGTAGGCAAGTTGGCCATTAGAACAGGTTGGATAAGCATGGGTATCATGCCGCAAGTCTTCTCCACATTTTTCCTCAAACCATCAGGACTCCTAGAAATAGATGGCCAAGTTGAGTGCTCTACCTGAGCCTCTGACAAGTTAACCCCCTCGGCCCCCATGTTCAGCCTTCTTTCCTATAGTATTGCCTCATTGAAAGAGGAACACTCACACCAAGTACTCACCTTCTGCCAACATCCGGCATCTTCAAAGACCTTTTATCCTGTTGCATTAACTACATCAATCCACACATGGCTTGACACCCACTAGACATCAGTTGATAAGTTGAAATGTTTCAATGACTACAATACATTTATCTATAAATATATATAAATTGTATGGTCAGTAATTTAAGTCACATTTAAGTGTCAACCATAGACCTTTTCATGCCCCAGGTTCCAGTGCTACTTGGTAGATAATTTCCCTGTAAGGCTGGGCACCCACGGACTCATGAAGTGGAAAGGACAGTGCTCACTTAAAGAGATGGCTTGTCTCAGTTCAATCCACATGGCTGAAAAACTGTTTTCATTGGTGGGGACGTGAAACATAAAAATCCTATGAATGCATGCTATAAATTGTGTTAATCCATTAGCTAATACTTCACCGATCAAAAAAATGAGTTGTAAATGTAGTTCCTATGCAATCTATGCAACTGCCAACTTGCAATCCCAGAGTACAATCTGCTGGTAAAATTAATGTACTGCGCATATTGTACACAGTGCCTCCTTCACGTTTGACTTCCGGCTAGATGACATGTGCTTTTAATCGAAGCCAAGACGTCTAAATTCAAATAATACAGTAAGTTCATAAAGATTTTTTCAGAAGATTGGATTTACATTATTTGAAATTGTACACTTGGTCAAAAGTCAACAAAAAAATCTCACCTGTCAAACCATGTTTATAGGCTGTGAAGACACCAACATTGAAATGTAAATACAAAGTCAAATAACACCCCCCCATCAGATTGCATTTCCAATGACAATGCTATCAGCTCCCATATACCTATCCGTTCTAGGCTGCTATTAGATAAGCAAATGAGGCAACTGAAATCTGCTGGAAGAAGTTTTAGTAGTCATTAACTAACCAAAAATGTTTATTCTGAAAGACTGGTGTCACAGCCAAATGCCTTCCTTACACAAAAAAACAAAAACACATTTATTTTTACCCTCCACTTTATTATGAAAATGTGCAGAGGGGTTAACGGTAAGACTTCTGGTAGCGGGCACGAGCACCAGGTCCACCAAACTTCTTGGCCTCACAGCGACGAGGATCAGCGACCAGCAGGGTCCTGTCATACTGGATCAGGATGTCCTTGATCTCTTTCTTTGAGGCCTCATCGACATCTGCAGATAAATGCCAGGTTGTTTAATGCCTCACACAAAATGCAGAAAGCAATGGGATATCCTTACGGCTAGTCACCAACAACATGACATTATTCAACAACACACATTATTCGACCATAATATTGGTGACCACTCATTAACTCAATACTGACAATCAATAAGAAACTTACACTTCTGGTAGTATGCTACCAACGCTTTGGAGATTGACTGGCGAATAGCTGCAGGATGGAAAGAGAATTTCTTTAAAAAAAAAAAAAAAAAAACGCCTGAATTGCTTTAATGATCAAGTCCAAGGGATTTGCTTACCGTAAATCTGTGACACATGTCCACCACCCTTAACTCTGACTCTAATGTCAACGCCTGCAAACCGCTCCTTGCCCAACAGCAGCACTGGCTCCAGCAGCTTAAGACAAATAATCAGACATACCTCATTTTAAAACTGAGGTGGTTAATGTAGGAGAGAGAAAAATCGAAGGATACTTTGAGGTAGGTAACGAAACTTAGCGTCCTTGATGCTATACACTAGGTAAAAAGTAGTAAATCTACCACATCTTGCCCCAGTGTATGCTGAATACCTAAGGTAGTAGCATGAGTACTGAGGGTAGCTAAAAAAAAACTAGAATAGAACATACAAGTAATAGGTAAAATACATTATATAAAAAAAAGTTACCTGGGTAAAACCTGGACTACTTCTGTTGCTGAGGCAACTAATTGGCCAACTTTTTCATCACTTACCTTGTACTGGAGAGTGGATGGTTCAATCATTTCGAGAGGTCTGCCGTTCACCTTGATGAGGCCATTCCCCCTTTTGCAATGGGCAACAGCTGTGGCGGTTTTCTACAAAATGACCACAAGCATTTTACATTTTCGTAGAGCAAATTTTCTTCCTAAATTCGGACTTCACATAAGGTCGCAACACATGTCTGCACATTACAGCATTGATCAATGTTGCAACTGAAACCAAAAATGAGTTACTTTACGTTTGGTCAAAACGCCAATAAATTATTGATGCCTAGAAAAGCGTTTAAGTATAAGTGTACGTCAACAAACAATGAAGGGTGTATTTTTTTTACTATTGCTTGGTTCTGAATAATGAACTGTCCATCTATTCCATTCCTTTGTCTACCACATATCCTCATTTTGGGGGGATATATCTACGTTTCTTACATGAAACGCACTACACTACATCAAAACCAGCTTGCCAACATTTATAACAGGTTGGGGTTTGAGGACATCCGGCGGCTACTATACCACTTAACCGCGGCCTGCTAGTGCTACCATACAGCGAAGCTAACGTTAGTTAACGAAATTGTGAGCCAACCAACCTATCGTTACTAATTAGAAACGCTAAATGGAAAACGTTAAGTATGCAATGTTAGGAACACCCCCAGACAATATACACGAATCACTTTTTAAATAATGGTACGCAGTTCGAGCTAACCACCATCGTTAGCCAACTAGCGTGAACGTTTAACGAGTGCACCTATAATGTAGTTAGCCTGGGTGGATACAATACCACATGTGGGATTATTACACGTAATGTACTTACTTTACGGCCAAAGACCTGGACAGATTGCAAAGGACCTTTTGCCGGCATGGTTCTGAAAAGAGTACAGGACGAAATTTACATTTACACAACACAAGTCATTAAATGTTCGTGTTTTAATCGGCCCACAACGAAGTACATACCGTCTTCAGCAATACTGCCGTACGGAGAGAACGAAAGGGGTTACAGGCGGCGAATATCAGGGGTGTTTGCACGACAATGAAATTGTGTTTTATGGCAGAGTATTTACGACAGTTTGACTCGGGGAATCATACAGTGGTAGAATCTTATAAATTGTGCATTAGGCTACCTTCACTTAACCATGTAGTGCGTTTTCAGTTGTAAAGCAGCGTCGGGTGTAAGACTAGGTTTAATTTTACAAATGTTTTTATATGCAACTGCTGCTATAAATGTTTCTGGTGAGCATCAGTATCTTTCATTTATATTTAGTAAACACCTAGTCTCACAAGGTAGCCTAGCCCAAAGTGCTTCGAACAAAGCCAGCATATCTAAAGCTCAAATCGACAGGAAGTAGGGCCTATGCCACATGAACGCTAATTTAATTTACCTAGGGGGAGGTTGTAGACTCAGTAATGGCTTTTGATACCATACAATTAATGAAAGCCGATATGGTTCAGGGCCCTGGCTGCCCAGTGCCTAGAATTATAAGCATTACTTAACCAAACCATTGCTAGCATTTCCCCCACTTCCTAGAAAGTACCGTAAAGGCAGTTATATTTTAAAAAGCCAGATTTCAATAAAGGCCATTTTCTAAACTATTTTACCCTGCTAATGGAATTGTCGGCTACCTTACTTTTTTATTTTTTATTTATTGGAACTTGTCAAAGGAGTTTCTCAAGGCACCATTTTGTGATATTTTTTCAGCTTGCACGACATCAGGGCTTATATTAAAAATCTATATTTATTTCGTATGCCATTGATACAATACTGAACTCATCAACCCCAAATTACAATCTTGAAAACAGTATATTTTTAACGAACATGATTATTGTTTTGAAAAAAATATATAAAAAAAAAATATTTCCCTAGATCAAACGTTTTTCTCCCAAAATGTAAAAAATAGCGATATAGATTTAATAAACTAAAGACAAATACAATTTGAGAAAAAAAACAAGACTGATTTCATACTAATAACTTTTAACCCACTAATATACTGTATCAAAAAGGTATAATAAAGTATCAATATAAAAATTAAAAAAATTGATTATTGGTAAATTGGAAATGGTAATCAATCAAATCATGTCAATTCCTAGATTTAATCTACACACTTACAATCCTGGATTGTTCAATTCATACTGCTCTGTGTCAGAAGTGCTTGAATCAAAGTGAACAGTTTGCAGTCATGAGAGTAGGCAGTAAAGGAAAACCATACCATATATGTGCATTTCCTCTTCTCAGCCTTATGGAAACACATACCCTAGAGGAGTGACCCCACAACCTTGTCTTGTCACAGCACCCAGAGCACAGGACAATGCTTTTAGATTTACAGGGGAGCCGACACTTTTTCAGGCACACCATCATCTTATTTGACCATAATAGGCCAGGCGATGGTTGAAAATGTGCTACTGGTAATTGAAGTTTCCCTATACAGACAAGAAGATTTGCCAAGTCAAAAGAGTCGGGGTGAGGGATGGGAGGGGTGCAAGTCTTTAGTGAGGGATGCTGTACTGCCGTTGCCATAGCAATTAGGTATCTTTTGTTCTTAGTTATGAGGTAGTCAAGACTCAGCAAGGACTGATGTTTCCCCCCTTAAGAATTAATTATTATGTAACGATGCCCGCTAGTTCTTGAACAAGTCCTGTTGTTGCCAGGCTATTTTTAATCCAGACTGCCGTCTATCTCAAAATGCAGCTAACCATGCCGTGGTTAGGTAAAACGAATGGCCACTCAAGGTATATTTCACCCACCTAATATTCTTTTGATTGACATACCATACCATGACAACAGTGGATACTCATGTAAGCTAAATGAATGAGTAATATCATGGCACTGAAATGTGTCCTGTCCTGGTAGTGAATCATCATTGTACTTTATATTGTTCAATTAATAGCGGCAAAGCTTGCAACTGTCCTTTCCCTTTTGCAAAAGGCGGGCAGTGGAGCAGCAAATATTATTAATCTACTCCAAACCTGATGTTCTCCAGACACAGGGCATTAGCTTCCATGATGAGTCAATAGAGGGAAAGACGAGGGAGCCACCACAGAGGGCAGTGTGTGAGTTTGACTGAGTGAGTGCGAAAGAGATAGAGACTGAGCATGTGCGTGTTTGTGTGGCTAATGGTAATGGGTAATGCATTGATTTGATGCTAAGCTTTGTTGGAGATTTTGAGAAGAAGTCAGCATTCATGATATGGAGTAAACATTTTCAAGGAGTGTTATGATTTACTTAATATTCAGTCAATCAATTTGTTTGATTTATTTTTTGGGGGTGAAAATTAAACCTCTTAATTCCACTCTCAAACCGTAATTGTTTAAAGCAAAGTTATTGTTGTTTAATGAGTCAGTGAATGGTTCAAAGCCCATGCCCCAACCTGCACTTGAGACATGGAGAACACTGAACTGATCTGGCCCTGAAGCAAAGCTTGATATGGAAATAAACCAGGTATGCCAGAGACTTTGTCTCTATCATAAACCCTCATTCTCACATCCTCTCCTAAATATCCATACCCTCTGTCTCTCTTACATACAAACACACACTCGCCCTCCTTGTCACACTGTTTGCACACCTAGCTCCCTTTCCCTTTCTCCTTATTTATTAGCCTCACTTCTACATTATTATATTCATCCTACATCTCAGCTTGCTTCCCTCCCTGCCACTGGGCTGCCACTTGAATTCACTAAAATCTCTACATTTATTTTTGGCTTTTACTCATTAACACACACAAACATATATATGTATATATATATATATATATATATATATACAACATTTTCCTGCAGATAATATGTTTATATAGGCATTGTCTATGGTAAAAAAAAAAGACAAAAGATATTTTGGATAGTATAAGGCACCACAGCGATTTTGGTACGATATTGTCTTTCTGCTGATTTTGTGTCAATGCAATGTATACGTGTTTATAGTCCATTAGTGATCTAGGCTTGCAGAGCTCAAGGGGAGTGTAGATGACGCTAGGAAGCTGTTGCTAAGCTCTGATGGAAAACTGGGCTGGCGCTCCCTGGCCTTCACTGGAGCACTCCTTAAAAGGCCAGGAGAGAGGATGTCGTTGACTTTCTTTCCCCCTTTCCACTAGTACAGAAGGCCAGCTGATAGAAAAAGAGACAGAAGCAGTGCCAGGCTTCTGGAAACTAATTTTGCACATCAGAAACACACAACATTGATGATTTCATAGAGCTGACATATGGGTCCTATCCATCAGACTAGCTGTTTGACCATTTGCTTTGCAGTTCTTTCACATCCAATCATTTTATATGTCAATTGCTAAAAAAGGAAAGACTACTGGCACACTATTTTTCACCTAGGTTCATTTTAGTTTTTTAGTTAGACAGCTTTATAATAATAACAGTGCTACTAATGTAACATGTAACCTTCTCTTGAAGAAACAGACCCAAGTTCTTCTTTATTGTAAAAAAATAGAATTGAGGACAAAATACATTATCACGGCAGTGGCACTATGTATAGAAATGATCTAAAAACATATATATGCTCTGAACGCTGAGTGTATCCAGTCTTTCTGGCTAGTTTTTAAGCACAATTAAGAATGTCAACCATTTTCAGTAGTTGGTATCTTGAGATAGATCGCTTTTGGCCTACCCATTTCATGGAGACCAACTAACGGTTTTTCGTTAAGACCTATCAGATAGGGGACAAGGAAGTCTTCATGTATACAATACTTGTAAAAAACAAACATACAATGTAGTTCCTTTTAACCCACTGTTCTTCAACATTTAGAAGCCTCCTAGCCTAGTCTTTCACGAGGGTTTTTGGGCAGTGAGTTGTTTTAAACATGTGGGCGGGCCGTTCCTCTTTTCCTCTACAACCCTTAAACAGCAGTTTGCTGCTAGAGGTGGCTATTATGATTTCAGATTATAAGCAGATTATTCTAAGATTCAGTATAAAACATGTGTATCATGCACTATTTTAAAACATAGATTTCATGAAAAGTCTTATGAGGATTGTCATTGAAGTCGCAAAAAGGATTGGGAGCAAGTCTCATGAAATGTAAAGGGCAGCATAAATGCCATGAATGATGTATGAATTGCAATTAAAACGTATAAAATGATATCAATAGGAAAGCAGCATAATTGATGTAAAATATGTGTAGGACCCCTGTCCCCTCTATTAATTAATTTAGGTGCTCTTTGTGTGAATTGTGGGATATAATGAAAAATCACCAAATCCAATCGTGTTTACAAAATTTCTATTCTTCATTCAGCAATATGAAATAATTCTGCTGCTGATCTGACTACACAATTTAAGTTGTAGGCTAACAACCTAGAATGTATCAATGAGAGGTTCTACTGCAGTTGGGAAGACAGACCTGAGTAGCTCTGAGAACAAGTAAGACTTTTCTATTAATAGTTCTGGTTGGAGGGGACTGTTTGCTTAATCTTGCAGTCACTTAACACGGCTGCTCAAAGCCTTCCTGTGTGAAATGGATAATCCCTCACAGCAGACCACCTCCATGCAGTAGGCAAGTTTTAATTATGTATCTATTCATGATACTCAAAGACAGGATTTCAATGCCAAGAAAGAAATGCAGACATCGAATGTTGATATGAAGAGGAGCATCAACTGCTCAATTCAGAAGCAGATTTCTCAGGTCATAAAGAAAAAGGGATGCTAGGAAACAAGACATATCACACCTGTTCATTGACAGATGAACTTGTCTTTATAAAGATTGTGAAAGCATTCCCGAATGGCTGTCCATGAGATGGTTTGCGCTTTGAACCTGCCAAAAGAGATGACCCTGCTGGACATTCAACCCCTTAACCTAAACTGAGATCAACCTTAATTCACTCTGATGTGAAAGGTTTATCCAAAGATGAAAAAGCATATGTTTATTTGTATTATTATGCATAGAAGAGACTTTATCAAAAGGTAAATGAGGATGCTAGTTGAGGAGTCTGGAGAGGTACTTGTCAAATGATGTAAGAGCTACAGAACATGTTGCACATTAATTACAACACAATGATATTTTTCTTGTTTGTGCTACGGCCATTGACTCCTTTGGGCTTTTAGTTCTAACCTATTACTGGTTGCATGAGCTCCAGATCTTTCCTATTATTAGCCCTTTTCTCTAGGAAACAAGGTCACTCCAATATCCTTGTCTTATTAAGCTGTCACTTCTTTCTGCCTTAAAGCAACATGCATCCTTTTAATCTCACAGTGTAGAAATGGTAAGTACCGGTATGTATGTTTTACCACAGAGTAAAAATTATACTACACTATATCATATGTAATACTATCATAGTATATTATGCAGACACTCTTCAGATAGTCTTCATCCTGCTTAGTTAATAGTATAAAATGCTGTGCTTGTTTTAATTTTTTCATTATAAATATAGAAATCCATTGAAAATAATGATCTATGGTCACATGCTCCATCTTAAAATATACTCACATACAAAAAAGAACATAGACTCAAACAGATACAAAAGTCATTCTTCCCTTTAACCTTTGAGAGGTGACATCTAGATGGTGAAGCCCAAAGCCCTATGCACTGTAGCCTTTTAACCTCACTGAGACGCTGGCCCTTCCATGGTAAGAGGTGTCATGCATGACTTGCTAAATGAGAGATGCCCTGTTTTCAGACCTCCTTGTTTTCCCCTTATACAAAGGCCAGTGGAAATATTTTAGATCTACCAGTGACTAATTGAAAGTGCTGGAGCTAAGCTATGGTTATATGTGCATGTTTTGCCATTGCTTCTCACATTAAAACATCAAAGCATGACTATTTCTATCTGTACGATAGCACTGTAGTAGGGGTATTTTGGTCTTCTTTTATGGTCGTCGGTGCAGTGGCCAGATGCCAAAAAAAAAAGCAACTAGATAACCTGGCTAAGCGAGGCTAAGTGTGTCAATGTCCCAGGCGCCAACGTCGCTATTTTTATTAAAGTGTAACTCTTTTTGTCTTTCATTACTTTCAATCAACAAAGGCCATTCGATATTTTTCTCAATACTGTGCACACTAAGTTTGTAGCTGAGATTTGGGTTGTCCCAGTAATCTATAAAGAAGTCTAAACCGTGATATTCCGAAAAACAAGTACTGGAAGCCAAAGGGGCTAGTTAGAAATAATATTATCTTAATTCCCTTAAAACTTAATCTAATTCCCACAGGCAGTTGTCTTTCAGGCAAATTGGAGTTACACATATCATCTGGTGTTACAAACCTTGTCAGATTTGCTTTAGGAGCACTTGATTGTCATGTTTTTATTTTTAAGAATGTCATATTGTCCTGACAGAGTGATCACAAAACTGCTATAATTCTTTTTGTGTGTGTGGCCTAACTGGCTTAAAAATATATATTTCAGAAACAAAGCTGTCACTGCAAATCATCAACACAATCATGAAACTGCTTTGTGTAAGACATGCCTTAAAAAAAAGGTAACCTCACATTAGAATTGAACTGGGCCACCCCAGTTTCTGAGCCCACTCAAGTAGATACAATTAGGTTTAATTTGAAGATAATTTAACAGCTTGCTGTTTTGTTCCCCTTAATCAAACCTTGCATTATTGCAAAATACTACTACTACTACTAATAATAACAGGCTGTGAAAATATACAAATGATCATTAGGGAATGTTTGTGAAAAAAAAAAAAATTAAGTCAAAAATGTCTTAATATGTAACCAGACAACGTAAAAAAAAAAAATCACACCCCCTAGCGACTTTATTTAACCCCTGGTCCGCTTTCAGCCCATGTCTACTAGGGATGACGTTATACTGCAGATCCTGACGTTTTATGTCTCGCGAGTTTATGGAAAACAATCCACAGCACTCCCTCTCGGCTGACCCCCCCCCCCTTCCCACACCCCAGTGCGCTGTGGGATAGTGGCACTATAAAGTATATCCTCTTTCAGAGAAAGATAAGAAGCCCAAGACAGGAGGGGATGAAGATGGCGGACGCCAAGCAGAAGAGGAATGAACAGTTAAAACGGTGGTTAGGCTCGGAGACAGATCTCGAACCTCCTATTTTAAAAAAGAAGAAGACGAAGGTGAAGTTCGACGATGGCGCCGTGTTTTTGGCAGCTTGTTCAAGCGGCGATACAGAGGAGGTGCTCAGAATGCTTGACCGGGGTGCTGACATAAACTACGCCAATGTAGACGGTCTTACTGCCCTCCACCAGGTTTGTTAGCCTGCTGTTTATATAACGTTAATCCTTGACACTGCGAGCACAATAAGTGCAGGACCCATGCATAGTTCACTGTCCTGACGACAAGCGCTTGCGGGGCACACCTGTCAAATGGTGGAAGCCATTCTCATTCTGTTGTTTACCTAGCACGCCCGTCTCAGACTCCGTCAGAGCAGGGAGAGAGGGCCAGCTCGCCTTTCTCTGTTCACTCACTTTAATGTTACTAATTGAATTGACCCGGCCAAACAGTATCCAGCCACACTGAAAAATTATGGACAAATTATTAGCAGACGTTAGCTTTCATAAATGTTAGCTCGACGCCGCCTTAGTTTTGCTCATTTATAGCTAACTAAACGTCGTTACTAGTGTCTTTCTGTTGATCTGCTAACGTTAGCAGCTGCCAGCAGTGCTTGATTATTCAAAGCCGAACAGTACTAGTCCAGCAATTGCAGTCAAAAGTGAGCCAACTTGAATGACTGAGTCGGAGTTCAAATCAGTTGACGTTTGGTGGCTTAGCCATCTTGTTTACCTTTTAATTACAGACAACTTTGTAGGCAACGACATATTGCAGAAATATAAGCAAACGTTATACTAAATGGTTTTATTTGATCCAAGACGTTTTCTACTTACTTGCATATTGCTATTTGACGTCGCTTAGCCAAATAGCTGGCTAACGTCAGCTAACAAGAGATTAATTCATCAGTACAGTCAGCTAACAGAAAACAAAATCGACCTGGTGAAACGTTACGTAGACGACATTTACATGAATACTCTGTGACATTACCCATTTATGCTATTACTTTTTGCTACTACCTATCCATTAATAGGAGACAATACTCAGCTGACTTGATGGCTAGCTTGCTAGCTAGCTAGCTAGCTAGTTAGCTAATTACGTTTGACTGCTGCAGTACTACAAGTAACGTTGAGTACTGGTCTGGTGCTAACAAATGGACGCGCGAGTCTCGGCTCTACTCTAGACTAGTTAGCTTGCGAGGCTGCTCAGATCAGATGGGTTCTAAAAGGTCTAGCAAACTCAAGACAATGCAATAGCCGTGTACAAGCTAGTGTTGGCAGCCGGAATCTGTTTATGAATTCAGTACAGTAAGCTCTTAGCGGATATGGATGGATGATTAGCTGGACGTCGTACTACTGAAGGCCTTAAGGTAGTTTCAATTCAAGGGTTCACGTGTGGAAATGTAGTTTCAGACAGCTCTATATTTGAGTTGATGTATGTTTTAGACAATATTACGTTGCGAGCGGCTATTAGTTTAGTGAAAATTAAAAATGTATTTGGCTTCAGACTTGGTGCTAATCATGCATGCAGTAAACATAATTGTACTTTGATGGTCAGACCATATGACTAGAAAGGTCCATATAGTTAGTATTGCTTTGAGAAGTGTAACAATGCCTTCGTTTGAGTCTTAACAATAATTAAAGAAGTATTGAAGGCCAAACTTGCCCCTAAATATGTGTAGTGTTAGCTAACCACTTATCATCCACACAGTTTAGGTAAAGGCTAAAACTTTTTGCTATTTAGGTCAAAACATGAAGCCTATTTTTCCGACATACATGTCACAAGATGTGTTTAACTGTGACGTACACATACCTTTTTACAATTACTATATTGTGAGATCAGAAAGACTATTCAGTCTAAACATGTAATTATTTTATATAGACAAAGTACTGTTTTGTTTTATTTATACCTTCACTGTGTGGCTTATGGTGTTTTGTTACTTGCGTCCAGGAACTTTTTAGGGACAGATTTTTTATTCAGTGTGTAGTATGTGTTCCAGCATATGATACTTACTTGGCTTTTTGGGTCTAGGAAAAGAGTTGGAATATATGGTTTTGTATTTGTTTGGGTTTTATGACATCCCTTTCAATTGACTTGTTGTAGGATTTGTACAAATTTTAAATCCTCTGCCCTACAAAGTTGTAGTTCTAAGATTATTCATATATGCGGCCTCGATTGTTTACAATGATATATTGAATTCAGTTATGTGTGGTCCTATTTTTGACTTTGAATATGACCACACCAAATTGAGTTCAATATTCTAAAATGATGGTCTGGTTTTGACAGTCCTGTTTGATTGAAGTGATTGTACTCTTAATATACTGGTGAGCGCTGAGTTTATAAATATCACTAGCCTAATGTTCTGTGACATGGTTTCAGGAGATGATAACCTAAGTGTGTGTATGACTCACCACACATATCCCACATAGCTTATTCTGCAAAACTATGCTTTGTGGTAAAAAAAGCTTGCAATTTATGCTTGAGTTTGAATCTAACCATGAAGATAAACTTATTTGATGGATTTGTTTGTTGAGAAGTGACTTTGGTCAAACTGCATATTGTATGTCTAATTTTGAGCGGAATGGCACTAATGACATTTCTTTAGCTTCAAGTTGTTCATCCTATGTTGGTTGGCAAATGAATCAACATGATGAGCGCACGTTAGGGTACCTCTTTCAGAACCTGACCATGAAAGGTAATGGTTTGAAATGGATACGAAGTTGTAAATATGCAATGATAAGATTCGAAGTGAGAAGAGTGGCAATGGTCTTGGTGGTTAGCATTCTGGGCCTTGTCGTCCTGGCCCATGCATTCCGCGCATGACAGTCTGTGGAAACCATGGCAAAGGCAGCGCAAACATTCCTCAGCTGTCACCTTACCCCCCCCTTCCCTGTATTCTGTGTGCCTTCTGTTTGATAAAAAACAAAAACAAATTAGTGACCCACACCTGGCACAAACCTGAAGTGACAAGATATTTCACCTAAAAGTCTTGATTCATTTGCAAAAACACTCTGAAATGTTCTTGCATTGTATCCATGGCAACAGCTCATGCCACGGTGCTAGTCACTTCAATTGTTGAATTTTATTTGCATACAGAGTTACATAACACAACTGAGCAAAGAAAGCTAGTTGCAGCACTTTGGGGAATTTTACATAGCATATACCTTGCAACATGGATATTTAAATGGAACACATGTAGTGCTTAACAGCCTCCCTTTCCTGTCATACAAATCCAGAACGGGTTACATTAACACATCACATATTCAAACTCGAGGGCAGACCCTGCCTATTCCGGATATTCTGCCTGTGTGCCAATGAGGTATTGAGGTGTTGCTGCTTGAAGATGTACTGTATCATTATAGCGTCCTACTTGTGCATACATTTGTATATGTAATTAGACTGGTACAATTAGCACGAATAAAAACCCTTTGTCCCGGAGCTAAAATATTTAAATGTATTACAAAATGTCTAACTCATACATGCACATTTTCTTAATATCTTGACTCTTGGGTTTTTGCATCGCTGTCTTAAACCAAGTGATGTTTTCTTCATCCACTTCTTACTTTCCCTCTGTAATTGTGACGTATTGATATACCCCAATCAGTAACCGATACCGCACAATCGGGTCTACTGTGTTTTTTTTTTTTTTTTTTTGTGGTCCCATGTAACCTGACCTCTTGAAGGCAACATCTAACAACGCATCGCCTATCTTATTTGTAGCAACAATTGATGGAGCCCCAAGTTTGGACCAAGGAATTCCAAAATGAGCCAAATTATGTTGAATCAGGAATTATTTCAGTTATGTCACCGTATCGGTGCTTTCCTATAAGCAACATACAACTTAACTCGCCCATTGAACAAGCAGAAATAGAGAATAGTTGAGCTGTCTGTTGTAAATTAACAGAAAAAATACTATTTTTCTTGTGGTCAGCTTGGCAGTAGATGAGGTAAGCAGGGTTGTACTTTAGAGCACAGCACATTACACTGTTTTATGTGTGGAAGAAGGAGCTGTCTACAGGTGAATACCCCACTGCCTTTGGTCAAATCCCGCATAGATCTATGAGCCTGATGCCTCCCTAGCAACATATCGACAGAGAAGATGCTGCCAACCACATTGGAATTGGAAGTTCAGTGAAATTAACAATATTAATTGATTTGTATTTGTCAAGGGCCTTTAAAACCAAATCCCAGTGAGATCTCATTGACCTTTCCAGTATCTAGTAGCTTTTTTGATGGATTTGTTATCCGTCTATCTTTCAAGGCACAGCCCAATTCAGTTTTTAGGGGGCTTTAGGTGTGCAACTGGTGATTTTGATCTTATAGTTGTGATGAGGCTCTCATCGACATATGTAAATGCAGTCACTAATGGATCTGTGGCAGCCCTAGATAATAATAAATCAGGATGTTGCTCTATAATTTATGATCTACATCTTAGTGTTCGGTGTCTTGCATGAATTGCCCATCCACTCAATAGGTTAGGCTAATTGTGACTATTTATGATTGACCAAGCCTCTGATGGTATTTCCCTTGTAAGTCGGTTGTAGCCCTGTAAGTCAACCTATTTCTAAATGAGCAAACTATAGATTTGTCTCAACCACATGACCTGTGAATGATAACTCTTAAAATAGAATTTTAGAAGATAATTTATCAACTTGTATGTTAACCAATAATCAGTAATTTCTATTTAATTCAGGCAGTTTATTTATAAGCCGCCCATTTCCAGTGTTATTTGCTTCCAGGCTGAGTTTCTTTTGACATGTAAGAACTCCTTAAAGTTAATTATCTTTCATAAAGTGTGTCCCTTTCTCAGTGTGAAAGTGAGGTTACAATCTTTCAATTTTAAATCTAGCAAAATGCATCGATCTTTAGCTGGTTAAATTGTTGAAAAGGTTGAGTTAAGGGACCAAACAATTGAACACAATCTAGTGTAGTCAGTGATGCTATTCTGAAGTGTTGATGGTTATAATTATCTGAAGCTACCATCTTGCACATTGATGTTTAGTTCTGGCAGATGAATTTGAGCGTCCCTGAAGGGGTTTGAGTGCCCTGCGAGTAAGTGCTTTGGCTTAAGCGCTTATGGCTGCAAGCATTGGACATCCTTCAAAAGGTGCATGTTTAAGTCAGAATTGCAGTACTCTAGAATAAGCCTTGTGATAAATACGTTTTAATACGGCACTATAATTTTGCTACCTTTTTTCAAATGATTTACATACTCGTGGCCTGCATATTTTAGAGCCCGATGTGCCCTAAAATAAGATTCCCTCCAAGATCGGTCAGAAGCCTCCTGAGGAATAGGCATGAATTGTATCATTTGACTTGTCTGTTTTATCTATTAGTACCTGGGTTAATTGTGCATGCTGGCTACAAGAACCTGGGCCCATGTTCTGCCTGATAAGTATAAGTAGTTTATAAATACAGAGGATGCATCTCGATCTAGGCTCATGCTGTTTCAAGTCAAGAGCAGTGACCCGTCATACATTATTTTTATTTATTTATTTGTACATGCTTCTTGTCTTAAATTGAAAGGCTAGCAAGCTATCTAACAGCATTTGGCAAGCAAAGAATAAAGAGATTAATTGACGTACTTATTACTACTACCCTTACTACTACTAATTACTGCTGACAACAACGTTACTTTTTTGGACTACCTCCAACATAGCAAGTTGCTGTTTTCCGTCACTTTGTCCTTTAAATTGGAAGGCTTTACGTATGCTACTATTGCCTTAAAATTGTATTGTTTCTGACCGATCTCCTTCTGAACAGAAACTGAATTGCCTTTTTTCTCACCAATATAGTGGCCAAGAATGCACATCATGTTAAGACAAATATCATCATAAGTTACAAAAATTTGTGATACACTCATACAAATTATTAAAAGATTGATTTAGAAGTACTCATTTTAGGTGCTGTAAAGTGATATTCAAGTATGCGTTCCAAGTTTGTCACACCACAGCAAATGTGTTATTAACCACCCTGGGGGGGGGGGTTGCTTTACAGCACCTTTTAATGATTGTCTTTGAAAGTGCAACACAATGAGGTCTTGCAGTTAAGACACTAATTAAAGAGGTGTGTCGGTGATTGATTTTAAAGTGGAGGAGTTTAGCTGTTTTTACTTAGTAGTGCTGAAGGAGTAAAAAGGCTGTTGGGAGGACATTTCTGTCAGAGGAACAGGACGTGTTTATTTCTCTAATTTCCTCTTTACTAAGGATCCACAAGTGAGTGATGAAAGCAGAAAGAGTATATGAAGCTTCAATGTAACACACACACACACACACACATACACAGTGCTACTTTCTGGTCTCCACCCACTTAACACCAACAAGCCACGTGATTGCCTGACACTGCTGCATGTTTTTAACAAGCAGCTAATGCAGTCTTGGTGCATGTGAGATCACGCTGTGGTGCCTCGTCCTTTGCATTTAACCGAACAGCAGAGGCTGGTTCTATGGAGTTGGAAATGGATTTTGAGAAGATGGTGATGCATGGTTTAGAGCAGCACTTTCTATGGTTGAGGTGACAATCCATATTACCGTGGTAATGGCTATAGATTAATACAATGCCTGGAAGGCAGGCACTACAACTTTCTATTTAACCTTTTACATTCAGTCCAGAGAAATGCTTCAGTGCCCACTTAGATTGACAAGAATAACAAAGCAACCACTTTCTTTTGTATTGTGGTGGGGAGAAACGTGTTCAGTTGGGCAGTCCGGAATGGGTCTGTGTCCATGATCTGCACTGTGCAATGCACCTTGTCTATTCAAACAATAAAAAAAATCTGTGTGATGTTTTGGTGTATTGTAGTCTCTATGTGATGAGCCACTAAGTTTCACAGCGGATAAATAAACAAATGAGTTAGTTAAAATTACTACAGTTAGTTAAAGATACTACATTTTTCTAAGATACTGTTTGTAATGGCTTCAATTAAGGGTTCTTACCTCTCAGGAAAAATGTCAAGAACATTATTGCTTTTCAACTTCATAAATAGTATTAAATAGTTAATAATTAAGACCTTATATCTTGTTTTATTGTAAGAGGTCCCCCTCCCACACTGGGTACTAACTTAATCCGGAAGACCAATGCAAGTTTACACCTTTGCCCATATAATCTCCAACACGTCTTTTCAAGTCTTTGGCAGTGTTGAAAAAATACACAGCCAAATCTTAAGAGTTTTAGTATATAGATGCCACACTCTGTCCATTAGTTATTTAGATGATCAGTTTAGGCATAGGTTGCGGTATAAGGCTTTCTCCTTTTGTGGCTGACTTTGCTGCCTCGCTTGTCTGGTGCCCCTGACTCTATTTGGGCCCTTTAGAGTAATGGTTCATGGAAACAAACTTGGCTCTGAAGCAGGGCCATTGTTTTGGCTGTCAAACATAAGCTAAAGTGAAATGTACAGTTACAATCTCCCTAGCCTTTTTTCTACTCTCCCTAAATCCTGGCTGCTGTTTTCCATGGGAATCCCAGCACCATATATGGTTGTCCTCAGCTCAGCTCAGCTGCAGTGAGGACAGGCAGTATGCTCTGTGTCTGTAAGTTGATTATGGCTCCCAACATTGGTCTTCTAGTGTAGGAACCCAGCTGGCCTGCCGGCAACATTAACCATTTTAGCCTCTGAACCCCTGGAGCTGCAGTAGCACAGAAGCTGAGGGCTTTTGTCTCCAGCCCACCCGCTTGTATGCACAGATAAGAACAACTAAACCATTAAATTTAAGGACATATGCAAACATTTTTTTCTTCTTCTGCACTTGTAACCTTTCTCGTCTTACTTGCCAAGCTACCTTTTATTTTTGCCTTTTTCCATCTCCTCTCATGCTTGTTCCCTTTCACTCCCACGCAGACACACACACACACACACACACACACACACACACACAGGCGGTAACATTGAATTCCTTTTGTGGAAGTGCCTGCGTGCCTTTCAGCTTATGACGTAGCCCAAGAGGCGTGGCTAGTGTGTCAAAGCTTGAAGCCTGGCGCTTCATAGTATAACTTATCTGGGATTTTCTCCACTGGTATGTTGAAGTGGGGCTCTAGTGCAGTCAGACTAGGTGACTAAAGAGTGAAGGGGAGAAAGACAGTTAGCTCTAAGCTCCAGAAAAGGCTGCTTTGTCCTCTAAATGGTTGCTTAATGAACGCGGTAGATGTGCTAACCGTGTTCCACCATGTAGGCGCCCTGACACTTACTGTAGCTTTTGCCTCTGAAAACCAGCAGGTATATTTAGACATCTGGTTTTTGTTTCTCTGGGAGCTACTCAAATGTTGCAACCCTCACCCGTTTTGTATCAGGTATTAGTTATTACTAGTACTGCTTTTAGAATGCAATACAGCCTAAAGTTTAAACCTGCTGTATCTCTTGCTAATCCCTATATCATTGAGTGTCAACATTTGGATACTTTCCTTTTTTAAATGCCTTTATGGATTTTCTGAAGACATAGCAACAGGCTATGTTGGTGAAAACCTGGACAAGGCCGGATAAACGTTTCAGTATTACGCCGGTACTCCAGTCTGTGGAGGGTTTTTTAATTGGGCTCAGGTTTCGATGCTAGTGTTGATCTATTGTGGAATAGTTACTGCAATAGGCATTGGTTTTGTGAAGGACATTAGATTTCCTAATTTCACAGCAAGAACAAGGAACCGTTTAACTCTGGATGTTTTAGTTGGCCATCTGAGGGCCGCATCAAAGGAAGTAAGGAAGGGGAGGGGTACTCAAGTGTCCTCTCCTTGATGTGGAGTGCTGCTAAACTTGGCTCAGAGTGCTCTGCATGATGACCCAGTAGATAAAGCCTTCCATTTTTTCATGTCTGCATGCTCAAACTAGGGCTTGGAGATATAGTCTAAAATAGAAATGACTATCTTTTTTGATTATGATAAATAATAATGATAGACCTTGTGACATTGTGTACAATGTATTCTACAATTTAATATAGTTGTGATTTTAAAACTACATACAATGTTCTGAAGAAGAGTCATGAACAAGTGAAAATCTTTAGTCTTGCTTAAATTGGTATTGGCCTATCTCAATTCTACTCCTTAATGAGCAGCAGTGATCTGACAAATATTTTCTGTGTGCAGTTAACTTTTGCACACATCATTTTGTCTTTATGCAACTCCTTCTTATTCAGTCAATCAAAGCGGGCAGCAACAGTTGTACGGCTTCTTTTTTTACTCTGAGCTAACAGATGTGTTCCTCTTTTGTAACGGTGCAGTTTTAAGTAGCTTCTTTGGTGATGGACAACTTACCCGCACAGAGTGTAATGTGACAGCCATTCAGATTTTTTTTTGGTTCAAGTTTGAATCTGCTCCATTTTCATCTATAGATTTAGATTCTACAGATGCGCTGTAGTTCCCTCTCAGAGTTTTAACCTGCATTGGAGAACCACGTCTTTATTCTTTGCCCATAATGGGTCATTTGAATTTTATGGATATGACTGCGTATGTCTAGAAGTTTAAAAGCAGGAAAGTGTTAGGGTTAAAAAAAAAGATTGTATTGCTAGCTCCTTATTAGCTTGATCTTAGCCTAGGTCTGCTTCGTGTGCTGGCTTTGGTAGCTATCTGTGCAACCCCATTGTGCTCTAAATGAAGTCTTTACTCTATTTATTTATCTTTCTTGCAAAGTTCTTACAAAACCTGTCCTCTTGTCCTCTTTAGGGCTAGATTACCACGGCTGCATACCGGCCTCTGTGAGGGTACACGTCATGCTTTCATTTTTGGTTCGTCTCTGGGAACTGCTTTGCCCATCTTCAGTTGTTGTCTGACTCGGGACTAAATACCTGTGTTATTTTTAGGATTAGCCTGGCACATTAGATGGACACTATTGTTTCTCTCCTAGTCTTTTCCATATTTATCCCTGTCAGTCTTTGAGGGTTTATTAAGTTAATCTATAGATAGTGCACCCACATGGGGCTAATTACCAAGCCCCGAATTCAAGATAATTTATGAAGTGGGAGACACAAGGCCCATTTTTGACATGCCTTATTGTCTATGTCTTAACGGTTTCTCTTGATCCAACCTACCTAATTAAGGCATGGTGATTTGTCTTCTACTTTTCAGTTGCTGTGTTTATATATTTTATGCAAGTCTGTCATAGTTGAGCAGCAGATTACTTTGCATCTTCCCATTGATGCTATTGCTGCAGCCAGACATCTGTAACTAGCAGTGCTGGTTGGTTAGACATTTTTTAGCATTTGCCGTCGCTAACTATGTGGTTTCCAAAACCAATGTTTTGTAACTAGTTGCGTTGGTGTGCCCTGCCTCCACTGTTGCCAACTAAAGGAGTTTGCTCCACTCTCCGGCTTCATCACTCTAACATTGAGAGGAACTGGTTGCCCGGTCCCTTACATGAAATAATAGAGGTCCATCCAGCGTCATCTGAACAAAGTGTCCAAAATAATAAACTAAAGGGATATGATTGATTCAAGAGGGCGCTTCTGACTGTTTTAAAAAGTGCAGTGTCGGAACAATCTGGCTAAACGAGATGAGTTTTGTTCTGCTACAGAAATAATTTAGAAGTGTTTAATTGAGGTATAGCATTTGTGGTCGCTATTCAGTTGCCCGATTAAATAATAGCCTTATTATCGCTGATTCTTTCTTAAAAGAATACATCGAACACAATTGATAGTGTCAAGTGGGGCCAGAAAGGCTAATAGCCAAATAAAGTGGGTGTCAAGCGTGCACCTGTTTTTTGATCCTTATCGTAACTATCAAAACCATTTGGGTGGTGAGCATTTGAGGAACGGGGCCAAGACATTTTTGTATTTGTTTTAAGCCCACTGGTTTCCAGAAAAACCCTGTGCCCTCATTATCGTTGGATATTTTTGCCCTCAACACTTGTCTTATAGTCAGGCCTGTGGATGTGATGGAATATTATTTGTAAACCTACCAGGCACTCTATAATTTCCACTCCTTAACCCCCTCTTTGTGGCCCTAAGCCAGCGTAATGTAATTACTCTATGCTAAGCACTAAAGAAAGTCTCACCCGCTCATGGAGATATTCCACCTGAGCTGAGAGGCTGCGATAACCAGGCATTGCAGTACATTTAATTTTACCCTGCACAATTCATTAAAGATTTGTAGCCCTGGTTTCTGAAGCACTAATTTTAGGAACCAAGGATGAACTGCAGGGCCAAGCAAACGCTGACCTACCAGAGGTCAAATTTGTCATTTGAGTGCATTATGAAGGGAATGTTTTCAATTGCTATATTTCAAAGTATATAAACTAACCAACCCTGCGTTTATTTGTCCTTATACCTTACCTCACTTACCTGCTCTATTACCGCCCTCCCTCCCTTTGCAGATACGGTGGCAAAACTGGTTTATATTAGAGATATATCTCTACTGTTGAATGAGTCACGATGTAGAGTGTTACTCTCAGTGAACTCGGGGCCTGGTCTAATCTGTCCAGGTCAAGCAGCACTTTGAGGCCTAGTCTAACTTTGTATTACCTTTTTAATGGTGAGTTAAGCATTCATATAGAGATGGCATGGTGTCCACGTAGCTTTAGTTACAGATATAAACATCTGCACCAGAGGTTCCGTTAGCCGGTACATTTTCCAGTAACTGGTCGAGGTGTCCGACAGCAAATCTTCCTATCGGAACCTCTGATCTGCGCCTCCCCTGCAGCATTCCTCAGCTTCTCCTATATTGATCAAGTAATGTGCCCTGCTCCCTTCATTTTAAACAATGGTTGTATAACTCCTGTGTCAGTTTGTGTTTCACATGCTCCTGAAAGATACCATTGTATGGAGGATAGAAATGTGAAGCCCAGGGACCTGCATCGTTACAAAGAGTAGTTTTATCATAAGATGATCCCATTGCATCCCTCCTTCCTCCTATTGCTCTTCCTGCCCCTGTCCCCCCGAATGGCAATGCTGCCTGTTGATGTGGGCAGTAACTCTGGCACCTGTCAGCCGCAGACATTTACAACCATTAAAGGATTACGATTGTTGAGCTCATGTAGCCTACGGGGCGGAGTTTCTGACGTCCATCAGAGGGAGGTACAAGCCTTGACTGTGTTCATCTCAATACCAGACAGCTGTCAGATCTAGGATTGGGAGAGGAAACATGATTATAATTGTTTTAGTTTCTGGTGTTAGTGATATGAAACTAGAAACTAGACTCTAGACCATATTCCTCGATCTATTGTGGCCAGCTTATTTGGCCCTGCTGCAACGTCAGAAGAGCCCAGTAAGTTAAAAGATAATAGCTATGTCAAGGTGCCTCAGCTTTCCACTTACTCCTCCCATTTTACTACTGACACAAACACACCCTAACTCCGGATAAGCTTGTTGAAGCCCACGCAGACTCTCTCCAGGCTTGGCCATGTATGGTGCTGCACACGGACCAAATTTGGACACTGATTCCAGCCAGATAGTCGTGTGCCCCGAATATGAGGCGTGCGTGTTTGTGTGCGTGCGTGCGTATACGTGTTTTCCCCCCTCAATGCTGCTGTTGTCATAGCAACCCCAAGATAGAGTGGGGATACGTAAAAGGCGTTCGTTTTGAGTAGAGGGCCACATGCAGGTCTAGTTGTGCTTCTAGTTATCAAGGGATCAATGTTATGGGAACTCAAAGCCAGCATTTTAACCCCAGGTCTCAAATCCTTACTGCCCAGAATAGCCAAGCATTACAATGTTGCAGTCAAAAGTGAGAGTGGTTCTTTTCACACCTTCAGCTTGGTTTCGTTCTTGTGTTAATGTGTTTTCCCCTACGGTTTTCCTCAGTGCTAATATGTTGCCAGTCACCTAGTCAACCAAAACTACACAAGCTTGATAAATATTTCAGGCCATCCAAAATATAAATGTAAACATGCGCAACCTGTATGTTGTAACTTCAAGTTATTTACTAAACATGCAATTAAGTTTACGAAAGCATTTCAATAGAAGTGTGCTGCAGGTGCATTTTGGTCCAATGTAATGTTTTTGTATAACTTTAGCTTCCTTGTTTAGCCTGGCTTCCTTATATAGCCTTGAGCACTGCTGTGGTTGCTTTTAATGGGGAGAACTAGTTTGTCCACTGTCCAGTACCCATACTATACTATGTGGTATTCCAAACGCCTCTGCTATGTACCAGCATTTTTTGAATGCTGCTCCTGCTAACATTCGTTTACAGTTGTAAGGATGCAGGCAGAACCCCCCAAGTGTTCTGGGTGCAATGCATCTCAGTTTGGCTGCTGTTCCTGTAGTCCTGTATCCTCCTCTCTGACACAGGGCTATGTCCGTGGGTTTGATTGTGACTACTTTCTTCCAACTGGGAGGATAAAGTTAAAGCCAGAGGTTCCTTTTTCTTGTTTTCTGTTGACTCAACCCATCACTCTTCTTTTTCTCCAGGCTTGCATTGATGACAACGTGGACATGGTAACGTTCCTAGTGGAACATGGAGCCGCCATCAATCAGCCTGACAATGAAGGCTGGATCCCCCTCCATGCTGCCGCCTCCTGTGGATACATGGACATAGCAGAGTATGTACTAAGTCTGGCATGGATGATCAGCGTTATTCAAGCTCGTCATATACATCCCAAGTTGCCAACACACGTTACATGAGCGAATACATTTTTGTTTTAAAGCAGATCTTTCTTGGATATATTGATATGTATTACAAATGGCATGGTTTGACCATTTTTTTAAGGTGGAGGAGCAAGGCTAACCAGTATGGTTCAGATAAGGCTTCATTTTAACACTGGACAACTGCCTGCCTGGCTGCTGTAATTATATAACTGATGTAATGACATGGTAAAGCACCTGTCGCCAGTCATTTTCTACTGTTAATCTCTTGGAATTTGATAGTCTTCTCACCAAGTAAGAAGAGCATTGTGGGGCGCATAGTGCAGCACTAAGATATGAATAACTAGACATTTAAGCACTGTGCGAGTGTGATGTTTACTTTTCTAGTATATCAGCTTAATTTTTTTTTTATTTTTACAAATTACCTTTGTGTCAGCATTACAGACCACAGTGATGCCCCTTGTGAGTTTGAATGCTGAAACACTGAATCCTTTGCCTAATGTTTAAAAGCTGCCAATAGATGGTCAAATGCCTAATCTGTAACCATCCACTAAAACCACCACAACATAGTCCCAGACCTGTTTGACTAAAGATGTTTTCAAGCACTTAAGTCAGTCAGGCTTTCCTATTACTCATGGACTACTGGCTAGAGCTGGGCCAAGTTAATGTTAGGGGACAAAAACTTGATTGTGTTTTGCACAATGAACTCAAATGTCAAGTGCCTGGCCTGTTGGAGATGACTAATGAGGTCATCTTGTTATAATGAGTGACTCTTGGTCCTTATGTAGGGAGAGGTGGGTGTTGAGCAGTACCAGTACCTGTTCTTACACTGTAAGGAGGTGTACATTTGTGTTATCCAATATGATTATACAGAGCTTGTGCTAACAAGCTTGTAATGTTTCTAAAACTGAATAAGATGAGGACTGCTATATTCTTTACACCCTTATGCTGATATATCTTGTATAGTGTTGTTTGATCAACATAATGGTTTCGTAGAGGTATTAAATGTTTTGATACAAAGGCAGTCTACTGACTTGGACGGAGTTATATTGTTAACATAGAAGTATTATCATGCTCTGTCGACACATCCGAATCCTACCTGTTGCGTTCATAGGACAACGTCCAGTCATTATCCTCTGGTCGCCATATTCCCCCTCTGTGTGCAGGTATCTGATCACTCGAGGGGCCAGTGTTGGAGTGGTTAACAGTGAGGGAGAGACACCCCTAGACATTGCAGAAGAAGAGGCCATGGAGGAACTTCTGCAAAACGAGATCAACCGACAAGGTACAACATATTCTACACTGGCCCTCGTTTACGGCCTCAGTGACGAGTTCTGTGAACCGTTTGACGTTTTAGATAATGGACTAAATATTTGACAGTCTAATATAGGGGTGTTTCTTTTGAAACCGATGACAGCTTTAGACAAATTAAGTCAGAAAATTGGCGTTTAAAGATTTTAAGCTCTGAGTCAAAACATAATTGTCTTTATCCGCTTGCCGCCGGTTAAGTATTCGTGCAGCCTTAAAAAACTTGTCTGCGTGCCCCGGTGAAGGCCTGGGTTGTTTTGAATGAAATGGATCAGAGCAAATTCATCTCGGCCTCTGTGGCCCCTGGTCATGTCAGGCAGCAAGTCTTGGCAGGCCTCCAGTCTGTGTGCACTCAACTCTGTGTTGCAGATTTGTGGCAGCAGGGCTACTTAACAGAGTTGTACTGGTCTTGTTCACTCACCCTTACTAATCTGCCCATTATCCGCACTGTACGTACACAGTGTCAAGGTATGGCATGCTTTTAATAAAACCTAGTCTTAAATAGTTAGTGCCAGAGTTTTTAGGTTTAGGAGAAACTTGGATAATAATGAAAGGCGATCCACTGATGTATCTTTGTCACACTCTGTAATGCCCCTAAACCATATTGGAGGGGAGTCTATTTTTGGCCCCTGCATTCTTGGCATGATGAAAAGAGACCATCCCATCCCCCCTCTCCTAGCAGACGCGCACACACACACACACACACCTTCTATTCTACCCTTGTACTAAGTCTTGCGCAGACCTGTTATCCAGTGGCCCCAGGATAGGCAGCTAATGCATCTGCTCTTCGCACACTTGTCAGATATTGGGAATACTAAGATTTAAACACATGCAAAGCTTATGACACCCTTTCCCCCCACACATAAATGACTCAACAGCTTTCATCGCCATTTGGCCCAACATGCTTTTTATATCATTGGCAGGTCCGGGTGAGTGGTAGTTAGACCTGCAGAGGAGTAGCTATTGCCAGGACCCAGGAGTTCTTAAACATGCTTTAAGTCCTCTGGGCTTCATACATGCCATATAGCCAGAGATAATTACCCCCAGCATGCTGTGGGTGAACATGTTATGCTCCTTTAATAGTTAGATGTATATCTGCAGCGGCTTGGCCCATGTCCTTGATATCCATGACGACAGCGGCCAGTCTTATGATGGTAGTACTGTGCCTGTAAAGCAGGCTGCCTCTATCAAGTCCCACTGCACTGACAGATGCAAACCGTACCTACCCCATTTGCCCCACTCAATAGATATTTGAAGGATGTCTTTATTTATTTATTGTAAGCACCCAGTTTCAGCATTTCTCATAACCCATTATTATTGGAGAGAAGTGCTCTGTATTTCAGTATAGGGAGTTTAACTATAGCGCAACGTATTTGCTTCATTACAACTCAGCATAGTAACAATAATGCATTACAGGCTCCAAGGGTTTAAAGACTTTTGGAAAGGCAATTATACTAAAGTTTCAGTATGAATGTGCCGTAGAGAGCGACAGAAAGAAGAGTGAATCCATAGGGCTCCTGACCTTGGAACAGAAACTCAGTTCTCCAGCATGGAGAGGTAGCTTGCAGCATTATGTAACAGGCTGTTGTGTAACACCCTGTATGTCTGTAATTTGTTTTTTTCCCCCTCTACTATGGTCTCTTCTCAAAGAGACCCCTGTCATGGGGTTAAACTCGTTAAGAATTGGCCATGATTCACCTCATGGCTCGGTCGACCTTTAGATCCTCTCCTCAGCTCAACATGGGTCAGATGACCGGGCAAGGAGGTGGCAGTCAGCAGAGTTCCCCAGAAAGACTGCCTGGGGTCATTTTCATGACCAGAGATGGGACAACCCCACTTGTGGCTTTAATAAACCCATTCTCCTACTCCCGAATTCACTGGCAACAGGTCTGGCGTTATTTGGCTTCCTGTAGTCCACAGTTTCCCCTCAGATTAAATGTCTATCATTTGATTCTCTGCTTTTGACTTCTTTAGAGGACCAGACCAAGTGCTTTCTATCGCGGACCATCCTGTTTGCTTGAGGGCAGATTCTTTCAAACATTCTTGTTTTTACTTACTCAGACCAAGTGTAGTCTTCACTGAGAGGGGGGAAGAAGTTTGAGACGTAGTTTATTCCGGTTTTGGTCATCTGGTCTTTAGGCTAGGATACAATCGGACTGATCACAAGAAAACATTTTCTAACTATCCTATTTTTTCTCAATAATTGACTTGAGTTGCTAATTATTGTTACTAAGACAGTTGAGGTCATTTGCAAACGCACACTCAACATAATTTGTTTTCACCGTTAGCTCCTGATCCTGTGTTATCTGATGTCCTGGTGCGTTTGTCCCGGCATAGCTTTGTACATCACTCTCCTTGTCTAGCACAGGCCCCCTTCCAGCAGTCCTGGCAGCACTTTCAGCTGCCTGGAGGAATAAAGGACTCATAGATGACCATTATGACAGTACACTATTGCATTGTACTTACTTAGCACGTAGCGTTCTAAATAGCATTCAGCTACAAAACAATCCATCCACAGTCCTTGCTGCCCATGATGGAAAATCTTCAGGGCCGTTTGCACTGATTGGTCCATTCCATGCTACTTTTCTGATGCATATGATAAGTTAAGGCATTACCAGAATCTTGTTACTGAATCAAACTTTGCATAGCTGTAGGCACACCACAATGCCAGTAGGACAAAAGGTTGGTCATTTGACATTTAATACACAACAGTTCTGTGCCCTTCATTTGTTTTGATGCAGAGGAACCTTTTAGGAGCAATTGAGTCCAGTGGGGCTAGTTGACATGACTAATTTATTCCTGTGCTATAAAACGACTGTAAGTCAGCGGTGTTAAGCCAGTGAATTTGTGTCGTAATTTTAACCAAGCTGACGTGGTCGACTGATTGTGCCGCTGTGTCCTATTGCTACTTGTGCCTCACTCTGGGCAGCCTGGAGCCAGACCTGGGTAAAACAAACTACTCCCCGTCTCCCTAGTCTCCCTAGTCTCCCCTGTCTCGGCCAGACTCACAGATTTTTTGGTGTGTGATTTTTGCTAGTCATGGTTCATCTCGCGGACTTCTTTCATTTTGACATGCAGGCTACAATAGCTGATAGCCTTGATTGACTTGACCAAGTTTCATAACCAAAGATGTCAAACAGCATACTTTGAATTAACGTAGAATGAGAGATGAGGATGTGTCTCTTGAAGCAAACCGAAACCAATAGGATCAGCTGGAGTGTTGGCTTCTGCCCCAGAGCACTTTAGCTCATTGTTTATGTAGTTCAGCCCTCAGCTGAGAAGTCAGACACACTTGTACTGCTGCTCTCGATTCAGCCGTCCCGCGTTCCAGCTGAGTGTCAACAAGACAATACGTGTCTGTTCTTGCAGAATTGCCTGTGCAGTGTATAGCTTAGACACACTGACCTACATAGCACATAGCAGAGGCTGTTTACTCCTTAAGCCATACTGCGATTTGACAGGATATTGGAATAAGCTATGTATTTGAGGAAATTTACTAAACAGCACCCTCTAGTTTCAAGGTGTGCGTTGTTCACCACCGTTTAAATATGGTTAATGCCTTTAGCCACCATTTTCACTGTTATGCTGAATCACATTCCGTATAGTTGTGCCAGTTTGACTTATCTTGTTTTAAACAAACTGATTGTTGTTACAAAGTTGTTTTTCCACTCTATCTATTTTTAAGCCAACTTGTTTATATATCTGACAATTCAGGTTTTTTCACTTAAGACATAACATATTGTACATTTTACCCACCAATACCGGTATGAATTGAAACTCCTATACTTAAAAAACCCAATAATCTCAGTATTTATTTTCTGTTTTTTCCTCTGATTGAAAGACCACATTATATCTTTGCTTAGAGTTATAACACTACCCATCTAACCAGTTAGCACTTAAGTGTTGTGTGGCACTGCTTGTAAGGTAGCTGGTAATATTAACAAGGCCAGACTAAAGGAGAACCTCTCTCCTCTCTGCCAGGGGTGGACATTGAAGCGGCCAGAAAGGAGGAGGAGCGCATCATGCTGAGGGATGCCCGGCAGTGGCTCAACAGTGGCCACATCCAAGATGTCCGACACGCCAAGTCGGGAGGAACGGCACTTCATGTGGCTGCTGCCAAGGGATACGCAGAGGTTTTAAAGTAAGTTCCATTATACATTCTGTCTGACTACTTGTGTGAACATAGTATGTGATTAAGATCTCTTTGTAGGTAGAATTGTAACAGGTCCCAAAAGTTGATCACAGGCAAGATTGCGGTTATCAGATTCCATAAATGTCAGCCTGAAGTGTTTTCTAAAAGGGCTGCCTGTGTTTGGGCACAGGTTATGTTTACTTGCTCATCCCAAACACATGTTGTCCACGCAGACCCACAGCTTGAGGGAGGGGCCACTGGACCCTTTCATTCTGTTTCTGGGAACAAAGCCAAAAAGTCTCCCACTCAGTCCACTTCCATAGATAGTACTAAGTTCTCTAATGCTTCTGATACTCTTAAGACTTGTTTTCTAATGGGTTTCTCTTTCATTAATAGCATTTATTGATTTGTCTTCTTTTTGCTAAGGTTTATGTTTTTACAAGACGTCCTTTGTATTTCTGTGTCAAATTTGTAATCTACTAAACATCTGAAATAAGGTCACAATGTTGGCACAGTTATTTATAATGCAGCCTGGAGCTTGGCAACCATTGTAAAAATTTGATTGCAGCCTCAAATACACGGAAACCAGATTTGCAAAATCTCCAATTTGGTTCTCTCCCTGTCCCTCACTCTCTATTTTCAGGCTTTTAATCCAAGCAGGGTATGATGTAAATATTAAGGACTTTGACGGCTGGACCCCGCTTCATGCAGCATCGCACTGGGGAAAAGAGGAGGCCTGCAAGATCCTAGTAGAGAACTTGTGTGACATGGACCTTATCAATAAAGTAGTAAGTAATGGGTCTTCTGCCCAATTCCTAATGGCCTCTTATGCCCTCTTGTCTTACTACCAATGCCAACACTGTAAATGTTTTCTGTAAGGAAAATTCGTTTTATTGTGATGCCATACCTAGCAGACAATGGTCTTGAACAGGCCCATAATTTAACAACTCTGCTCAATATTCACAGATGGGATTAGGAATCGGAGTTCTACCGTTCTGTCACTTGCTTATTATTGGTGTAAGATAGTGCTGATAAACAATAAAAAAAATGTTGTTCTCTTTACAAATGTTCTCTGTTATAATGGAGGGCATTGAATATTTCGAGTCCTTGGGCTCTTTAGTGGTGCATACTATTTAGTCAACTTTAAATGGCCGTTCTCAGTGTTTTTTCTTTTCTCCCTAGGGTCAGACAGCCTTTGACGTTGCAGATGAAGATGTTGTTGGCTACTTGGAGGAACTACAGAAGAAACAGACTCTTGTAAGTCATTCTCTGGCAGAGGCTCTCAAAACACCAAATAAACTTGATAACCTGGTTAATGTCCCGTCCCAGTGATTTAAATATGTTTATTCTGAACACTGCAAAACAGTTTAACTAGGGGCTCCAGTTTAATTCGTACTCTTACCAGGATTTAAATGTTCATATCATGTCCAGTGTTGGACCTAAATTGAATGCTATATCAAACCACTGCGTTTGTCTTTCTTGATAATCTTTTCCCAATTTAGTTGCTGAGTGAAAAGAAGGATGTTAAGAAGTCTCCCTTGATAGAAACGACAACCACAGGGGACAACAACCAATCTATGAAACCACTAAAGAGGTACATAACAAATTACTGGAACATTTATTGAAAGTGCACTCTTCCACAATTGACACATTTTCCATATAGCGTGTTTACAAGCATAATATATTAATGTCTTATCGTCCTATTGATTTTACTGACATTGGTTCAAAGAATTTAATAGATATGTTACCCTCACTGAACAATTGTTAATGTGTGTGTGTGTGTGTTCCAGTAAAGAGACTCTTCTAATGGAGCCAGAGAAGACTGCCCCGCGCATAGAGACCCTCGAACCAGAGAAAGTGGATGAGGAAGACGAAGGCAAGAAGGACGAGTCGAGCTGCTCCAGTGAGGAAGAGGAGGAGGAAGACTCTGAGTCAGAAAATGAAGCCGGTATGTTACAAAATTGTCTTGTCCATGCCAGATTTAAGACGCATCTATCCTCATTGGACCCTGGTAACATTCAAAAAATGTTTCTCTAAAGGCCTTGTATGTGTCTTTTTTTAATTCTTCTTTAAAATGTATTAACCACAATTCTCTCTCCCCTCCAGACAAGAGCAAGTCATCAGCCCCAGTGAGCATCAGTAACAGCACAACGCCTGCTCCAGCTTCATCTAGCATCACAGCTTCACCACCCACCAGTCCTACTACTAACCAGGTGACTCCCAGCTCAGCGGTCAAGAAGGTACGGCCTGGTGGATAGGTCTACTCCAGCCCCTTCTGTCTTCCGCTATCTGGAGATTTGGCTCTCCCGTGGAGGGGCTATAGATTCTGTAGGGAACGGCTCACGGGTTGTCTTTGTACGCTGACCAACCCTGAGTGATGCGCTTGCTGGAATTGAAGTGAAAGTATTCGCACCCAAGTTAAGTCCCCTGAAACAAACTCGGAGACATCAGCTCCTCAATGCTTTGAAAAATATATGCAAATCTATTTAATTTATCTATGCTTCAGCATGAACCCAGTTTCACAGACGGCTGAAGTTATTGTGGGTTGACATAAATGAGGTTATGGTTGAAGCACCTATTCGTGCTTTTGGTAGCGATTTGCTTATAAAGCTGCCATGCATTACGAACAGAAAGCTAACAAATGTCTGCCAGGCTAGTGCAGAAATGTATTTGTGGGCTCTGGCTTTTAACAAACATAGCAATGATGTCACTGAGGGATGAGCCCATGTTTAGAGTTCACTGTTTTACCGCCTGTCATTGGCTCAGAGGAAGGGCTTTGGGAGGGCATTCTATGGGGGAGCATGCAGTATTGGCCAATTTAGGACACATTCCCGGATGGGTGCAAAATGGAGTTCCTCTGTTTTCCTTATGTGTCCACTGCCATCTAATGGCAAGATCAGGCCATTGACGGAAATCGCCCTTGCTATGCCTTCTTTCTCTGGCAGGGGGCCTGCAAGCTGGTAGATAAGCGCATGCTTAAAACTACTGGCTTGCAGATCTAGCATTATATTTTTTATTAACCTCCAGGCTGTGAAACGAATCCACCAGTCCATGACCTCAACAATTTTTTCATGTTTTCAGTTCTTCTTAAGAAATTCTGGTATCCCTCTTTTTTTAAGGCCTAGAATTCACATCACAGTGTTGTGTGTGTGTGTGTGTGTGTGTGTGTGTGTGTGTGTGTGTGTATATATATAACATGAGTGTGGAAAAAAAAATAATTAACCACTAGCGTGCATTGTCTTCTAAACAGTTATCTGAAACACAGCAGAGCTGTTACTCTAGCAGAGAAAAGCAGTCCCCTCCTTTGACATGAAACACTGTGGTAGTGTAAACTTCGGTCTACAGAATCTCTGTGCCATTAAGTGTCTGTTCTTTGTTGCTGCTTCAATGTCTTTCTTTTCTAGATTTCAAACTCTCAATTGGTTTCGCCCATCTCTGTTTCTTCCTCTATGTCTCTATCTTCATGGCTTTTGTCTTGGTTGGCTTTAGTCTGATTGTATGACTCTCCTATTGCCTGTGGCGGAGCCAAGCTGTCCTGCATTGTGGCGTCAAGGCTTACGCAAAACTGGCATTTCGCTTGTGCCCAAAAAACCTATGGTGAGGCATTGTGTGCACTAGTGGTTCTCTTGCCCGGGCACCTCTGCACCAAAAGAAGTTTACCCTAACTCCCCACCTAAGCCAATTTAACCTAACCAAACTAGTTTCCTCTTGTGCTCCAACATTATCTTTCTGCATGGATCTTCATGCGCTCTATCCTAAAATGCTTTCACTGTGTGTCTGCGTGACTTTTGCCTTATAATCAAAAGTCAGAAAATTGGACTTTAAAGTCTTGACTCCGGTTGAGACATATGTGTTTTGTCATCTTGGAAAGAATGGATTTCGGTAATGTTTCTGGACCTGATGCTAGTCTCAACATGCACACATGCCCTTCTTCAATACATGCATTAAATATGGAGCACAATAATATGAATACCGCCTCTGCAGAATCCTAATGATGTTTGACCTTTTGATTAACATGTGGTGACCTAATCTGTGTTATTTACCTAGACACTAAAACCTGGACTGCAGCCTTTTGACCTAAAAACAAACCCCCCCAAAACTCTTACGCGTTGCTCCCACTAAAAGTCAACAGCCACCTTTACTTTTCTACCTCGCCTTCATAGGTTACCCAGCCCTCTGGGAAGGTGTCTCCTAAGGACGATGACCGCAAGGATGAGTCGCCAGCTTCATGGCGTCTGGGCCTGAGAAAGACGGGCAGCTATGGGGCGCTGGCAGAGATCACGGCCACCAAGGAGGCCCAGAAGGAGAAGGACCTGGCAGGGGTGATGAGATCCGCCTCCAGCCCCCGTCTTTCCTCCTCCCAGGACAATAAGGACAAGGAAAAGGTCAGACTTGCAGCACTCTCTGGTTGACTCATACGTTTTTTTTTTTTGTATTCATTTTGTATACACACACTTAATTGACCTCTTAAAATACCTTTTGTGACAGAAGCGTGAAACAAGTGCCTTTTTTATTGAGATTCCTGTTACTTTGTCATGTGTAACAGTGAATTATAAAAGCAGGTCATAGTGCACAGAGGGAGTGAACATTTGTACCAGTACTGTTTAGATGGGTTTCCGCTGCTTTATTGAAGGCTTTTACATGTTGAATCCCCACCCTCAGGCCTTAATCTAGAACCGGCTTCCTGTTTTAACAACTCTTGCGTTCTTGATACACAGGAAAAAGATAAAGGAGCCCGGCTGGCCTATGTTGCTCCCACCATACCCAGGAGGTTGGCCAGTGCATCCGACATCGATGAGAAGGAGAACAGGTGAAGCACCCAGTCTAGGGGTCTGTGTAAATACAGGAGCGACTTCCTGCTGTGTGTGGTTGGCAAAGGACGCCCTGCTCCTAGCACTGTGCATGGTGTGTTGCCTGATGCAGCCACTCTGCTACTTGCCCTTTTGAAGATTGTAAGAAAAGAAAAACTATGCGATAGAACGGGTTATTGAGACTACAAATGTTCTAGGCATTTATCCTTTTTTGGTGTTGGGGGGGTGGGGGGGGGGGTGAGCGAGCAACATGGTGACACAAATCTTACCATACTAGCGTATCATAACACTGGAGCCAGGGGTACTATCTTAGCATGTGGTTCCCAGGGACTCGGCTGCTAGTCTGGTACGTAGTGGATCCTACACCCGGCGACGCTGGGACGATGACCTGAAGAACAGCGAAGGCAGTGCCTCCACCAACAGAACCACCCCCAGCTATCAGCGCAGGTTAGCCACACGATGTTAACCAGAACCTCTGACCCAGCCCTCTCCTTTCATAACCCATCAGATCAATTCGCAATAGGTCTGATGAAACAGTCATCACTGGCCATCTAAACAACCACACTAACTGATCTATGAAGATGACTTCCCAGGTCATTTAGGTGTTTTCCCCCAGTTTCCCAGCGCTCTCATTTGAATTGGATTATGTCACTTGACATGCATGTACATGCTTTGTTTGCAACAGCTAATGAGAAAGCTATGCAGATTAACCAGACGCCTCTTGTGCATGACTATACACGTTCTGTCAGGTTGCTGTGTCGCCCGTAGTTCTTCTAATCATTTCTGTAATAACAGCTGTTGTAACGGGCCAAACTGCCTGTTACCACACCCAACCCCACCCTCCATGCTGCAGAAAAAAACAACTAGTAGCACTGAACCTAGACATGAACAAAGTGTGTATGAGCTTTTATTCATATGCTTTGTGTGTGTGTGTGTGTGTGTGTGTGTGTGTGTGTGTGTGTGTGTGTGTGTGTAAATGTATGCGTGTTCCCTGCTAATATGCCTCTCTTGCCCGGCCTGCCTCCCACCCCGCCAGCACATCCCACACGCTAGCACTAGGGCGGAGTGGCAGCACGCGGGACGTGCCTGCCAAATCCTCGTCTGCCTCCAGCTTGGATCCTAACACTAAACCTTGGCAGTCGCCCGCCTCCCACTACCCGTCTTACAGCCTTTACCGCAGGTATACAGCCCCACTGCCAGCCCCTGTTTGTCTACCTACCTACCTCGAATCTCTGCCCATCTGTCTGACTGACTCTGAATGCCAACTCCTCTGGTTTTCCCCCCGGTTGTTGTTTGGGAATGTTTTAAGAGCTTGATTTGGTGCTGGGATGGGACTGGATAAATTTGGTGGACTACAAACACCACATCCACTTTAGAAACCTGGTCCGTTGGTGAAAAGGTTACTAGTTCTCTAGTCCAGGGGTTCTCAAACTGAAAATAATTTGCAACCCCCAAGCTTGTTTGATTGTGCAATAAAAATGTGGTAATAAAGCATATTCCTTCTACTCTAATCTAAAGTATATATTGGTAACCTATTAGCAAATGTATTCACATGCTATATCTTTATAGGCGGTACGTGAGGCTGAGGATTGGGAAGGCAGAAGGCTAATATTTGACCAACTATTGTACTTGAGACAAGGACGCTATAATGTTCGTTACAGCAAATATCAAACCATAAGCTAACGCACGGCAAAAAATGCAACACAGTAAAAGTATAGGCCGACAACCGGCTATTATTTGACCAACTTTCATACTTGTTTCAATGACCACGGAGCAGGGACACACTGGGACTGAAATTCAGTGCAGGACTTTGGCAGTTTATGCCAGCGCCCATAGGGTGCAAGCAGGGGAAAAATTGCGTTAATTTCAACACCAACACAGTTTTGGGGGATCTGGACTCTTCACAAACTTCTTGATAGCCAATCCGCCCTGTCACAGAAGAAAACGTGTTCATAACAGCGCACCTAACAACAAATCTACCAATTTTTGTGATTGTCGCATTTGGTGTACTAACTTTTTATTTATTTTATGAATTGACTAGCCTAGGCCTACCTAAAGGTATGTAGCCTACTTAAACGTAGCCTAATCGTAGTTACCCTACCGCACGCGGCATTTGTTGCAGAGATTAAGTATACCGTTGTATATAGTTTACAAAAATAGAGATTTCAAATATATATTCATGTGGTTTAATTGGCAACCCGCGACCCACCCATAGTTTGAGAACCCCTGCTCTAGTCTGATCACCTGGGAATGAAGCCCAATGTAATTCTAACCAGTGACATTGTGAGACGTCCTATCCTTATTTCCCTGTGTCCCAATGTCTTCTTTCTCTAACTCTGCTTCCTGGTGCGTACTCTGCCCCTCAGTGGTTCCTTTGGCAGGAGGCACGAAGACCTGACCTCCTCCTCGTCTTTACCCACTTCTACTACCAGCACAACCTCGTCTGTTACCTCGCCCACCGGCCACCGCGGCTTGCTCTCCAGCCTTGGCTCCTCCTCCACCTCTACCCGCACTGGCTCCACCAGCCTCACCAGCAGGTATACTTACATACACACACACACACACACACACACACACACACACACACACACACACACACACACACACAGGCCACACTGCTGGGTACACTTTAGCCTGTGTTCAAGATGTTCATAGAAGTTTTGATCTTTCATCTTGTCATATACTAAGCTAGGCTAAAGCACTTAAATAAAGACTTTTGCTGTGAAACTTAGGTACTGGTCTGAGGACAGTGTTGAGAGGGAGAAGGAGTCTGCTGCTGTCATCCCTACTATGAACACTGGCTCCACTACTACCACCACATCTACAACCACCACTACTGGCATAGTCCTGGGCTCTGACGGAAGGGAGAGACGCAGGTAACACACACACACACACACACACACACACACACACATACACATACACATACACCACAGGGGCTAACACTCAGTAGCCTACTTTCCAATGGCCTCGCTTGGTCCAGGTCTTACATCCAGCAATACACACATGCTCGAATTGTCCTCTGGACACCATGTCTATGTCCTAACATTTGCTTTGGAGCAGATAGCGATACACAAACATATACCATACAGACATGTTGTTTGCATAGCCTCCCTTTCTCAGGAACACTGTCTGATTACTCTAATGACTTATTTTGAGTGTGTGGCATCTGTTTAAGAACAGGGTGTGTGATGTGCTGCTATGTTTGGATGAGAGGGAGAGTGTGTCTGTCTGAATGGGCTTGAGGGAGCATGTCTTCCTGAGAAGGCAGAAAGAAGCCACCTGTTTGTGTGTGTGTGTGTGTGTGTGTGTGTGTGGGGTGGGGGTTGGAATTCTGACTGCTCCAGCAAGTTCTCCTTATAAGGTAGATGGGCTAAAGCAGAGCATTTCCTCATGGTTGAGGCTCAGCTCATAAGTGAATGAGTTCATGTATCAGTAAGCAAAACAGGCTAAGTTGCAGGAAATAAACTTTTTTTACTGATGAAATTGCCCTTTCATTTTGGAAAAAAAGAAAATGCCAATTAAAAGATGAAAGAAGCTAAAACTGGGGAAAAAAAAGAAAAAAAGATCTGTGCTAGATACACAATTCTTAAAGTTGGTCTCATAGAAGTCAGGCATAGGTGCTTATTAGCAACAATCTATCATTGTCTAAGGTAACTCAACGTGTACATTGTAGAAGAGTGTATGTTCAACTGTGTGTGTGTGTGTGTGTGTGTGTGTGTGTGTGTGTGTGTGTGTGTGTGTGTGTGTTGTTCTCAGGTCGTACCTGACTCCTGTTCGGGATGAGGAGTCTGAGTCCCAGAGGAAAGCCCGCTCCAGACAGGCCCGACAGTCCAGGAGGTCCACCCAGGTCAGTCCCCACACGGCACCGCCAAAGAAACAGCAGATCTTGTTTCATAATGTGGCAGGCCTCGTTTCTATTGCATTTTGCCATAGCAATGTTACTAACCACCAAAGCGTAGGAACACCGCGTGGCTTATGTCGTGTGTATGTGGTGTTATGAAATCATTAGCATTTGTAGCAGCGATTTCCGACCAGAGGCTTCTTTAGACACATAGGTCTCAGGTCGTACTGTGTCAAGGGTTCTTACAGTTTCCGTGTTATCTCGGCAACGTAGCTGTTAAGGGTTTCGCTTTTTCGACAACACTATGTATTTCAGAACTGGATAGGAAAGTTCCCTTTAAATTGTTACCTACGCTTTGCACTTGCATCAGGCTGCCTTGAAAATAAAATGTCTGCATGAAAGTGACAGTGGCCTCCAACCCTGTCTTTTTATTCAGGGAGTTACTCTGACTGACCTGCAAGAGGCGGAGAAGACCATCGGCAGGAGCCGCCCAACACGAACTCGAGAGGAGGAAAAGGAAGAAAAGGAGAAGCAGGATAAAGAGAAGCAAGAAGAGAAGAAAGAGAGGGAGGCCAAGGAGGATGACTACCGGTCTAGGTACCGCAGCTTTGAAGAGGTATGTAGCTCCTCTGGGGTTCCTCTGCATGTCTTTATTCACCATTATGGATATGAATGGTTGTGTTTTGTATGGACCACTGTTCTTTATTTAACTCATCATTCAGCATTAATGTATGGGAATGAGCAAGCAGTTGCCGTTCAACGGTGAGGGTCTGTCACGGCCCAGTATGTCTTGCAACACTCGCATGACGTTTGTACGTGGCGTGGCTCCTCTGCAGACCTACCAGCGCTACCGGCCCTCGTCCAGCTCCACCTCCATCACCGCCACTGTCAGCACTGCCTTTCCATCCTCTGGCGGATCCCTGACCACCACCTCCTCCTCCAGCTCCCTCAACAGACCCAACAGCCTGACAGGCATCACCTCCTCCTATAGCCGCAGCTCTGCCAGGGACACTGAGAAAGGTCAGAGCACACTCGGCACCCTGCACTTCACTGCACATGGCCAACATGCAGAGAGATCCGCATCCTCCATACCGCCATGGAAAGCCAACAATAATCTGGCTCTGTTTTAAACCCGAGCAAGCCCAGACAGGTGTAACAGAAATCTACTGAACATTGGTAAAAGTCAACAATAGCCAGATTCACATGGGCGCTCTGCCACATGCTGATTAAGAGGACATATATGAGAAGATTGGGTTGCTTTTAAATAACATTGTGCTCATTTCAAAGTATTTATGGGAAAAGACAAAGGCTTAAGTGAAAAAGCAACCGTAACACACTTTCTTTTCTCATAACAAAAGCTGTTGTCTTTTGACCCAAGCCAACACATTTTGAAGGTAAACTTGGCAGTGTGATTTGATAAAATTAGGGCTTAACCAACATTAAACTTACTTAAATGGATTACCAAACCAATCATTGGCATTCAAAAGAAGGGTTTCATCTTGAAATGGCTTCAATCAAAAGGGTTGACTTGTCACATGTCTTACCTCCCGTTTGCCTTGGTTATTGACAGAGTCGGATAAGACTGAGGAAGAGGACAAGTCCCAACCCCGCTCCATACGGGATCGCCGGCGGCCCCGTGAGAAGAGACGCTCTACAGGCGTGTCCTTCTGGACCCAAGATGTAAAGATGTTTTACAGACACACTGACAAACACAACACAACTCACCAGCAGTGGACAGTAGCAAAGTACATGTCATCTGCTACAGTACTCGGGAAGGATTTGGAAGTATCAGTGCTTAATGGCTGCAGTATTACAACATTTAGCACACTCTTAACGAGATTGAATTCATACACTTCAGAAGCAAATGTCTTGACATCTGCGTATATCTATATAACACACACACACTTACATACAGTGTCATTAATTAGGCACTTTGATCTATACTTAAAACATGAGACTCCAAATACCTGCCTTAAGAGTTGTTAAGATTCAACCCTGTATCAGCTATTTCTCATGAGATTCAATAACTGTGTACCATGTCAGCACCAGGCATTAGGATTTTCATGCCAGACATTACATTTATCAAGAGCTGTTGCATGCAGATCAGTGACCCTTTTCTCTGATTTTAATTCAGAGTGATGAAAATGATCATGAGCAACCGTCTGACTCGGAGGAAGACAGCACCAAGGGCGAATCTCAGGTAACTTAACTCCCCACACACACACACACACACACACACACACACACACACACACACACACCCCAACAACTACTTTACTAAGAGGGAAAAGTGTAAAACAGAAAAACTAGGTTAAGCAAGAGCCACGACTTATTCACTCTGTTGACATTGGACTTGATACCCCTTTTCCATCTTCCTGTGATTGTCCTGTTGCTAAGATGACCGTGGCAAATCAAAGGCAGATCCCGCTTCAGTTTAGAAAGTTCTGAAAGCAAGCCAGCAAATGAAGGACATTTGGTTCACTATTATCTCTGTGTATTTGAGTGGATGTGATGAGAATGTCCAGTCTTCATGACTCCTGCCATGTGAGTGAAGGTTTTAGCAATCACATGAAATTTGTTCAATTCATTTAAGGAGTAGTTAGCCATTCCATTCTAGCTGAATGTTACGAGGGCACGTATGATGTTTTACCCAGGGTTCCCACAGGTCCTTGAAATCCTTGACAGTTTGAGTTTAAGAGAAAATAATCAATGCCTTAAGTTTTTGAAAATAGACAGTAATAGACCTGCGTCATGAAAGTGCTTCAATTTATATGTACTGCGCAAGAATAGAAATTGATATTCCTTTTATATTTTTCACTTAACATTAGTAAATAGTAATGTGTGTCTCCCGCAGTTGCGTCATTGTTTCACGTGACACCTGCACAGAGAAAGTGTGATGGTTAAGTACGTACATGAGTTATTAAAGTCGAATGAGATCGGTTAAACTGTTATGCATTGTTTGACTTCAAACATTCATACAGTTTTAAACAGCGTCAATGAAGCGAGAAAGCTAACTGTTGTAACAGTAATTAACCTTAATCTGTATCTCAAACTATGCCATGTTATGTTCTTGAATTTGAGAGAATTGGGCCTAGAAAATCCTTGAATTTGATGTTCAAGAAGGTGTGGGAGCCCTGTTTACCACACCGATGGAAAAAAATTGTTTTACCAGGCTAAATTGAGGTTTACTATAGGAGAATCTGGATTTTTTTTGTTGATGATGGAATTGTAAGTGAATGCCACTCTTGCCACAAGAATATTTTTATTCGTTACTCTATTTATTTTATTTTTTATTTCTACGTTACTCTAAGTTTTTACCATAGAACTGTTCCAGCAGAAGCCCATTGCAAGGCCAGAGGGAGAGGTTAACATGGAGTCTGTGTGCTGTGACAGATTCAGGGACGTTTTCATTGTCTAATGCACCAACCCATAGGGAAGAGCTGACTTTGAAGTAGCTAGGCTTTTGGCTTCAGATGGGGGACACAGTAAGTGGAAGGCGGTGGAGTGCTCCCAGATCTGCCTCCCCCTTTGTTTTCTGGGGAGGGTGGGGGCGTACACAAGGACGAGGCAGGAACACCAAATAGGAAATGAACCATTATCTCGGCATGGCTAGGAAAGGCATTCTTCCCCGTTCACTGTTTTGGCTTTTGGATTCTCCAAGCTGTTAATTTGCGTGCAAGGTTATTGGTATGACATACAGTTGTACCATTGTTTGATTCTGATTGTGTACCTTTATGAAACATCTACATAATGAGCTGCATTTAAATGTTTCTGACCTGTTGACCTCTTTGCTGATCCACCATCCTGTCTTCACTCTAGCCCCACTCAGTGGATTTCTTCTGGCTCAGCTCCTCAAGCTAGCAGTCTGGGAATCAGCACTTGACTCCGACAAGTGACATTGTTGCACTATTTTAGAAGTCTTGTGTGCAAGCCATTGCAAAGTGCTGAGCCCACCAAGCAGCAAAAAAATAACACTTCAATTGACTATCTTTATTCCAGAAATGTTACTTTTCTTAGACACTCTAACACTGAATTGCTGTTGAAATAGGCAGTGAGTGTTACTGTGACACCAGATAATGACATTTAAATTGACTCAATCTTGTTTTTGTTCACAGAGTGACCGATTATCCAGGTATGTTGAACATACACATTTGTACTTTCTCATGAGCCTCTTTATACTTCTGAGAAAGAGGTGTTGTTGGTTATGGTTTTAGCGGTTGGTGTCAGGAGCTGTAAAACTCCAATGAAGCCTTCTGATTCCGCCTGGTTTTCACCAGTCAACCAGTAGTTGTTACATTGTTTTATTGTCTTAAGTCCACAACATCATGTGCATTCTATGTAGTATCTTCACAATCCAAGCTATTTAATAGTACAGTTCAAATCTTTTGGGGAGGTGACATTAATTAGGAATGTTTTTGGCCGGGTTTGCAGGAACGAAAGTAGCACTTCCTCCACTGACCGCCATGATTCAATCGGTAGCCGTGGCTACACCGAAGGTCGGAGGTCATACTCAGGACGGCTGGACAGAGACGACACCACTGACTATAAAAAGGTATTGTCCCCCTAGACTTCTTTTACATTAAGGAGTTTAACCCACAATGCAATCTGATGATATGGAATATAGAAATAATGATTATGGTACATCAATTGTGATAAACTGTTTAGCAAAGTCTTTTTTGCTTTTTGGGGGCTGTACTCGCAGCTTTATGAGCAGATCCTAGCTGAGAATGAAAAGCTGAAGTCCCAATTACGTGACACAGACCTGGAGCTGGCTGACCTCAAGCTACAGCTGGAGAAGGCCACTCAGGTAGAGGCTCAGTCTTGCTGTACAATACTATGGCTACTTCACTCTTCTAAAGCCTGGGCTGATAAACACGGGATTTCGTCTTAACACTTTGGGCTCCGTTCTTGTCTGTTACAGAGGCAGGAGCGCTATGCTGATCGGTCACAACTCGAGTTGGAGAAAAGGGTAATGACCGGTTTGATTATACATGCAGCTCTCTTTCAAATTACTGAGAAGAAATTAAATCAATAGCTGTTCCACTTGTGCGTTTGTGCTGTGTACGTCTTTAAGGTAGTCGTCAAACAGCGTGTTAACATGGTAACTTGTTTATGTCTGAAGGTAACGAGCAGGCCCCAATATCAGCTGGGTGCTGGTGGTGGTATGGTCAAACCCTAAGTCTCGCCGGCCCACTGGCTCTGCTGCTGCCTGTTCTCTCACTATGCTCATATGTATACAGTGTGGCGAAGGCCGTCCTCCCATCCACCACGCAGCCCTGAAACACTAGCTAGCCACTCTCCTTCTTTCTCAGCTGTTGTTGTTGTTGTTGTTGTTGAACTTTCTAGGTAGCGTGCGGTCACCACCTCTCAAAGACGTGTGTTCTCTTTTGTAGAAAGATGTGTGTGTATTTTCTTACGATGGTGGGGGGGTGATATGTATGATATGTTTTCTAAGTAGCTTTTCAATTGCATGTCCCTTTTTTTTTCTCTCCATGCATGTCACCTGTGCCATTGTCATCGTTACGACAGCTGAACAATGATTGAATTCCCTTAAACGTTGTATGACAAACTGACCATTTCACCATTGCAATAACTCAGTGCTCTAACCCAGGTTCCATATTTCCCTCCTTATTCCTCGGCCTGCTGCAACACTCAAACTTGTTTGGCATCGAATTCCCCAGCAGTCCATTTCTTATGAGTTATTCCTTTAACTTTACATCATGTGCAGCCTTAATGTGCCATCCTGTTAACGTCCTCCCTACCCAAGTTACCCATGACCCTTTTAGGAACATTAACACAACCGATAGTGAAAATGGATAGCATATGCCACTAAATGTTTTTTGCAAGCCTGTTTGCTTCTCTCCAGGATTTTTGGCTTGCAGTTGCCTCACAGTCATGAGTGTGGCCACGTGTGTACCCTTTCTCCATGCTCACCTGCTTGTGTCTTCGATATGTGTGTGTATAATTGTGAGAACGAGCACATGCTCATGAGGGATCACTTGTTGCTTCTTTAACCTTTTGAAAACCCATTGCTAACATCACTTTGTACCCCTTACAGGAAAGAAGAGCTCTAGAAAGGAAGATCTCTGAGATGGAGGAGGAACTTAAGGTATTGTCTTTCCTTACTGGTCTTATCGAGAAGTCACCCACATTGTTTAGTTGAGGTGAAATGTCTAGACTCCAGAGCGAAGGCATGGTTGTCTTGAGGACATGCTGAAGAAAGGCTACAATATCAATGCTTATCATAATACTCTAAAATATTTTGTGTGCGCACATGATGAATTTGTGAATGATGCGGTCCCAGTTGGAACTTGTCAAGTCTGAGAACACGAAATCAACGATCAAATACCATTTCTGTCAGACTGGTGATTTTTAGACATGTCTAGGAATAGACTGCAAACTCTTATGGGTCAAGGTTCAGCATGACTAGACAAAAAAACATGCAGGATGTTTGCAAAGCCACAGGAAAATGGGTGTATTTTGGGATTATTCCAGTCTGCTTTGAATCTGTGATATTAGCCATTTGAATTGTAGGGCAGGATGCACATGGCTGTTTCTGAATGCAATTTTTTTTATACACGTTGGGTCCAAATGCATAATGCATTCAATTCTACAGAAGTGTGGTTGGGATAGCATATTGCCAGTCAGCACTGTGCTAATGCTAGTGTGGGTTTCCAGGTCATTGTAGGCAGCTGAGCAATTATATCTTTCCAGCTCTATTATTTTATCTGCGGCTGTAGATTGCTAACTCCTACGTGTCGGCCTAGAAGTCTTTTGCCATTCGTTCAGTCTCCAAGCTCTGTTCCATCTTCTAACAATCTCCTTTACTGTTTTCTGTCCCTGTCATCTTTGCTTTCTTTTAAACTCTTATTCATCCTCTTTCCATCTATTCATTTGTACTGTCCCATCTGACTCTTTCTTTACTGGTACCACCCTCACATTTCCTTTCTTATTCTCTATCCCTGTCTCTTCCTGTGTTGTGGTTTTCCTGCAGAACCTCCCCCAGGTAAAGCAGGTTCAGACTCTGAGGCAGGTTAAGGAGCGGCTGCAGGCAGAGAACCGGGCCCTGGCCCGCGTGGTGGCCAAGCTCTCCCAGTCAGCCTGCAGCCACCTGCCCCCTGGCGTCGACCTGTAGCCCCGTCTGTTTGCTCGCCCTCTACTCCTCACTCCCCCCAACCCCACCCTTCTCATGCTCCATTCACGCTCCGCCCCGCACCCATAGACAGGCAGGTGCCCAGCCGCCCAATTACAACGTTTTACTGCACCTTTTCCTCTTTTCTACTTTCCCCCCCTCCAACCCCCGCATCCAAAGAGCTGCTGGTTTTCCTATTGGGATGTGTGTTCTGCTTTTGTTTTATTTATTTTGTTGACTGGCTGCCTTCCTTTTACAGTACACCTAACACACAAATGAATCGAAGACATGTTGCATAACATTCACCGAAAAGTGTATTTTCTCCATTATTCTTTTCTTCTTTTGCAAGTTATTGAATTACTTCTACTGAGTCTTTACAAGTTTCAGTTTAAAGTCAGTGTCTGCATTACAAGTTGATGTATTTACTACAGGTATGGTAAAATTCTATTGTTTTTTAAATATGTGATAAAATATGTGATGTTCAAAATGTACTGTAAAGGAAAGTGTCCATTTTAAGGTTTTAAGGTCAATTTTGATGTTTCCCCAGTGTGCAGTTTTGAGAGTGGAGTTCTAAGGTTTGGCTTGTTCTGGCTTCCCTGCATGAGCAGCACTTTTTTTTTGGTTTAGTTTTTTTGGTCAAGTGGTATTTTTAGGGGATTTTTACCTTTTTTTTTTTTTTCCTTCGTCCTCGTTTTTCTTCCACTCCTCCCCTGAGTTTTATTTAACAGTTGACATCAATCATGCCTTGGCATGCTATAACAGGTGCACACAAGACAAGTTGATTTACTTGTTTATCAGAGTACCATACAGTACATTATGATCTCAAAATGTTTTCAGCAGGAGCTCCTTCTTTAGGTTGGGTCATTTCAGTCTGTAACAGTTGTTATTACTTGAGCGGATTCTTCTTTCAGTTTTAAAAAGTAACAGAAACGGTGCTGGATTAAACAGGGAAAAAGTAGTGTAGCATATTTAAATTGTGGTTAAAGGTAGTTGGCTGTCCTTTCATAAGTAGTTTGAGCTTAAATGTAAAATCATACTTATTTCAGTAAATATTTTCTCTATTCAGGCAATGTTAGTTAACTGTCACATCGGTTATAAACTTGGGAATAAAATAGATTTGCAGTTGTGTATTTTAGTAAACATAACGTATCTGGTAGAGTAGACCTCATCTTACTAGGTGCACCACAAGTGAAGTAAAGAATGTTATGTGAGTTGTATTGATCCTGGGTATTCCTCAAAGAACAAAGTCTGTTCTGGTGAATTTGTGCTGTGCGGTGTATTAGAAGACTTTGATTTCCTGGCTACTTTGCTCCCTACCTACAAACAGCCACTCTGGTTCTGCATGGCTACATAGCAGAGACTTTGACCGATTGTTGAGTGAAGCCGTGTGGTTCTTTAGAGACTCTGACATGCTGAGGTTAATAGTTTGTAAAACTGGACCGACTCGGTTACTTTTCAGCGTATCTGCCAGGCACTCCTAATCTGTTTCTCTTTTTCCTTTTTGTTTTTTGTTCTCTCTTTTAGACGTTACCTGACTTGAAAGCAGACAACCAGAGACTAAAGGATGAGAACGGAGCCCTCATTCGAGTCATTAGCAAGCTTTCCAAGTAGACCAGACCCCCCCGCCCTCCTTCTGCGCCCTCACTCCCCCATGCCAACCACTAATGGAATTGCACATTTAGATATTAATTGCAACAGACATCAGAGACAAGACCCTTTTCGTCCCAACTCTTCTGTCCTTTTGCTCTCCTGCCACTGCAGCATCCACCCTCCCTCTCCATTCATCCATTTGCCCCAGGTTATTATCCACTTGATACTGTGGCTGCTCTCCAGATAGAATCACTGAGTTTACAAACTAAAAACAAGGGTTGTGATCGGCATGTACAAGCATTGTGGGCGGGGAAGCCTGAAATTATTTAACCAATAAGCCTTAGTTGTACATACGGAAAAAAAAAAACACTTGCATTGATCTCGGCTGTCACAGAAGAACAGTTTATTATTTGACACCTGATTTTATTTGTGCCACAATCTTTTTTTGATGTAGAATTTTTCTTTTTTCCTGCATAAGTTTTGTACTGGGTGCAGTTTGTTCCTAAATCCCACTCCCCATCCTTTCCTACACCTTTTTCACCTTCCATATTTCCCCAGAGTGCCAGAGGTTTTGCCCTATACGAAGGCTCTGTCTTTCAGCAGAATACTTCCCAAGCTGTGCCCTTTATTGTGCAAGTGGCTGCACTCCCTCAACAACACCCCATGGCACATGCATGCACACCCCATATCCATACCCACCCTTCCATTTCTTTACCTTTGTGTGTCTTCTTCAAAGAGGGAAATGGATTTCTCGCTTTACAGAACAAGGTGGACTAGGTGGAAATTAAGCTTTCACTGTATGTGCAATATGCATTTATTTCTTTTAAAAATGCTTTAATGATGAGTCCATCACCAGTAGGATTTTAACTATTCCTCCTTCACCATTTCTCCATTCCCCAACACCGTTTTTTCCTTAAAGTTTGTAGTGTTGTAGGTTAATACTCTGTATTCCTCACTTCGTTTTAGCAGGTACTGAGTGATGATGTGTATATACCTTTATGTATTGTTTGAGACCAGCACATGGCATGCGTTTATGATTCCCGTCTGTTACTATTAAAAATATACAAACTCCAGAGGACAAAAAGTGTGTTAACTTTTCTTTTTCTAGTCAAAAGACATTCGATTACATTAGGGGTTTTCTCTTAAAGGGGATGGCTGCCAGTGTTTATTGCTTTTTTCCCGTTTTAAAGGTTTATTCACATAATTGTGAGAATAATAATATAATTGCTTCATGCATTTCACACATTGTATCAAGTATCTTTGGAACAGTGCTGTTCATTTTCTTTCCATAAAAAGCTGTAGTATAGCAAATGTGTTGTCACTAAAAGATCTTAGGTATTGCTAACCCAGTCTTTTTTAATGTCTACATGCACTGTTAATGCCATTTGAGGAGTCTTGATGTCAAGTAAAGCAAACTACTTAAGCAAAGTCCATACATCAGAAACACATTTCATGCATTTCAGTGGCCTTCTAAGAATACTGTAGTAAAGAAAAAAGGTTTTTGGTGGACTGTTGGTCATCTCCTCTTTGGTTTAATGTTTTGTTTTTATTTTCCCCTTTTTTTTATTTACTGTCATCATGTAAAATAGGTGTGGCTTTATAAATGCAAGCTGTGCTGTGACTACCAACCACTGAAGAGTTAATTCAAAATAAACTTGTAAATTGTAAATCCAGTGTTGGACTATTTCTTTCTTTGTATTCATGGCATTATTTATATAAAATAGACAAGCAGTTGAAAATACTGACATTTTGACTCAATATAGTCCATGTGGACCCATTACTTTTCATTGGTTAGTCATTCTACCACTAGATGGTGCATCTTTCTATACTGATCAGTTAAAATCCTGCAAGTGCTGAACGACTTATTTTCATATTCTCATAGTGAACACATCGTTTTAAGACTAAGAAATACAAAATGTTTGAGCCATCTTGTTACACATTTAAGTTAGGTTCACCCCACCCCCCAAGTATTTCTCCTGAGCTCACAATTGGGTTCTCAGCTGTAATGGTGGCAAGCAAGTGATATTTAGTTTTCTCTGCTTCCTTTTCCTTTCTCTGAACTTGATATCATTACATCCATCAGGCAGTCTTTTGTACAGTGTGAGTTCTCCATGGTCCCACCCATGATTATGATCTACACAAAGTCTAATCTTATGTTGTGGTTCCTTTTTCATTCGGGGAATGTCGCATAACTTGTTCTACGGGCACTTTTGAAACTTGAGTGATTCAAAACTGAATTTTTGTTAAATACCATCATTCTCTTATTTTTTATCGAGCCTATTTATATTTTTGAGTTGACCATCTGTTGGTAATAAAGAATATTTTACGATAAGTGATAGTATGCAATAGTTGACCAACGTCAAGCAAATGTTTGTTTATAGTTAGACCTAAGACTGGTTTGTGTCTGATGTTTTACATGGACTTTCTGTGTCTACCTCAAGTATTTTTTACATAGTCATTTCAACATGTTTTCCTTGACCAAAGAGGATGGGAATAAAGGTCTCTTGGACAATTTCCAAGTGTATAAAATGACCAGACATAATACTAACATATAGTCAGTTAGCCTACTGCCACGGTGCTGCCTATTTACGGATTTCAGGCCTTGTTCCAAAGTACAGGATTTTTCCTGTATTTGAAAATAGTTCACTGGGGCATAGATCAATGGGAAATATTCCTCAACCAAAGTTCCCTTGATGTCTAAACGCAGTATCCTTAAAATAATGTATTTGATTCCTGAGTGCAGCTTTGCTTTTAGTTTATGAGCTATACTTTCCAGGGTGGAAATCATCCAGCACAGGAATTTAAATCCTGTTACACACGCTGATCCTCTACCCACTCCTTTTTCTCCGCTTAATGTTTGCTAAAATTGCTGAGTGGTGGTGGAGTAATGGTAGTGCAAAGCACAGGTCACATATTCGGTCTTAAAACATAAACATGGTGTTATTACAATAGAACAAGATCAAGATATCTGGTTGAACAGACCAGGTTGGTCGTGAGGATGAACAAGTCTATAGAACGGAGGTAAATTAGAGCACTGAGCTCGGAAAATCAGGTGCTCGACAGAGACTGCGATAGATGTGATATGTTTCCACACGCGTTCAGTAGTGCCATTGACAGTATACAGTAGTTCATGCTAAGCAACAATGGGAGTTTACTTTCCCACTCTACTCCTCCCTACAGGCCTTGATTAGAAGGCCTCCTTCATGCAAACTACCAATGATGAATCACAGTTATCAGGAACACCCGTTCTGTCTTTTTAATGCATGCTGATTCAGCTGCAAAAAGAACATGGGCTGCAGGAGTGATCAGATGGCAGACTAACCCTTCAAGTCCCCGACAACCCTGCACTCAACGAATTACACCCCTGAGATGGTGTTGACTGTTGCATGGGACAGAAGAGACTAGGGTTCAAAACGCAATGAGGACAAAGGGAAGGATTCACCAGGCTGCATGCTACTTACAACACCTTTGGATATCTGGGCACAAGCTCTGGATAGGATCAAGCCTCAAATAGACGGCCTCTTTTTCTCTCTTGATCTACCAGGTTCTCATCCATTTTACCACTCTACCTGTTTGAGACCAGGGGCCTCATTTATAAAATGTACAGAACCAGTGTACGTATGGGGCAATGTGTCCCTGAAAGACCACACATTTGTCCGTCAAGTCTTTATTTTTTTAATTCGCAAGATTTGCGTAGAAAGTGGCGTATGCCTTCTTTTGTGCGTACGTACAGTTTTATAAATGAGTCCCCAGGTCTCCACCTCTGGCTATCATTCCTAATTCCTTGCCACAGTTAGGGTTAGGGTTTTATTAGGATATAGACATTCCATTACAAAGAGCAGGATACTGAATGTACACATCACTGTGTAGAATTCCTCATTACTTAAAGCAACCACAAACTATTTTGATATGCCAATCAACAGGGGTAATTAACAGTAATAAGCAGCAAGAAAAAAAGTTTGAAACAGTCGCCATGGTTGAAGTTGAATAAAGTCAGTAAATTTGCATGTAAACAGAAAAATTGGAACAGGAAACACTGAAAACAACTTCTGTTCCCTTTCAAATGCCCTAAAAGCCGACAGAAAATTGCTAAAGCATGACCTCAATGCTAGATCAGGATCATGTTTTTATTTGGAAAAACTTACTTTTTAGCCATTTTCGATAACTCTGATATAGTACTCAAGTAACTTCATAACAGTCAGGGCACAAGCCCAGTACTCTTGATCATTAGTGATGTCAGATCTGTATTTCACATATGTTAAAGATAAAACATATGCCCAATCAAATCGTGGGAAAGTGAGAAGTAAACAGAAAAAAATGTTTGTTTGAATATGGTTTCTTGCACGCCACTTTTATTTTGGTTTCAACAGGAGCTGGCATTTTCCCATTGACGGTTGGGTTGAGTTAATGCACCATACTGTCATAGCCCTTTGTATCTGCTCTCGGCTATAGTCGGGAAAACTCGTTTCAGATCGGTCAGCCCAACGCGCGAGGGGCAGAACACTGCTGCTTTTTAGTTGCCTGATTCCTTATCGACTTTGGTGAGGCACTTTGCTGCAACTCATACCTGGAAGACCGAAGGCACACTAAAAGAACAGGTGAGTATATGGTAAAACACGGATATATGTCCAAAGGCTGCTTTTTAAAATAAATACTTAAGACTGAATTAAGTTACGTTGGTAGCTTACATTTGTCTCAAGGTTTGAAGTTGTCTGCTTAATCATCATCGTGTTGTTTTAATTGGTGTTTGACTGCAGAGAAACTTCCACCTAGAATATCGTATCGACTCGATACTTTTTAAATTAAGTCGAAACGAAAAAAGTAGCCTTTACAGCGATCCAGTTCAATTGTTTAACTGAGTTTTATTTTCTTCACCTGTCAACAGATCTTCGCTTGCTCAAAATTGCGTTGCGGAATGTGCCCTCGGAAGACAGTAGTTCAAATTCGCAGGCCTGTTTGAGAATACTTATAAACAATCAGCTTGCTAAAAGCGGTTTGGCAACTTGCTAAATAAATCAGTCAAATCAAGAAATCAATACCAAACAGTCATGGCAACAGGTGGATTTAAAGCGAATCCAACGACAGACTTTTTGGAGGAATGGAAGGCTAAACGAGAGAAAATGAGAGCAAAAATGCTGGGGGACATTGCCGCGGCTACTGGCGCGTGCACAGGTAACGTTGCTGCCAATGCGTCCCCTGGGACAAACAGCAATACAAGTTCAGCGCGCAATGCCGCTCCGAGCACTGAACTCAGCAACAACGGCAATTCTGAACACGGGGGTTCTACGTCTATCAATAGCGGGTCAGCACTCCCAATGGCTCGCTCATCTTCATTTACTGCGTTGAAAAGACCAGAGGACGACACGCAACCTACACCCACAGCCAGAGGAGCGGATAACCCGGGGAGTTACTTGAAAAAGACCCCACAGTCCGAAAAACTGCCTTGCGCCGCACAGGATTATACTCCTACAGCATGCAATGATAGTGACAAAGACAGTCCATCACCCAGTAAAGGTAAAGAGAAGAAAAGTACTGGTCCAAGTGCCAGGAAAGGGAAAGGACAGATAGAAAAGCGGAAGTTGAGGGAGAAACGAAGATCAACAGGTGTTGTAAGCATTCCATCTAATGAGGTGAGTAGACCGTTGCCTATCAAACAATTCAATTTTTTTTTACTGTCAGTGGTGGGGTCGCTAGCGGTGGCACAATGCTGATTTTCCTAAGTGCTGTTGCCAAATACTGACGTTATTAAGTAATAGGCCTATGGCCGTTTTTGTAAACCATTTTCTGTGTGTGGAACAGTAGGCCTATAACCTATTCAAATCCCCGAGCGCAAACGTGTTCCAAAGCCAAGCTAGGCCTATATCATTGGACCAATATCTCACAGAACTTGTTTAAACGCAGGCAGGGAATTAATATGATGACTATTTGCGTGAGCAGGGTTATGACAATAGGGGCCTGCAAAGGTCACTGTATAGGGCCAGATAATGTCTGGACTGTTAATTCCATCACCCAACTCTCATTAGTATGGCCATGCTGCTATAACATTTCCAAACAATTCAACAGAGCAAAATATGTGATCATGTTTTTATATGAAGTAGCAATGCTTGATGCACTGAAGGCCCCATTCTCAGTTTTGACAGCCACCCAGCAGGTGCCCTCTTGCAAGTTTAACGGGGACCAGTGTCACGGTTGGCTCCTTGTATTCTGTTATTATGTGCTCCACAGTGCCAGAGCAAAGCAGTTTGAGAACTGGTCATAAGCCACACTCTAATGCTAGGTTTCAGCACATCACATTGTGCCAAATAGGCGTTATCAATCATGCCCCACAATTTCCAGTGGCTTGTAAGACCAGCGGAGTCTGACGTACAAATATGTCTGGGGAACGTATTTATCAAATTGTATGTAGCTTTTTTATGTGTTATTGCTGCTTTTCCTCTCCAAGTGTACAGCAATGTGTGTACAGCTCTTTGTGGTTAAAATCTCTTATCCGAAGCCGTCTTGTTCTGAATATGACTGGATAGGTTGTGCATTGGTAGGGTGGGATAATCACCTGCTCGCTCTATGGTCACAATAGCTGTTGAGGGCTTTACAGAGTGCTGGGGAACCCAATATGCTGGCAGTGGTTCTGATGGCTTGATAATAGCTTCACAGTTAACTGGAGCAAACACTCTGGTCTGGGCAGCCAGCGTCAATCAGGACTCCCTCCTGCATTCCAGTAAGGTATCTGATGTCGCCCCTCTTTGTCTGTTCTTTACACATTTAATACAATGCGTTGTGTTGTAAAATGTAGCTGTTGGAGATCTTTGGCTTCAGTATGCTTATTCAACATCAGCGACCTGTGGACATGAAGATCTTTGCGTCTGTGGGATGTGGGATGTACGTGTAGATGTAGAGTGTGGGGGTCTTGTCTGACAGGACATTGTCCCAGTTAGCCCAGTTGTGATTTATGTAGCTCATTGTTTGGAACTGTGTGTTTTATGGCCCCTGATGAGTTATGAGTTCCAAGTGGTCACTGCTCCTTTCAGGTCAACAACTTTTTTTAACAGACATTCCTGAAAAAAACTACTGATTCATGACGATCTGAAATGTGCCCAAATATTTGTCTGTGGCAAGATTGAAAATCTAAAGTACCAACGGATCCAAAATTGGGTAATAGTTATCTGTTTTGCTTTGCCAAGTAGAGAGTAGTGATTGGACTGCTAGACATGCAAGAAAATCTTCGTACAACCGGTTTATGTTTAATCTAATATGTGATTAATACACTCAACATACACGTGTGTTTTTTGTAACTAAGCCAATGGCAGTTGGTGGCATAATCAATGATTTCTGGTTGTGGGTGGTGTCCCTTTTCTATCAGATAAGTGATAATGTTAACTGCTCAGACAAAGCACTGTGTTTACAACTTGTATTTTTCCAATGTTAAATTGGATAAACAAAGTGCTAATAAATTGAGGGCAGAATGTTTGCTCTTTTGGCTCTGTGTCACCAAGTTGATGATCTATTTTAGTATGAAGCAAAGACTAATCTCATTGAGTTTTTTCAAATGCCATCCAAAACCTCAAAGCATAAACTGTTGTATTAAGGGTCTGATCCCCAAGCACATAAAATTAAATTATATTGAGTGAAATTGAATCAGTGGGTTTCCCTTCAGTTTTCTTTATTCTGTCCCTCTATTATGGCATTTTTTTTGTTTTATTAAAGGGCCTGTTTGTCGCTACTGTGCAGTGTGCTGTGACAATGCCCACTGGTAGTAGTCCTATTTGTAGTCTTGTTATCAGTTGTTGTTTTATTTTCCCCTAATATGATATTATTCCTCCTCCTCCATCCTTCATCTACATTCTTCTTCTGCATTACATGGTACATTTTTGTGTTAGTGATTGTTAGTTTTAAAAAGCTGTGAAATTATGTGGAACATTTTTTTCCCTTGTATTTATCATTGCTCAATTGTAAAGTAAACAGTAGTCTGTAGGGGATGTGATTATGTTTTTACATCACATCTGTAGACAGGAATGTCAGAATAAAAGTATGCATTGGGTGCAGAATGTTTTTCTTGCTCTTAGAACAGTTTCCAAACAAGGGCACATCCCAGCAAATACCAGAGTGATTTTATCATGGACTTAGGTAGGCAAGGAATTATGCCTATTAGTGTATTTTGGTTGTTGATAGAACAACAGGAATAGTCTACTCAAATTGAATCAAATATCTTTGAACAGATTTTCTCATGCCAGTTTTCAGTCATGAAAGGATATTTGACAAAGGTTAGCTAATTCGAATACACAACGATTGTTCACATGAGTGACAGTTACAGGAAAAGTGTAACTAAAGGGGAAAACAGACCAAGCTGATTTTAAAATTCCTGTGGGACATGGACATGAAAATGAATATGGAACTAATGTTGACCTGACATGGTAACCGGGTAGATCTCTTTACACTAGGACACATCGTTCTCTTAGCACCTTTGGGGTAAAAGCATCTGTTTCCATGGGCTGTGACACATGGTTTTGTGCATCCTTTAAGCAATCACTCTTATTACTGAGATCCTTGATTAGGTGATACGTAGTGAATCATCAGACAATCATATCACAATGGATAAAATTACTTTATGCAACTTGACTGCACCAGTTACCAAGCATGGATATCTTGATGCACATCTTGTGATTGAATCAGAAATGTTCTGTATCTCCCAGAGTGGTTTCTCTTATCTCATTTTCAGTACCCCTATATCACATTTTAAGGTGCCCTTTAACTAGTGAAAAGTTTGAATGTAACTGTTTTGGTGTACTTTGTATTGTGCTCCATAGATGAGCACTGATAGATTACTAAAGCAGCTATATTTCTGAGACTAGAGACTGGTCAACACACCAGCCGGACAGATCCTTCCCAAAGATGTGTTTGCACTTAGTGTGTGTGTGACATTAAACACGTATTTGCCGTTTATACGATGACGTGATGGCTGTTCAATCATTTACTCAGGGTTCACCTTCGATTCAGGAAGTACAGGGAGCTTTGTGACTGTTTGTTTTTAATTAAACTGCAGATTTGGCTAATGTCCAGCATTATGAAATTATTGTCCTTACGAGAATAGTGTGGAATGAACAATTCGCTGTTGCAAATGTCCTAAGCTGTAGGTCATATGCAAATCATTGATCCTCTTTTTATGGAAGCTAAACTCCTTTAAAGTTTTACCCATAAATACTTTGAGAGCTTTTTAAGCAAGAATGGATTCTAAATCAAATATAATACTAAGTTCCTTGAAGCAATTTAATTAATAGATTTCAACTACTAGACCATTAAAGTGTAAATGAAAATATCTTACTTCCATAAGGGTATATACCTTTTCACTCAATTGACTGATGTTGATGCTATATCTTTAATTTCATCTCTGCTATATATAGCCTGGTTATTTAGCTTATTTGTTTTCATGACTCGCCCAAAAAAATCCTATTTGGATCTGCTGTGAAATATTACGGAAATGGCAAGGAGGAGATCGCTTATGATGTCACATGGAGACATAGAGTAAATGTTTTCATGTCTATCTTTTTTTTTAACTAAGTAGATCATCTGTAGCTAGGTGTGTTGTGTTTACCTGATGGGAAAGACTAAACACACAACATTCATAGTGACTGGAAACCTGTTAAAGTTAAATGGTTTCTAGTTCTCCTAAATACTAATAAGGCATTTTCTGTTGGTGACAAAACTTGTTTGGGTCAGCCTTAATTCTTCACTTGGAGCTGGTTTGTTTGTGCTAATTACATTAGAAAATTAGGCAAGGCTACTGGCTAATTTTCATTAAATTCTCTCCTTATGGTGGATTTTTCTGTGTTTTTTCAGCTTAAAAGGGCAGTTGCACTCACGCAGAAGCTGTGCACTCCTGAAGGCTGTTGTGGTAATATGTTGAAAATAGAATAGATGAACTATTGCCTTTTTTACGTTTCTTTAATGCACTGATTAGATTGACTTATTTCGGGGGGAAATAACTAATGAAAACTTTCACCAATCAGAAAAGTACAACACAATATTTGGTCATCAATGGGAGTCTCCTGTTTCTTGGACATTTTCTGTTTACGAATTTACTGTCTTTTCAAACAAATCTGCTTCTGTTAAAATTTGTATTCTCTCTGCCTCTTTTTCGTTAACTTTTAAAGTGACAATAAATCACCCCTCATTTGTATGAATAGGCTAACTGGCTCATTATTATAGCACCATAAATAGCTTTTAGACCTTGGGATCCTTATGAACTAACAATAAATAAATGATAGCTGTAAAGTTGTTTCTGTTTGTGGGAATGCACTCAATTCTAAAGGGTTTCATATTGACACCATAGCAGGTGCAAGAATGATAATGGTAATTACAGATACGTGTCCATGAAAAAACAACAACTAAAAAGCAAAGTAGAATGGCAATGTAGCTAGACATACTAAGAAAAATAATACTTCAGTTGCCAGTGTCTGGGGCTTTGAGCATTCAGCTCTTCAACCCAACAACGTAACATGAAATAGTTGTGATTCTCATTTTACCAACCCCATCAGAACGTGTTTTCGAGGATATCGGGGCCCTACTTGTTATCAAACTCAGGCTTTGAATCTGGAGCTTTAGTGTGTTTTTGTGCCTTTGTCTACCCTGTTTGTTGTAGGGGAATAGTCAGCTGTGTTTACCTTTGTGACGCACTACTGGCACGCAGGCCACATCCTGGCAGTGATTGGTTATAGAATGCCTTCCGCACCATGTGACCAGTGGGTGTCAACAAGTTGTACAGATGGGCTTCCACCCATACCCTCATATCTTCTATGAGTCTAATGCCCATTTGTGACTGGCAAGATGTCCAAAATAAAGCGGTTTCTGATTGAAACTCACAGGCTGTGACCTGTGGCTGCCATGTACTGTAGCTGAAGAGTAATTGAGGTTCTTCCCGGAGACTGCTGAAAGGCACAAAGTGCACGGGGTCAGGATCTTTAGATAATTGTACGCAAGAAGTGTCCTTTTTCAGTTCAAGAGTTAGTTGACCCAAATATAAGATCTGGAAAGAAATTCCAAATGATTACTTCCCTTCTGTTGAGTGCAGATAGTCTAAAGGTCTATTCATTCACCCCTCCAACTTGGGATCATGTACTAAATAGTAAAACTGTCCACCGACCTGCTCTCAATGGCCTGTGTATTATCTCCCTTCTAGTCTGTCGGAGTTATTCAATGTCCCCTCTTCCGCATACTAATGATCTGTCACCCCCCCCCCCCCCCCACACACACACACACACTCTCTCTCTCTCTGTTAAAAGTACAGTGCTGCATAATTAATGCTCATTTAATTGGTCCAGTCACCACACGCCCTGTTTCTTGAGTAGAAGTTAAGTTTCAAGAGAAACAGGGTTTAAAATTAAGAGAGCTGCCTCCCTTTATCACCACACTCATATCGCAGCTTACAGAGAGTGAGAAGCAAATTGGTAGTTTTGAGTGGAGCAGCCATGTCTCCAGCATATCTCTGGGGGTATTAACCTTTGACTGTGGCACTGGCTTGAACTCATGCAAAATGCATGGCCAATGAAACGCCTCACTTTTCTGTGAAAGATTGGCTTGTCATAAGTTGATGCCCCTAATTTTGAATGTCTTACTCAGGATTCCATCAGTCTTTACTAGTTTCCTTCTGGCATCTTATATTTGGTTTTATGCTCACTACAAGATGCCTGGTGTGACCTCTTGGCTGGTATTAAGCCCTTTCATCTTACACATGGTTTATTTATGTTCCTGTAGTCCACCCATTTCCATTTATTTTTTGCTTCTTTGAAGATAGTGGAAAGGGCAAGCTTTGTCTGGCCCACTGAAAGAATTCCATTGGATAAATGTCTTTGATGCCTTCCATTCCATTTTATTTTTATATGAATTTCTCGGTCAAGCTTGTAACCCTCTTTTTGTGTGGCTGCAGACATGTACCTTAACTTGAGGTAGAACCTTTATATTGTGGCCCAGTCTTCTTGTAAACCTGCCCTCGCAACCTTCTGTCTTTCCATTCTACTCCGTTCACATCCTGATGTTCCAGTAGTCACTGAGTAGTCAAAGGGGAGTCTTCCAGAACAGATGAATTACCCTCTGTCAGTGAATTGAGCAGGATTTACTTTTCCTACAACAGACTAAAAGGTCACCTATCAAGTGCACACAGCCATCATCCACAACTCCGCTACCCCCACCCCCAAATACGTTATTTTGAAGGAAGAGTGGCAGAAAGTGAGGGGGGACGAGAACACTCTTTACTTCAAGCAACCTTATTGAGACAAATACAAATACAATTTAAATGTGTTGTGAATGATGTAGCCTAGCTAGCGCAAACGAGCCAATACCTTCAAGGCATTGACATTGATGCTAATAGTAGCCTGTCACTAGTTATAACAATGTTAAATTATAGCTAACATGTTTTCTACTCCTGTTTGCTAGTCTGCTTATTTGCACATGTTTGAAACTGCATGACATGACTGCTAGTAAGTTGGTAGATAGCTTTAAATTAAATGTATATATTTACTACTTAAAGTGTTTTTTTTACAAATCTGACCAAAACATTTTATGACAACATTTCTAACTGCAGAATTTTTCTGCAATGGGGCAATCTTTTGATGTAGTTACCACAACATGAAAATGAATTTCCTGTTTCCCGAATGTTGCTATTAACCACGGAAAGAAAGTCTTGTCAGGAAATATTTTTTTATGCACAATTCCTGTTGTTAACGACCTTGCTGTGTTCTGTGAGTTTTGTATTTGCACAGGAATTGCGTTGCGGGTAAAGGTTTTAAGGTAGAAAGCACAACGTAATTTTGCCCTGAGTCATTAGCCACAGCAAGAGCGTGGGCTTCACCTCTCTCAGTTCTGCTATTGGCTGGTGATTAGACCCCAGACAATGTGCTGCATGACTCATGGTCTAGTGTAGTGTCTGCCAGTGGACAAACACAATGGCCTCTGTACACAAAAGCCCTCCTTTCTCAGAGGAATTCCAAACATGCCTTAACGATTCCCGAAACAGTTTGGTTCTGATACAAGTCGATTTTGAGATATTGATGGTGTACTATCATCTACCTGTGATGTATTCTGTGTAGCTGTTAATTTGTCTGCTTCATCGGGAAAGATTTTTCTCCCTACCCCTCTTGATTACAGAGAGAGTCATGCATTGAGGCTTACTGTCATCATGTGAACTGAAGTTGGCCTAGATCCATGTATCAGTGGAATTCCCTTATAATGGTTGTGTTTGTTTTAACAACTTCCTATTTTGATAAATAGACTTGGCCTCTGGGTTTTAGAGTTGTAACAACCCTCTGTGTCAAGAATGCTCTGTCTATATCAATATGCACCATCTCCTTTCCCTGTCCCCCCCTTTCCACACATTTTCCCTGATACATCCTTGGAGCCCTCTTTATCTTGCTTCCCCCCCCCTCACACACACACACACACACACACACACACACAGTCCCTTACTCTCCAAGTCTCTGTCATGCCTAACTCTCCCGCTTCAATATTATATAAGCAGCACTCGGGTCCAAGGTCGTGGAAGACTTTGGAATGACAACAGCCAATCCCGGTTGGGCTCTAGAGAGAAGACCATTTGTCCAGACAGATAGATGGTGACATTCCCTGAGTCCCTCAAGGGAGAGCTGCTTTACTCCAAAATAACAAACACAAGACTTCTCCAAGACGATTTCACCCTGACTCTGTCTTTGCTCTGTGTGTTTCCCCTCTCCCCACCATGGCCCTCTGGCTCCCTCGAAAGCCCCACTGACTTAATTGCACATTTCTGGGCTGATCCTCTCCGCAGGTTAGACTTAAGCAGAGATTACCTATACATTTAGAGCTACCTGGTTTAACAGAGTGATAAACACAACAGAAATTGCCCCACCCCCAGGCAGAACTTTAGATTATCCAGATCAGCACCTTGCGTAAGACAACAATCAGGACTTCACCCCTGCGTTGATCGGACTATATAATTTCCACATAGACCCTTATCCATGTCACCATCGCACACCCGTAGGGCTCCCAGAGGCCAGTGTTTTTGTGTGTTAGTGCCGTGTTGCATTGTTTGCTCCACGGTAATGCCTTAGGCAGCTATCTCTTGGTGGCCTTGATCATCTTTGCCATTTTTGCTATCGTATTCCCTCTTCCAGAGCTGCAAGGTGAGGGGAATAGTTGTGATAAGATGATTGTCAGTAATGGCTCTCAGGTAACACAGTGGCCATTCTAATCTGCCGTCTTCATGACCCCCGAGGCTTTACCGTCATATTACTTGCATTAATCTGCTCTAACTGACAGCAGGAATGGTGGTGATAAGTGCTCACATTCCATGCAGTTATTTATATGTAAATGCAAGGTTGCAGAGAGTCAGCTCTCGCATAGGTTACTGTACTCGTGTGTGTGTGTGTGTGTGTGTGTGTGTGTGTGTGTGTGTGTGTGTGTGTGTGCTCCCACGTGCTTGGCACTGCATGCGTTGGATTTTGACTGTGTGTGTATAAGGCTGGTTATTGTTGCTCTAAGCCCACCTGCTGTCTCTGTCTGTGCTGTTCTGCTGGGTGGAGCGCAGCTGAGGGGTGAAGAATGCACTAATCACACAACTATGTTCCCCTGCCTAGCCCAGACCTATGCATCCAACCAGCCAGGCCTTTGTCTGCACTTCCAAACAAAAAGGCTTAAGGCCAACCCTGGGCCAATTGGGTACATTTCCCCCTCTAACAATCAGTGAAGCGACGTCACTGTTGGGAAAAGTGTGTCGTCTGGTTCCACCAGGAAGAGCCCCTCCCTTCCCTCTCACCCTTTCTTCTTCTATTCACCTCTGACAGGAAGAATGTGACACTATCAGTCAGTATTCAGGAGTATTACATTTCCTGCTTTTGAAGCAAAGGAAAAAAACAATAACCTGTATGTAATGTGACTGTAGTGTCTGACCTGAATAAGTGTATGGTATAACTTTTACAGTTCGATTAAAGCACCCTATTGGTCCCACAGCTATTGAACAGCATGCTCAGGCATGTCTTGTTTGAGATATTCCACAGCACTGAGAAGCTAAATCATTGAGTAAATAGTTGTTGTTCATATTGTAAGGTGGTACCAGGTAATCAAGCTTGTTTTGAAGCTATTTATCTTTTTATTTCTGTTTGTGGAATATTTAAACATATCTTTTCCTGAATGTAGTGTATAATATTTGAAGATACAGTATGTTCTGGTTAAACTGCCGAGAAACACCTGAACATTTAATTTTCCATGTCTCAAAACCATGCTGACTCCACATATTTGACAATTATCCAAAATGAATGGATTCTAGATGTAGGCTAGGCAAAATTATTCGAAATAATTATCTTTTCGGATATTCCAGATATTTAAAATGTCAAAACAAGGCAGTGTGACATGTAGGGCTGGGCAATTTGACTATTAAATCGATTAATTTGAATTTTGAGTTCAGCATCATTTGTAATAAAAGTCTAAATCGAGCAATTCGCTATTTCAATTAGGTGCGCGGCACAATTGATATCGTAACGTTTGATTTAGAAAAACTAGTTAATTCAATGAACGCCAACGGAATTCATTGCTTTAGTAAAAAGAATACTCGTCTTCTGCGAGGGGTGTAGGTCTACTGTGTAACGAATAAGCTACATTTTTGTAGTCAGTGTTGCTGTACTTTTACGCTATCAAACGCAGATGTGTATCAGACTATACCCTGCGCCCTCTCCAATTTACAAGCTGGGTCTAGCTAGTGTGCAACGCAAGTCTCATTTATTATGCATAATATAAGCCTATAGACCTACTCAAATTGCACCACGTAGGCTGCATAAAGTCAAACATATGTTAGTTCCGTTCGGTTTCAAATTAGGCATACTACTACAAGCGATTGAATGCAGGGAGGGAGAGTTGCGTAACAACATTTAAAGGAATAGTTAGATTTTTTTTAATATAGTTTCCTAAGTTTGTTTACAGACTAAACAAGAAAAAACGAGATTAAAATCAAAATCCTCCACAATTTCGAAAAAATTTGATTTATTTTTCAGGCCAAATCGCCCAGCCCTAATGACATGCTTTGTCACTTTCCCACTGATTATGCTGCTGACTAGACTCCTGACAAACTTCTGTGACTACTGTCACCAGCTTATTGGTAAGATAGAATATATAGTAAAAAAAATTACAATCACGCCATGATCTAGCCCAAATCATGTTATCTGATGGGTATGCTTTGGTAACAAAGAAGCAGTATTGCTTCATGAGAACTCAATGTTAGCTTTCTGAAGCAGAGGATAGGTTTTTGATATGATATTAAAATGGGAAGTAAACTTAACTCATGCCATGTAGCATGTGAGCTGGGATGCTTAGATGGTAAATATACACTAGCAGTGATGGGCAGTAGCTTCGTTACAAGTAGAAGCTTCATTTAATGTAGAGTAACTTGTAGCTCAGCTCACTACAATTTCCTAGTAGCTTGCCCAACACTGCACACTACAAACATACATGTTGCAACAATAAAGGGCTTGGATATGTTGTCATTTTTTTAGTAGCTGAAAAGATCATATCCCTCAGCAAATGGTGAGACTGAATAGAGGAGCTTTTCTATGGTTTGGTACTACATGAAACATGTTCCAACTTGATAGGACTATGATTGGTAAAAGAGGCACCGGAAAGGAGGAGAGATGAATGCCCATCTTTCAGTGCTGAGGAAGAAGAGGGTTATTAGAGCTTTGTGGATGAAGAAGGGTGTTATTAAAGCTTTGTGCTGCAGGCTCTTTGCCTAGCTCACATCAGCCTTGTTTGGTGGATCCTGTGACAGGACTTCTAGTATCAAGAATGGTAATTTAATTCCATTTTATGAAGATGCTGCTACTTGTTAGTTTCATATTGCTCATCAGTCCTGAATCTACATCTTTATTTCAAGCTAAAAATTAAACCACAAGCTCATCAGTTCTACAGCAGGGAAACCCCCTCTCACTTGGGTGGGTTGACTGTCATTACAAGGTTGTGGATAGCACTAGCTTTCACTAAATGAAGAAAGCTTTATGGACGCAATTTTGACAGTGCCTCACTATATATTCCCTCCAATCCCAACGGCATTAAACGAATGCCAGCTAATATATGCTGGTCTATGTTTATGCTCAAGTGTGTGGGCATATTTTGGAGAGCTGTTCCCTCTCATTTGCTGTGGTTGTAACCAATGACAGGCTTGAATCAAATCCCACTCCCCCAATAGTTTTGTGATTTTTGTGTACGCCAACATATTTAACTCTTTTTAAAGGACCAAGTTCTGATCTGGACGCTCTGGTCAAAGACTGCAATTTAATCTCTTCATCAGACACATGTTCCTGTGATCATTTATTTTTATTTTTAGAAAAGAGCCTTTTTATTTATTTTAGTGTCTGCTACTCATCTCTCCATGTGTTCGGGGCTCAGGGCCGCATGGTGGGCCAAAGCAAACCCACAGAAACTTGAGCCACATTCCAGAGATAGTATAACCTGGCTGAATGTTCAACCATTAATTTACTTATTTAAAACTCATTGTTCACACTCTGTACAGGAGTCATCTAATATAAATATGCTGTATGCTGGCTTATTCTTCTGGGCAATTTTTAGCTCATTGTAGCCATTAATTAAGTCCAAATCTATTTCATCGGGTTCCAGCTTCAGGTCTATTCATTCTCTGTGTGTCACTCATTATTACTTATTAGGTGTGCCATGATATTAGGTCTATTGTATGGATGCACGATATGGATTTTTTTTCAACCGATAAGATATCCGCTAGATTATCTATTTTTAAAATAAGTTCATAACCTGTAGTTCATGCACACCTGAGGGTGAAAACGTCCACACCGGCGATGACATGTTTGGTTTTAGTGGCTCTACCAAGCGCCGTAGTTTGACATCATGAGCGAAACAACAGCGTGCTGAGCTTGTTAAGTCAATGAAAGCCATAATGGCTTTGTGTTATTGGCTCTATTTTTGGCTATAATTTCATTATCGGAATAATAATAATATACCTTCCCCATTATCGGCCGATAATTTATTGGTACGATACATATCGTGCATCCCTAATCTATTGTGTCCTTGATACGTTTTTTCCTAAGGCATGCAAAGGTGACACATTATAGTATCATTATGTGGTGTTCCATGTTGACCTGGCTTAAAGACTAAGGATTTAAAAAATATATTCTTGGTTTCTATACTGACAAATCAGATATGTACACACTACATCCTCTCGTTTGGGCTGCAGTTAACTGGTACCAAATGGTATCGTAATGTGTTGATGCTGTTATGTTAATGCATCAAGCCTTATAAAGGACTGCAGAAAAGCTGCTAATAATCAAGCTTTTGCTTTGGAAAAACGAACCTCTTGCTTGCTCCAAAAGGTATGTGGCCACTTCTTCATTTCTCGGAATAACAAACCCTAAGATAATGTATTTTTTTTATTTAAAGCTACTCTCGTTCTGAATTCCTTACAGGCTAGTATCCCTTCTGCTTCCCTTCTCTAGAGTCCTGCTAGGAAATTATAAATAGAATTGTTCTACTGATGAAATCAGGCTGTTTTCCTTTATCTCCTGTTACTCCTACACGACCCCCTTACCCTCACTCTGCTGGGCGCTAGGTAGTGTAGATTGGCAGGTTAACTGGTAGGCAATTACTAAACACAATGTTTGTGCAAGTAAAGTTTTTGTTAAAGAGGTTAATGTAACACACACACGTTTAGATGGATTAAGTTTATTGTGGATAACCAGATTGGAAGGAATGAGTCTGCTACTCAGATATCATACATTTCTAGAAAGTTAAACATGCAGAAAGTGACATTCACACTCGTCGGCGGAGATATTTGTGTTGTTACTACATGACATTATCTACTTAATTATGCCATGGTTTAGGCCGTCAAATTGCCCTCAGACAGAGTTGTCTTAACCACAAGCCAGAGAAAATATCCTTAGGAGGAAATATTTCTTCTAAACACAAAACTTTCCTGATGACCATGCCTAATATGGGCTTATGGTGTGGAACATGAAGTAATATCGTAAATACTGTTTATGTGTTTCTGAACCTGGAAATGTTTTTTGGTGTGAGGTTTGATTGAATAACAGAATGACCATGCTAGTAGATGAAATAGACAGCATGTTCTCTTTTGTCTCAAGCACCTAGATTAAACTGGGCTTTTGTCTCAACATTTTGTGTCACCTTTCCTGCATCAAATGGTACACTTTCTACTTAGCAAGACCATGACAGATTTGTACCTCAGGCTGTGACACTGCCACCTGGAAGTGGAATAAGCCAGCTAACTCAGTCTCAAAGTGATGGTTCATTTTACAGGCCCCAATCCACGATCCGTAAGTGGTACTTCCAGCTGGGTTGAAATATATTCATGCTGTAGGTGTATTGTTTTAGTAGCTGATTAGGTGGGGCAGGGAATGGTTTGGGACTTGGGTGGCTCTTCAGCAGATCTGCTCCTCACTGCTACTTTTTCTTTCCTCTAGCCACTTCTCAATCAGACAGTCATCAGGTTGGAACAAGGGATGTCACGATCAGAACATTTGAGTTGGTAATTCATTGTCATTAAAATAATTGTGATTAACGATTTCACAGTCTTTGTATTCATTTTTCAAGTTAGTCTGAAGCCATCTTGTTCCAAGGCCACTGAAAGGGAGCTCCTAGCACAAAGCGTGAAGGAATTGCGGTCTGGCATACTTTACGTACTTTTCTCATCTTTTAGACCTGTACATCCATGATGAAGTCTTAAATGTTTCTGAGCTCAATCTCTCCCACTTTATCCTTGAACCACTAAATTCAGCGTGCATCATCGTCAGTTAGTTTGTTAATTTGACACGGCCATAATTCATTTTTACTGCTAGTTATAGACTAGCTTTCTGACTGATATCAAGAGGGCTATACTGATACCCCAAGTGTCTGTGGATCTTTTGATAGCTTTCTTTAACCTCAATAGTCCCATAGTTGAGGGCGCTCTAAATGACAGCGATGGCCACTGCCAAGAAACCCGGAGGCAGTGGCCAAACAACGAAAGCGCTTGACAAAGGAGTGGGGAGTGAATGACGCTTTGCTCCAACTGGCAGTGGCTTGTTCCGTTAGATAAACCCAGTCCAATGGAGCTGGAGCAGATGGCTTTTTATTTTTTAACCGGTGGAGACATCTCTTTACTTTTATACAGCTTCTGTTGTGCAGGAGAAAGATCTGCACAATAAGCCTCTGCCTTAGTGCCGTGATTCTGATTACCCTGCCAACAGAATTAGTTTGCTCCCTACCAGGTTATCAGGTACCCTAGGGTCCAAGCACTCAACAGGCATTGAAAAAGAAACAATATTATTCTGAGATGTCAGCTCTGCTGTAAAAGCTCTTTTATATTACGGTACAGTGGTTCAGGAAAAGTTCGTGTGTGTGTGTGTGTGTGTGTGTGTGTGTGTGTGTGTGTGTGTGTGTGTGTGTGTGTGTGTGTGTGTGTGTGTGTGTGTGTGGGAGCAGATACCAGACATTCCTAGGATAGAGGCTGTAGGAAAAGAGGAGTGGGCAGACACAGCTCGGGGTCATAGGTCACAGCAGAATATGCTGAGAGACACAGTAGAAGGTGGCATGGAGATAAGCAGCCATTAAATCGGGCCTGGGTCATGCACAGTTTCTCTGTCCTGTCTATCCTTATCCACCCAACGTACTCCGAGCAGGTGTCCGCTAAAGTGTGATGTTGGCCTGAAGCTGTATTCCGTTTTGATCAATAATGCACCTGTGCATATTGGAAAGGTGAGACTGTATTTTTATTAAATAAAAATAGAAAGAAAGACCATTAGTGTAAAGAAATTTAGATTTTCATTTTAGAGTTGTTCTGCTTTGTACCCTAATTGGGCTCTCTTTCTCTGACATTGTATGACAAGGGGCACCGTATGTGTCCTGTGGTGCACTGCATGCGTTCTGATGATTCAGTAAGGGTCAGAGAACAATATGGCGGCTTGGTAGCTGTGTTTGGATGGAAGCCATCTTATGCTAGGGGTGTAAGAAAATATTGATACACTTGAGTATGGCGATTATTATGTTTTGTGATTTTGTATCGATTCAACAAAACACTGTAGGCCTGTCGATCTTTATTGAATTTTCCACATTTCTTTGCTCAGATTGCACAAAAAGTAGGGCACTTATGTTGGATGTTACATGGACTGCAATACTTCCAAATCCCACTGTGCTGATTGCAGGAGAAAAAAAAAAATCACTCACTGTGTTATTTATTTGATGACAGTTTTCCTAAAAAAATCTCTATATTTTGCCTGGCTTGCAGTATTGCAATATATGAGGCCTGGAGTTAGCATCTCACCCTGTTTTGAATGCCAACCACACTGACCTGGTGCAAAGGCAGATGGTAAACTAGTTGTGCTAGTTGTAGGAGAAAGGCAAGGACTGCCCACTTGAGTAGAGAGGCATATTTTCTTAATACTAATTAATATTAATTTGGTAATCTCTCTTTCTTTCGGATTTGTCCGTCTAGAAATAGTCCGATCCACTGGGAGTGCTAGACAGCCAAGTTGACCTTGGTATAACCAGTCAACAAGCTCTCCATGTTTGCCTCCATGTAGAGGATGACTTTCATCATGTCACATCAGAGTGCCAATGATTAGTTCTGTGCCATATGCTTGACAAAGTCTGTTTGCAGTTAGTGTGTGTGCGGCCTCCTCCCTGGTCAAACAGCAGACAAAACAAATAGCCAAGCTGTTAATAGGGCCCTAACTACAAGCTGCATACCCTTCAGTCAGGAGCAGGACACCATTGTTTATGCAATGGACTTTGATAAACAGTTTCAGCTCTAGACCCAGTGGCCGTTCTGGCTCATTTGGTGCTTTAAGCGAGATCTTTGCTCCAGTTGCTGTCACTTGATGGTAGGGCTGGGAGATTTCACGATTAAATCGATAAATTCGAATAGGGAGTTAGCACGATGTGTAAAAAGTCTGAATCGAGAAAATCGCGATTTAAAAAAGGTGCGTGGCACAACTGAATTTGGAACATTTGATTTATAAAAACTAGTTAATTCTATGAAAGGCCAACAGAACTCAATGCTTTTGTAAAGAGAATACTCGTCTGCTGCTCACAGGGGAGGAGGTCTATTGTGTAACAAATAAGCTACATTTTTGTGATCAGTGTTTTTAGCGCCGTACGCTATCAAACACTGATGTGTATCAGGCTTTGCGCCCTCTCCAAGTTACAAGCTACCACTGGCATTGGGTCTAGCTAGCTAGCGTGCAATGCAAGTCTCATTCATGCTGCATAATATTAGGTAGGCTACTAAAATTACACCACGTCGGCTGCATAAAGTCAAACGGATATGTTAGTTCCGTTCGATTCAATTTAGGTGTACAATTATCGCTGCACGAGCGATTGAAAGCATGGAGGGAGAGTCGCGTAACAACAGTCAAAGGAATCGTTTTTTCTTTTAATAGTTTGCATATTTCTACGTCTCGTCTACATGTTCCAACTCGTCCAGATAGTTTTTACATCCATTGTATTTCCCACGTTTTTGAGTAATTCAATTTTCCCATCTAGCTGCAATTTTAAATAGAAATCTATGATTGATAGCTTAGCAGGAGTGTCAGTTTAGTGCACATGAATGTAACAGACTGGTTATTAACACAATCTAATTTTTTATTTCATAAATAACGAAAATACTTATTTAAAACACTGCTTGCTATTTTGAAGTTTATTGTCAGAATAAACAAGAAAAATCAAGATTATAATCGAAATCGCACATAACGTAGAAAAAAATCTTAATTTCTTTTTTAGGCCAAATCACCCAGCCCTACTGGAAGGGTGACTGCAAATCTGAGGGCTATCCACACATTTGGATACATTTCTGAGACCTACCTTTTATTTATGGATGTCAGCAGCTCAAATACTGTCATGTCTTTTTATTGTAGATCAAGCAAGTTCTTCAGTTCCTCTCCAAGCTTTCCTCCATGCAAGTAAAGAGTGTAGGTTTAAACCTGGACAGTAGAGAAGGTGGTAGTAGATAAGCTTTCACAGGGGTTCTGAGGAAGCATCAGCAGAGGAGGTAGATAGCCTTTCTTCACCAGAGATAGGCGGCTGCTCCTAAATATTTAAGAAGTGTGCCTGAATTAATATAGAAAGGATGAAAGTTAAGTTAGCTGTATAGAAATATTAGCGTTATTGTTGATGGATGTAGCTTCTGGCTATTTTATAATGAAGATGAAAAACTATACATTCTACTGTTTGCTCTTTGACTATGCAGCTGTGCTAAGCCTATAGATGCCGTGGCATCTTAACTAGCTAGCCTTGTTATCTGGGCTGCCCAGCCATTTTGAACTACACAAATTCAGACTGCCCAACATGGGTGTTGTGCAGATTGGTGCGTAAAGGCTGGTTTATGCTTCTGCAAAGGTACACAGAAATGTCTCTGCGTCTCATTCAAAAGTGACAAAATACACCTTAGAAAAACTCCAAGCTGTGTTATTTACATGTTGTATCTTCTGTATTGTAGAAATTAAAATGTAAAAAGCGAGATTTTGTCCTGTTGACTTTTGATGGAGCCATGCTAGCCCTTACCGATGGCTTATGCTCTTAGTGCTAACCTAGGCTGCATTTACCTACCTACTTTCCTAAATAACAATTTTTTGGGATGTACAATCATATGTTTAATATTGATCATCTCTTCTAGCAAAGGGTATGTAGGAAAATATATCTAATTTCCCCAAAATAAGAAGTTCAACTATCCCTTTGAGTAGCATTTCTTTTGATCTAATTGGTAAGTTTGTAACCTCTAAAAGCAAATGTACTGTGTGTTCCGTGGGGTTAATTGTGGGCCATATTATTTTCCCGGTAGGTCTGTGGTGTAGCGGGCTTTTAGCCATTTAAGGACGGAACCCCTGAAGCTGTGAATACCGCCTGTACCCTCTCTCAAACATTCTAACCACACAGAAAAGTCATATCAAGCTCTATCAACCCTCTGCCCCAAACCACAGTCGTGAACACGGCTTATGATCCAGTAGACAAGGGTGGCAGATCAGAAGCCATGACAGAGACAAACTGCTCTGCATGAACGTTTCCCACAGATGGATTAAAGCTGGTCCACACAGTAGGATACCTCTGTCTGGCCCCTTACTACTGCCAGAGCTAACATAGCTCCTCCCATGCAGACGCACTAGGAGGAATGCTGAGGCTAGAACCGGGGATGTGGGGTTGATGATTTATCCGTCCAGGAAATAGCCTGTACTAAAGCAGTTTGTATACTTTTAAATAACAAGCATTTATGCTTTCCCCCATGTGGAGCCAAAGTCTTTTGTGGGTTCTGGTGAAATACATTGGGCTTAGTCCTGCTGGTTTGTTTACTTGTTAAAATGTTATAGAGTCACCCCATGTGAAAATAAGTGAGGTTAATATTCTGTCTCACACATTCCACAGTTGTCACAGGGCATTATATCAGACCTTTTGCTTTATGAACATTGATTTTGAAGAGAAGTTGCGGTACACAGCCAATGCAAGCTCCAGTTAATGGGAATTTCTTGTACGCAGTTTGTCTATCCCAAAACAACCCCCTTGGAAAGAATGGTTTTGTTGAATACAGTGCTTACCCACACAGAATTTATCTCTGTTGCCAGGAGTGTTGGGTTTGTCAACCTGAGCTTCACACAAGATATGTATTTGCGACCTTTGATCTCAGTCACCCCTCTGTCCTGCGTCATGCCTGCACTCTTGTCAGTGAGCTGAGTGCCCCAGCTGATTAATAGACAGTGCCCAGAGTGAGTCACATATCACTCCAGTGCTACTCCTCTATAATAGATCATCTAATTGAAGTTACTGTGGCAGATGCGAATAACAGCTTGATTTATGCACACAAGTCATTAAGGCTGCAGTACAATACCGCAGCCTCCGGCGGGAAGGCTGGCAGAAGTGCCCTTTGCTTGTTGGAGATAAATCTGGGGGGGTAAGTGGACCGAACGCTGGCACACTGACAAGATGGGGCTTCAGTTGAGTTAGATTTGTCGCTTGGCTGTTGTTAATATAACGCTGTGTTTATTTTGGACTATTTAGCATATGCACCCATAGTTTTATTATTGCCGGATGCAAATCCATCTCAGGATATAAAATAGTCTGTAAGAAGTAGTGCAGACCAATCATCTGTATGTTGCAAATCCCTGCTATGGTAGGCGCTTAAGGATGATAGATGGTGGGCAAGATTTCCTCACAAAAGGACAGCATTTCCAATCCTCATGTGCATATCTAATATACAGAGACTGTATGATCTAGATATAGCTCCTTAAATCAGCTTTCTGTTTTGCACAATGGGTGTGATGACTTTAGGAGACCTCAATACAGATTTACCAATTGGTCAAACACTCATCGGAGACCCCCCCCCCCCCCCCGCCATCTATCTCTCTTGTTCTCGCTCTCGTTTGAGCTGAGTGGTATTGTAAACAGGAAGGGGAAAGGATTCTGGAATTGAGCTGCTTCTTTGTTGTTC
>CM030172.1:11297910-11498507 GCA_017639675.1 Aplochiton taeniatus
GTACTCCTCCATTTCCGCTCACTCCCAGTTAAGTGTGTTTGACTCCCACTTCATCAGAGATCCTTTAGGTGTTTGATGTACAAACAGTTTCTCCTGGGGAGACCTTCAATGTCTTCTTCCAGTCTACAAAATACTTGAAGAATATTTTATCTATTTTTAGATTTAATTTTTTTTACTTTTCATCATCCCTGTTTCTATGCCATGGATGATTCCTTACTGAGTCTCCACACATTTTTTATTCCACCTTAAAATCATCTATATGTAAACAATAGCTTAAGACATTCAATGGATAGTATGGTCAATAGTGTCAAAAAGCAGCATTTAGCCTAATAACCTTATCCAAAAAACTGACACCAGGCCAATTCCTAAAAAAACACTATTGAGAATTTATGATTGCAAGAATTCCAGCAAAAACCTCCATCAGAGAGGATTATGGGATGTGGGTGAAACACTGAGAGGGGTGGTGCATCCTGGTAGTCAGTGCTGCATTCCAGTTGGAATAGTGTAATGTAGGCCTTCCTGAGGCTAAGGCAATTGATGGTGGGGCCTCCCAGGGCACCTTGTGTTATGCTGCCAGGCTAGGGCCAGATAAATACATTTTTGGAGGCTTTTCAGTGACCACAAAACCATGTACCAAAGCATGTCATTCTCTACAAAGGGTGTGTGAAAAGGACAAGGGGCTAGTATTTTAGAGTCAAGAAGATTGCCTTGTGAAACGCTAACTAAAATGTGAAGAAAATTTTCTAAAACATGGACTGACTAAGAGTTGCTCACATTGTATTAGAAAGGATATCATTGACATGTTCTCACAGTATGACCAGAACAAGGAAAGAGGTTTGTGATAAATGCTTTTGGATGAAGTAGAAAGAGTAGTTTGCCACGACATCAGTGAGGTTTGAAAAGGGCAAGTGAAGTGGCCAGACAAGATCAGTTAGCAAAGGTATCAGCCTGACTGAGGGTGGAGGAGAAAAGAGTTGGCATTTCCTACTGGAGACCTGATAAAGTTCTTGGCAGGAAAGGCCTTACAAATGACTGCATTCCTCGTTAGGAATGTGAGGCTATTTTTACCGTTCAAGTGTTACCGGTCTGTGTGTGCTGGATCTTGTATCTGTTTTTAATCGCCGTCTATTCAGCCACTCCAATGTCAGAATGTTTATATATGGCGCACATCTCTCCTTTTGATAAATTTACTTTGTAACTTAATCGTACACTTCTCAAGAAGCTGCATAGAGTTCAAGATAAAGCTGAGGCTTTGAAACAGCTCAGGAAGGAAGAGTTGGAAACCTTCCCAGACAATGTGCAGAATGTCTCACTGGGCAGCAAGCAAACACTCCCTTCTCCTTCAGCACGTCACTGATATTTACTCTGTGCTAGGTCTTCTTTTTATTGAGAGAAGGGGGGGGGGGGGGGCAGAAGGCCCCTCAAAAAACCATTGACTCTGCACGTACTCTGAGGTGAAAGGTCGCTTTAGGGCCTGTTCTGATGGTTGATGGTGACATTGCTCCATTAACACTTGATCCTGGCCTGCTACGCCTGAGGTCAACTTCAGCGTGGCATTTCTCACTCTCTCCAACTCAGACTGACCATCAATCTCTCTTTCTCTCTTAGAGCCTGGATGAGCTGGAAGATGACGATGGCGGGGAGAAGGAGAGGAAGCAGGAGGAGCAACTCACACAGCTCAACACGGAGCAGAATGAGACCATGGCGTTAGAAGCTGAGGCGGACCTGCTACAAGTAAGAAATAGGATCTCCTGACCTAGGTCCATTAAACCTAATGCCTCCTAATGAGAATTACAATGAAAACATTCAGTTCAGCCATAACTTGAGCCTAGTTTTAATTCTGTTTGTCTCTGTGCAGACCTAGAAGATTCAGAAATTGATTACTCTGTGCCGCCAAACAGAGGCACTGTTGGCCAGTTAGAAAAGTATGTAGTGATCTTCACCAAAGGCAGACTAGAACAACAAAGAGAATACCTTTTTCACATTATTTCCCATTTCAACGATTTACCAAATTAATTAAAACCAAAACTATTTAAAATGTAGGTGGCTGTCTTAACTCAAACAACCGAAATGTGAGCGAACTCGTTTGTTAAGTAAATGCACAGACAGCTCACTAACAGGAAGTCAATGATGACACAGGCAAAGATGCTGTTGGAGACCTAAAGAAAGATAAGCCTTGAAACGTGTTTATGAAATAGTGTACTTGCAGTGTGAACAAGATCTACACTCTAAAGTGTTTGTTGCTGCATAGAAAACAACCAGGTAGGGCCGCCAAGCAGGTTTTTTAGAATGCCAGCTTTACATTTTAAAATGAGGTGGAAAAATAACAGCTTACTCAGGTGGTGTGTGTGTGTGTGTGTGTGTGTGTGTGTGTGTGTCCAATATGCCCCCTCTGTTCAGGAACAGCTAATTGCATTCACATTTTCTGCGTGAAAGACTAGTCTTACTCTGGGAAGATATACCTGGCTCCACAACCAAGCAGAAAATTGCAAGGCAGCAGCAATTGGCGGACGGCAGTGAACACACTGTGCACTGGATTGTGGGACGATGCAGAGCAATTTAACTTTGTAGGGAGAAGTAGGGAAAGAAGCATTTAAGGTCAACACAAAGAGTAGGAAAATTGAGAAAACCTTGAGGTTGGAAAAGGCAGGTAGATGTCAGTCAACAACTTCCGCTAGTGATTGCAACAACAAAGCTAAGACCAGATGTGATAGAAACAGACAAATAGCAAACTTGCAAATAAGGCAAAGCAACGATGCTGGAAGTAGCTGTAGTCTATCATAGTTGAAAATCCCTTGATCTTACCTATATGTCCCTTGGCTATAGCTTACAAAGGTGAAGACCGCTTCGGGTCAGAGAGAGAGAGACCTGGCGAGTTGATGTACTATGAAATGACAGAAAGACATCTGTAAAGCCAGAGAATCCCAAAAATGTACTGTCTCCCCCTGGTCCATTTATCAGGGAGACAACCGTTGGCCATTTCAGGGCAACAGCAGTAATATACAGCTGCCCTGAGAGCTAACTGTCAGATCTGTTCAGCTATGGCCCTGTTATCAAGATGTCTGGCTTTTGCAAAACGTAGAGGTCCAAGCAGTCCAGGTTTGTTGCGAGCTGCACTTTGAAGTGTCTCTCCGCACTGCAAATGTCCTCCCAGCAAAAGACTTCTCCCCAGCTTGAGGAAGTTTGTAGCAGCTCCATCTGAAGGCTATGGTCTCAAATTGGACATTGAATACGTGATCAGTGGTTGCTTTGTCTGTGTTTGTGTGTACGTACATACATGTGTAGGAGTGCTCAATTACCTGCAAAACCCCTAACCCTCTTATCCAAAAACAGACACACAAGCATGTACACCGCCCAGCACACACAACCACAGATACTATTGTACAATAAACAATGGATGCTACCCTGGCATAAAGGCCCTCATGTGGTCCTGGTTATCAGGCCTCACCTCCCATTGGTATGTGAGCCCTACAAGGAAAACGCTTTCCATAATCCTGGAGCTGGGTCAGGGAAACACATCCCACATGGAACATTCCGCAAGATCATCTGCTTTTAATGTGGCGCCGGGTCCAAAGTGTAGTTGGCAAAGTTTTAGTTCCTCTCTACCCATTGCCTGTCTGCCTGGGCTTAGGCGTGTGTCTGCCTGGGCTTTGCCGTGTGTGTGTGTGTGTGTGTGTGTGTGTGTGTGTGTGTGTGTGTGTGTGTGTGTGTGTGTGTGTGTGTGTGTGTGTGTGTGTGTGTGTGTGTGTGTGTGTGTGTGTGTGTGTGTGTGTGTGTGTGTGTGTGTGTGCGTGCACGTGCGCCCTTTTGTTTGTCTGATGTGAGCTTTGTGCATACACCCACACACGCTGTAAGACTCCAGCCTCCATCCAGCCTCCAAATTCACCTTCAAGATACTCATTTGCATTTTTAATTTGCACTCTTCAGTCCAAAATAGCTGACTAAAAATAACAGCTTTTTTTTTTTTTACATTCTCCTTTCCCATCAAAACATAGTGACAAAAACGGTGTAGGGGTACTACATTAAAAGTTTCTACAATGACTTGTAGAGAAGTTTGGTTGTATTGCTAGAGCAAAATTTTAACATGGTTTCACATATGTTGTCTAAAGATTACAGTCATATAAGCCAGGTCATCCAGAGTAATATTTGACATTTGCACAATTGTTGCCAGGAGAAAATAGGCAAATTTTTCCGACATTGCCAGTTGAAACGCAAGGTTTTACTCTTTTAAACGTCAATCATATTTGGCCTATTTGAAAATCACATCTCGCATGAATTGTCTGAATGCCTCCAGTGAGATGGTGATCTTTATCGACTTTAATGTGCAGGATAGATGGAGAATTGGGATCACAGACAGATGGAATGCTAAATATGCCCCATTGTTGGACTTTCACGTTATGCCTTATGAAATTTGAATAGGCTGTCACATCACAAAGGCCGTCATGACAAACAGCCATTCATTTCTTTCCAAGAAATGTGTGTAAGATTTAGGAAAGGGAAAAACAATGACATGTATTTTACATGTGCCCATTATCTTACTTAACAGCAAAAAACAAGCAACACAAGCAACACATAATGCTATGAGATAAGTCAAACAGACAGAGGTACTTAAAAGATAATAGTGGCTATTATCATAGTATAATAAAGCTCAAGGACACACAACTCTGACTATTAGTAGAGGATCACCATATGTAGGAAAGGTTGGCATAGCAAAGGACATACCTATTCTAAGATAAATGAGGTTAGACATGAATTTGCATATAGACAGCATTTTCCTAAGTTTATTTCCTGCTCTATATGAACAATGAATATTGATTCGGTCCTGTAGCCTACTGTAAGCGGGAGCCTACCTACCTGTACTTTTTTGGTGAAAAACTGTGTTTTGGCTTCAAACAAGAGATTCCCTGCCACAGCTTAATATATTTGACATTGTTGGACTTTATCCTCTCTTTCCTATTACCTCCCTCATGCTCTCTCTTTTCCTAATATGTCCCTCAAAATTTCCGGTGACTTCCTCAACCTCCATTCTCAAGGATAGTGATGTGAGACATGCTGCTGCGATTAAGGCTTCCCCACAAATCCTATGGGTTTGAGTTAATTATTTAGGTTCTGATGATGGTTTTGTCTAAATACTGGCTATTCCACAAATGTGTTCTTGGTGCTACATACAGGCACATTCACAAGAATAATTTCTACAGTATCTGTTGATTGTGGTGTTATTAAGATGTAGCAGCATGTGCATGCTAAGAAAAATGGCTTCCCCTGTAAAGTCTGTTCCTCTGATTTTGGCCTTAAAGTGACAACATTTTGGGAAATAAGATATGCCCCAACTTACCCCTAGTCAGACAAGATGATTGATATAAATTGTACGTTCATACAACCAGTATTGAGTTAGTTACGTGACTAATTATTCCTTAAAAAAATTCGGTGTTATTCACGTTACTTCTTCTGTATTTCGCATGTGTCGAAATGAAAATGTAAAAAGCAAGACGTTGTTATTACATATATTGTCAATATACAGTACTGTGCAAACATTTTAGGCAGGTTTGTAAAGTAAGAATGCTTTCAAAAATCGAAGTAGTTCGTTTTTATCAATTAACTAAATGCAAAGTAAATGAACAATCTAAATCAAATCAATATTTGCTGTAACCACTCTTTGCTTTTCAAATTTTTGCCAGCATTCTTTCACATCTGCCTTAAACTTTTGCGCAGTACTGTATATATGTCTATGGTCTCCACTCTAGTTCAGATGTTAGGGCCCTCAACCTATGCAGTGAAACGATTGTTCCACATTGCAATAGCTCCAACCGTCTATGTGTTTCAATAACAACAATGCCTTCCTTTTGCATTTTCATTTTGGCACGTGCAAAATACAGAAAAAATAACCGGTAAATAACACAGCTTTGGAATTGTTTTTAAGAAGTATTTGCAAGGCTACTCATATGACAACCACGTAACTAACTCAATGCTGAACGTATGGACATAAAATGTATATCAATCATCTCGTCTGACTAGCGGTAAGTTGGGAACTATTTTATTTCCCAAAATGTTGAACTATCACTTTAAATGCTATAGGTGTATCACCACTGGAGTTGCACAACGAAAGAAAATATTTTAATGAAAAAGTTTTATGAAAAAGGCCGGCTCTGTACGGGTAATCCACCATTGCCGTTGGACTCTAAGTAATGGAGATGTTGTTTCATGGCTTAGAGACCTAAACCATTCCACTCACTATAAAATAATGGGAACATTATGTGCACACCACAAGTTACACAACAAGACTTGAGCCTACTAGTCTAGACTGTGCTATTATGAGCGCTACCAATATATTAGCTTGACAACCTGCACGCTTTCTGTAGAAGGGACTCCAGAGAGGAATTTCAGCAGATGGACAGATCAAATCCTGTCATTTTTCTTGTGTTTACAATAACTATTAGTCTTTTAATAGAAAATAGACCGTTTTGCATGCTTATGTCAATGCATTTCTACCTCTAATTTCTTACCTAATTTCTTACTTAATTTGTGTTATGGTGTTTTAATTCTCATTTGTGATAATCTTTAATAACCATAGCATCTCTTTTTATAACCATGATTTCATGTGTTTTTTCTTTGTTTTCCTAGGACACCTCAAGACATGGCAGTGGCCACAACAAAAGGTGAGTCTCTTCCAATATATTGAAAAATACAGAGAACACATTTCAACGTGGAAAGAAACAGATACGAGAAGACCACTACTTTGCCTGCTTATTTCAGTCGCAAGCAGTCTGCTTTCAGTTGAATTTCTTCTCTTTTGCTCTACTCCATCACTCTAAAGCCAAACTAACGGATGTCTTTTTATTGTGTTTGTCCTTTCCTACGCACTCATCTGGTAGTAGGGCAGATGAAAAACAACACCACTTGACTGTTGGCCAGCAAAGCTTCCCAAAAAAAATTCAGACTCATTCTACCAGTTGACAGACAGGACAGAAATTGATGAGCATGTTTTGACGATTGATCTGCTGTTCCAATTGTAGAGCTTAGTTCAATCTAGTTTACAAAAACAATTGTACTTATTTCTTAAAAAAGACCTGTAGATGGCTTCATTTAAGCTCTCAAAAGTAAAAACTGGCATCCTTTATGCTAATAAATGCAAAATAATTTTCTTTGTGTGCTTTGTGTGAAGACCAATCGCAAAGCAGACTGTTTATTGTGTGTTTTAAAATTTTTGTATAGAACAATCACTACCTAATTGGAAAGTTGTGGCTGACCCAGCCTATTTTACCAACTGACACACAATTTGGCGATGCCACTTTCATGGCTTCCTTTGATTGGCTGGCCCTGCTTAACTTGGACGATGCAGCGTTAGCGACCACACGGCTGCCAGTCGGGCCCCAAGATGGCTGGTAGAGAGGGACACAGGCTGACTATAGAAGAGCTTCCCTCCCGTCCACTACCTGAGCTGGCAGCGCAGCAGGACACAATTGTTTGGCTGTCTGTTGTTGTGAGCTTTCTGTTCTGCTGTTGGCTGTGCCGTCTCTGCTCCCCGCCCACCTGCTGAGCCTCCCAGGAGTGAATTGTTGGCTTTGCCTCTCCCCCAGACCCTCACTGCAGGCCACTAATGGGCCACAGCGGGCTGCTTAGCACCAGAGACATGGCCGTTTAGCCTACACTAGGCCCGCCAGCAGATGCTGAGTGCCCCAGAGCATCCCTTCTGGTGTGTGTGTGTGTGTGTTTGTGTCTTTGTGTATGGGTGAGTGTGTGTCTGTCTGTCTGTCTGTGTGTTTTTGCATAAGTGTGTTGCTTACAAGAAGGGAATGGCCTGAGTTAAATTGATAAATTAAATTAACTTGATCAGACCCTGTAAGCGAGTGCTATGGAGAGAGGTTCTGAAGGACTTTCTCTTTCAAACACATTGGTTACTGCGCTGTTTAGCTCTGAAAGGATAGTGAAAATAATCTGTGAGCTGAGTGAATGTCAAGTTGCAATAGAGCTTCACTGCAGCAATACTGTGCAGAATGGAGAGACCCCGCAAGAGACATGACTAATGACTGATCAAAAGGCAAACCCGATGCTGTTCAACTCGGCATTAGTTTATTCTTTTCTAGCAGTTGTACCTCCTGGTGGCTTACTATTGTGTTTTCAGGGAAGGTTTTATGACCGAGACTATTCAGTAAAGAGCAACAAAATTGATTTACCACCGGCCTTTTTTTTTTTATAAACTCACCATAGAAATCATGAATGTTCTTTTTTTTGCTACCCCTTGGTGTGTGTGAGCCAAGATAAGGGCTATGATCCTAACCACCAACTATATTCCAAAGCCCTCCAGCCTTGCTTTTTGAGCTGAAAAATAGGCTTGACGGAGATGTAGAAAATAAATGCTCTGTCACCATTTCTGCATTCAAAGCGGGCACATGAAAATGTTCTCCTGTTTTCACAAAGTGCAGAACTTTGACAGCTTTTATGCTCTAATGGAGTGAACAGAGGGTGATGTTAAAGTGCAGACTAAATTGAAAGCATCAAGAGGTTTTTGAAGGTATAAACAGCTGAACTTCTTTTCACGTCACATCATTAGGGACTTTATTGTGTGGCTGGCTGAGTCATAACCTCAAAGGCCTACATTATTACAGCTTTCATGATAATGCGGATAGTTTGAATGTCTCCTCCCAGATCTCCCACTTTCAGCATACTTTATCAATTAGATTCACTTGTCAAACTACATTTTGCACACAGTTTGAAGTGTGTGTGTGTGTATGTGTGTGTGTGTGTGTGTGTGTGTGTGTGTGTGTGTGTGTGTGTGTGTGTGCACATACTTTGCAGCTTTGAGGAAGAAGCTGGGGGTAATGGCAGACGTAACCATCGTCAAGGGAGAGAGAGTGTTGCTACAACACCTGGAGGTTTGGAGCGGAGGTTTGAAGAACTCGAAAAGGTATTCCTGTAGCTGCAGTATTTATCACATTAACTATAATTTGCTTAAACAATAACAATATGCATTGTATTCTTCCTTTTCTTGTCTTACATTCATAATATTCAAAAATAAGCCATTAAGCTGTGAATACTCAAAGCATTTTGTTTACCGAGTTATTACATTTTGGCAGCGCTAGTCAGAAGGTATTAGGAACACATTTCTTTTCTGCGGGCCTGCCATCAACTTTTTAGAAGCTTACATCAGTAGCCTTACACTTCGTAGGTTAATTTCAGTTACTTTTCTGTTTCTGACTGGAGAACTACAACTAACCAAGTCCTGCATTTCCTCTAAACATCCATGTTCTTCTGGCTTTCACCTTTAAACTAGTCATCTCTCTCTTTCTAGCCCAGCACTTATGAAACACTCAAACCCCTCACTGCAACTCCAGCACTTTCCATCTAATGTCACCCCACTCCACTGGAGCAGAGAAAATCAACAACCTCTTACAGCTTCTAGGAGATGTTCAGCTGAAAATGCTAAAATACATTGTGATTTGTGTTCAAACCAGCATTTTTGTTGTTGTTGTTGAGAGATAGTAGGAAGTTAATTGTGAGTTGCAACATTATTATAAAATAAGTTGAAAGAAAACACAATGCTGAAAACGTTATTAGACATGGTGAAGGGCAAAGATATTATTGAAAGAAGCTGAAAGAAGGGAGTAGAGAAAACGTGTCATGTCATTTCCTCATTCTCTTAATACAGTACTAGAAAGTTTCATGCAATACCACAATGTATCAAATACGTTTTCAAGGTCGTGTTGCCTATGATACCATGCCATTTCTAATATGAACACCATATACTCAGGCTTTAATGGCATAGAAATTTATGAAAGGTCAAAATAACCCATTATTCTTCCATTTCATTTTCTCCCAACCCGATGCGTCTCCATGGCAACAAAGTTACACTGGAAAGGCATATTTTTGAGAGTCATGAAATTCAAAACAATTGTAAATATGACTCAGAGCCGTACTTTATGTAGCACTCTCCCTCCTTGTCTAGTTAATTGTAGCTGTAAGGTACCTTATTTAGATAGCGTGGGTTTGTTTGTGTCCCCAGGAACTTGCCAGAGAGCGCCAGGAGAACAACAGGCTGCTGAAGGCCCATCAGGACAAAGACGACCTCATTGACAAGCTAAGAGAAGAGATCGACTTGCTCAACAGAGTAAGTATCTAGCATATGCAAATATTATGTTTAAAGTTATATTTATTTGCATTTACTGTATAAGACGGTATAATAGCTGAACATTGGTGGGTAATTTCTTAAATACGTATTAAATGACAACCTTTCCCGATTGTCAATTGAAAGGCTCATTTCATTTCTAGTTTGGAGCCTGTAGACAGAATTATGGAGACCACCACTTTTCACAGATTCAGATTCAGATTCCAATTCAAACCAGGTCTGAACAGAAACCATTTCCAAATTTGCATGTCAATATCTGCCAGCAATCAGCATGAAATAGTGAAGTCGCTTCATGAGACAGATTATAGTTATCCACCACTTCTGAGTCACCACTCAGCTCACTGGCTTTTTCTCAAAAGAATACTTCTCATGTTCACCCCCTGCATCTTTCAGATGTCAGTCTCTAGTACATCTGATTGGTATTCTCACATTTATTGTACGTGTCCAATGCAGATTAATTTGGCAACTTTTTAAAGGAAAACAATGCAGTGTTGTCAGGGGTGTCAAAGGCTGGGTTATTCAGTTCCACTTCTCTGCACCCAGTGACAGCTTTTCCAAAAACACTTGTGTATTCACTGTGTGGTGGCTGACGCAAAACAGTTTCTCTGTTTCTTTTTCATTGAATGTTTACTGACAGAGAGATGCAATTTTATCTCTACATTGTAACTGAATGGTGAAGTATGAGAGCAAATATAGCAATTGTTATAAGTATTAACTTATTATTTACTTGAGCTTCATATTTTCCCTTCACCTTTTTACTTGGGACTAATTATTACTTACATTCTTTTTCTCTCTTGGCAAAAATATTGTGCTGCTTTCACACTTGGGGCAAAGTGTTTCCACATTCAAAAACATGTACCTCCATTTTTACAATCTGCAATTTTGACTTTTGATTTTTTGTTTTAGTTTTTGTCTGAGTATAGTGATATTCTCTCTCAAAGGCTTCAAGAGACCATCGCCTGGCAAAAATGATGGGTGAAATAAACAACCGTAGGGTTGTCACTGTGAATATGTTAGCATTGGTCCGAGTCATGCTTCCTCACCAGCCAGTTTGGGGTCGTAGGTCAGGGACACCCGCTGCTGGTGCACACAAACTCCAAGGGAGAGACTCATAAGAAGTCAGTAGCCCCATTCGTCAATCCCAGACAGTCAACAAACCCCTCCTCAGCCACTCACAACCTCTGCTCCTGTTTTCTGGGTCACGGCAATGTCGCTAAAACACAGTTTGGTTTTTGGCAACACTGAAGGGAATCTCAGCATGGGGGCGGCGGAAAACCTTTCAAGTCTTGCATATTCTGAAAAGAGAGACTACAGCCCTCCTCTATTCAACATTTCAAGCCAAACAAGAAATGGGCCTTCCTTGCCAACAAATACATTGGTCAATGTTGTTTTGCCCATTTTGAGGACCTGCAAGGGTTTGCTGTGCCAGCCTGTTTTATTATCTTGACTGATTATTAGGATCCTACCCACAAGCCATTTGGCCACAAGGAGGAGGCAATGTCCCAGGGAGGTCACCATGGGGCTGATAGCATCACAGGCACAGGAAGTGGGTTATATGAAGAGAGCTCTGTGTGGGAACACAGATACGATAGACGATAGCTATCAGAAAGGTCCCTCCAAGACACATCCACAAGAGCTGATGGGAAAGCAGCAGATAAGAGCAGATCCAGTCTGCCGTCTCCTCTCCGACGAGGAAGATTGAGCACTGCAGAAGTCACCACAGAAGTTTGTTGTCGACTGAAAGCCTAGATAAAGCTTCACTGACCCCATGTTTGCCCTTGAGTATAAAGATGCTAGCAACCATATTGCACAGACACTAGCAAGTGCATGCAAGTAAAATCATCTTTTGAAAAGATCTGTGCAGAGTGATTGAAGAAAATAACTATGAGGGCTGTCAAGTGGATCTTTATATTTGTGTGACTGAAGCTCAGACTGCTTTTCTCTCAGTAACCATACCATGCCTCTGCCCCTGTGACTTATTCCATCACACAATTTACAATTTTGACAAGCACAGCCGTGCTTATTAAGTACGTTTGGCTGTTGACGCTGCCAGTGATGGAGGAAGCTGAAAATGAGAAGTGTCATTTTTGGATGAGAGCTTTAATAGGACAGCGCTGGGACAACACTAGAGCTTCTCATTGGCAGCTAATTAAAGTTGTTAATGTTTAATTTGTTATTAGCAAAGCAATGGGGTGAAAGGTTGCCCCAGGACTGTGAATCTCTTGATTTGATCCCCTGCATTTGTTCTTCTCACACTCCAGACTAACAAGCTGCCCCGATGTAAAGAAGCCAGTTGCACATGTTAATGCATAATATGACTGGCATTAAACGGTCCCTTTGTTTGTTTATTATTTTTGCAGGACCTTGACGACATTGAGGATGAGAGTGAGCAACTCAAGCAAGAGAACAAGACTCTGTTGAAGGTGGTGGGTCAGCTAACCAGGTAGAACTTCCTGGAACCAGCTGACCAATAATCCCCCTCGCACAACAGCCAGCTAAATGAAACATCTCCTTTCGTCCTCCTACCCTGGTCCAAGTCCTGGGTCTTGTATTTTATCCGCCAGCATTGGATCTCTCTCTCTACCTGTGTTGCATTGTGAGGGGGGAACTGCAAATAAAAACAGTAGTTTAGTTATCAGAGCCTTAGCCTTGAAATGCACCTTCTGTGCCCTCTCTGGGGATGCTTTCTTTAGTTCTGTGGGAGATTGGGTAAACGGGGAGTCCTAGTTTGCTTAGGTCCCATAGGTTCTCATGAGGTGTAGGGTGCCGTGTCCACACCGTTTCTCAAATGGAAAACGCCTATCCCCATCACTTATCTTCTAAAGTAGTGCTTTTAGCACTTTTTGTCTGAGAACCAACAGCACAACAGCGGACCAATCTTTAGGAGTGCATTGAATGCACTTTATATATATATATATATATATATATATATATATATATATATATATATATATATATATATATATATATATATGTGTGTGTAAAGGTTATGTATACGCACAACTTTTACATGATTGCTGTGGACACGGCCACTAATGGTTCACTTTATTTGAAAAGGGTGTACATAGGCGATAGTTTTTTTTGTGTGAAACCTTAAAGGATTGAAATTGAATGTATGCGGTGCGTTATTCAGTACACAAGGCCATTTGTGTGGCTAATTTTGGAGTAAGAAATCCTATTTTACCATAAAATTGTTGGTCAAGTAACTGTTGACCATTACATACTTGTCCAGGTTATATACATTAATATCTTCATTTTCTTTTGTTTTTCTTCTTGATTTTTCTGTTAATAGTACATGGAATACTTACAACGGCATTAGATGTATCTAAATAAAGGGCTGTGGGATGGAGCCTGTATAGTTTGGACCAAATGTTTTACATAATCACTAGTGCCATCAGCCAAAGGCTCACAGGTGCCCTGCAGAGAAAGAGAACTTGCTCAACAATACCACCACCATTTCTTTGAGGGAATAGGAGGCCTAGTGCTTTATCTCGATCAGTGTCAATGACAACTCTATGCTCTTATTTCAGTGTGTTCTGGTACATTTTAATCTAGGTTGCTTAGAAGGCTTTAAGTCATTAGCTCCGTTACCAATTATAAATCATTAAAGCAAGCAGATCTTATTCTGTACATCGATTGTATGCCGACTATTAAGCATTATAGTTATAATAATAAACATATTAGGGTCATAACCTTGTTTTAAATAAGTATATAGCACATCTTTTGAAATAAATTTGCAATTGTAATTCAAGCGTTTACAATTTTCGATTTTGTTTGCAGTATTGATAGCTGTGTAGCTGCAGTTTGTATGTTAATCAAGATTTATAGCATACATCTACAGCTGTGCATGATGGTATTGTAGGAAAATCCACTGAAGGAAAGTACAGTTATAAATCCATCTCTTTTGTTTACTCAAGTAGTTACGTGGGACATACTTTACACTTTTAACTTTATGGATCATTGCATTCTATAAATGGGCCAGATTCATGCTCATATGCGCTTATTTTGAATTGGATGTTACTAAACCCAATGGGCAGCAATTTATATTTTTAGGTCTGTACAAGGAGAAGTTTAAATGGAACCCTCACATACAAAAAGCTAATCAACACAAACTTTCCTTTCACCTTGCACTACATTATGCATTTACAGAAGATGAAGTCATTTAATAAAAGTTATATTATCTCTCTCCTCAGTTGACTCGTTTGTGTTCATTACGACTAATTTGATGTGATGATACCATGCCACTGAGACGGTAATGTAACGTGACTGTGCCTTAGTTCAGTTCCACTGAAACACACACACACACACACACAGAGTCATGGTTATTCATCAGGCCAATCAGCCAGCAATCTGAATAGCAAATGAATAACAAGGCTTAGTCCCTGGTTGGGACACCACATCACCACAGCAGACTTACAAAACTCCATTAGTACCTTCACCCTGAGACTAAATGGAGAGGAGCTTACTATGTGACTCATATCAGGACTAATGTTAAAGAAATTGCCCCGTCTACCTTTTTGAAATGGCTGAAGTCGAACAGTTCCTCTCAGTTTCTTTTGCAGAACAATATAAGCAGTGGTGATGCAATATTAAGGGACTGAACTATTCCATCTACTGTATTAGATCTATCATCATGCTTTTTCATGCAAAATTGTAAATACAATTAGCAATCCCTATGTCTTCGATTACTATTCAAAACTTGTACTCTTTTGAAATGGATTCTTTTAGATGAATTGTGTGCATGTAGTATATTTAAATCTGCAACTAATGTGTCTAGATATAAGCTAGTTCAACATTGATGTATTCTAGCTAGGTGTCTTCATTGGGAAACGCCAGATCTATCTCTACTAAAGTGCATCTGATTGTGTGAAGCTGATAGTCAAGATGATAAAGGGTCTTATCTTGTTCCCGATGGCGGCCATATATCAGTCGTTTTCTAATGCTTTTGGTTCTCCAGGTCAATCTTTTCCATCTGCCGTTTCTGGTACAAAGAGTCCCACAGCCCAAATTGCAGGGATCATTGGTATGGAGGTTAGAAAATAATGATATCCAAAGGAAGATTATAACAAAAAAGTCGTAAAATCTCCCATTGTTTCAAATTAATCTAGAGTACATGTGTATCTTTTTATAAGATAGGGCACGATAAAGTAATTGCAAATTGCAAGGTTTATGTAACATGTATAGGTCTCCTAGGTTATTACGTCGATGATGAATATACAGTCTTTAAAGTATTCGTTTTTTATAGGCAGAACATATTTGTTTTGGATTTGCTTGCAGGGCTAACACCCAGTTTATTTCAAGGTTGTCAATTAAATTGTCTTTAGTCATACCTTTTTATATTTTACTTCACATACATTTTAAACAATAGGAATACACAAATAGTGTCGGTATATTATTTAAAATCTGAATTTCTGTGGCTAGCAAAAATGAACATTTGATCATATATTTACCCTGACTGCTCAGTGACAAAACACATCCATACTAGTCTAGAACAAAGATTGTGTTGAAGTATTCATATATTTCCATATTATGATTTGCGTAATTAAGCTATTACAGTGACGTAATCATGTTACGCATGTTCTAAGAATACTGATACCACCATGTTTGGTCAGGTGATAAGGGCTAAGACTGTTACTGTTTCACCCAATTCTGTTATCACCTGTTTATACTGGGCCAGGATCGTGTTGCTGTCGCCAGGGTATAAGTATTCTGTGAATGTCCTTTGACACGGCTCTCAACCTAGGTAGTGAACCACTATCATCTTGGGTAGTTGTGTGCATAGGAGGGTCCATGGACAAACAAGTAATATTTCCTTAGTCCATGATTGTGTAATGATTTTACTCTGAATAAATTCTTACAACCTGATGATACATGCAAAATAACCTAAATACTCTGTTTTCCTCCACAGTTGGAATAACAAAGCCAGGATGAAATTTCACATGCACATTTTTTAACACTCCATTTGGAGACTTATCGTACACTGCTCTTTTGGAAATCCCTCAACAAGGAAAACACTGCTGTTTCACACGAATGAGCTAAATAAACTCCTGACAGTAAGACCAGAGACATGTTACTCACAAAGTACCTCCTCCTGAATGATGAATGGTGAGAAGTGGTTCCTAAAACTGAACATTTCAGAGCCTATTGTCAAATAAATTGCTGCATTTGAGAATATGTTACAAATATATACTCTGTATACTGTATTCCCTCTCTCTCTCTCTCTCTCTCTCTCTCTCTCTCTCTCTCTCTCTCTCTCTCTCTCTCTCTCTCTCTCTCTCTCTCTCTCTCTCTCTTTCTCTCTCTATGTATATATATATATATATATATATATATATATATATATATATATATATATATATATATATATATATATATCATGAGTAAGCAAAATTAATAGACAATGGTGCAATCTATTTTATTTTGTCTTATGCCATTTGAAGGACAAAATCAAATGCCTCTTTGGTCTGAGCTGTGACTGAATACCAGGGCACTTAGATTTTTACTTTCCTACAATTGTGCCATCAAGCAATTTTAAATGATGTGGCTAGCTCTGAAAGATATGGTTGTTAGATTTCGCTTTCTGTATCCTGCAGGTCCTTTAACACCTGGTCACTGTCACATCTGAATATCAATGTCACCATGAGACCATGTCTTGGAAAAAAGTTAACATTCGCATTCATTGGCACAATCTTGTGTTTAACAGTTGTATTAACACAAACACGCACTTCATGCATATAGTTATTCAAAATACTGCTCTTGCTGTTGTTTCAATTGAAACATTCTCATCCAAGGGCACATGGTAAGCTCTGCAGTTTGAGGCAGAGGATGACAGACATGAGTGACCCTACTCTCCTGCGGGAGTTGAATCAGCCATAACAAAGAACCACTGCTTGGGTTGCCGTGGCAACGAGGTATGATGTACTGTAGATCTTAATCAATTTTTCCAAACTGAGTTTCAGCTTATCCCTAACATGCATGCACTCTTTTGCATGTGTGTGCACACACATGCACACACACACACCTCGTTACAGAACAAGATAATAGTCATAGAGGTTATTGTTTTTTTTTCTTTGCTCTCTTTTTATGCCACCAATGGAGGTAGCAAAGGAAGGAGATGGCATCACCCTGGAGGAGGCTGGGTAGAGCACATACAGCTTACTCTTTCTTCAATGCAGAATCTTCTCAGCTCAACCAGCTGATGGCAGTGTTCTCAGCACATCTTCTCAACCCTCACAGCAGCGAGGACATCATATTCATTCTGGATTAACTGTTGTCCACTAAAGCTAAATGCATTGATAAATAAAGGCTTTGATTTAGGAAAATATTGGCTTTCCCCCCATTGTTTAACAGCAAAGCCAATTATAGAATTTAGAGGAGAATAAAAAAGGAGGACCTTATTTGTAACTAGTGGGCTTTTAAAACCACTACAACACTCACTTATGTTAACCTATCTGTATGTAAGTTGTTTACTTATGTGCCTAATGTGAAATACTACTGCTCTCCTAAATACTGTCTCCTAATTAAATTATAGCGACAGGTAAGAAAAAATATGTAAGACCCCTGCCTTGCCAATTTAGTTTAGTTACATACACCAGTGTATATTTTACATGGGGAAGTTATAAAAATCCAAATTCCCTTTTGGGGATTGTAATCTGATGGGCTGTAAAGGTATATGTGGCATATGCAAAAGTTGAAATGACGTACCCTTTCTATTTGGATGTCCATACAGTGTTGAGTCCTAAGCCTACTGTACAAGATGGAAGGTGGCTCATTCGCTTCTGAAGGTCACTTTTCACTGTTTCCATGACAGCATTGATGATCCTTGGAGAAGCCATTGTGGTTGTGTTTCTGTTGTTAAGCACGATTTAGAGGGTCACGCCTGGGGCCTGAAACAACAAACTACAACCCCCCCCCCCCTCCTCTCTCCTCCGAAACTCACACACACACATGCCTTTATAGTCATCATGGGAGAGGCAAAGTGGCATGTTCTGCTCAGAGCACTGTCTTACCCTGAGACACACATATTTACATATAAACACACACACACACACACACACACACACACACACACACACACACACACACACACACACACACACACACACACACACACACACACACATACAAGCATCTTTGTGGGGCTGACAGATACAACAGATGCCCTTATGCGAATTAGGTGTGTGCAGACGACAAAGGGTTGTGAATTTTCCCCTCCCACACTCCTACATAAACAGTGTGTGATCACGTGTTTAGAAATGAACCAGGCAGCAATTTCAACTTCCACCCATTTCTTTTTCATCTATAAAACAACGTCACAACTATTTCTTTCTCTACCTAACCACCAACCTTTTTTTCTTTCTTCTATTGGTCAATCTAAGTATCCATGTTTATTTATTCACTCTGTATCTCCCATGAATCTTGCTGCTGTATACTATCTTTACATTCTCATAGATCCGCTTACATCAGACACCCAGCAGAGTAGGAGGGCTATGAGCCTCATCTATATACGCATGACCATTCCTCGGAAGATTCACCATTGAGCTGGCATTAAATGAACATCTAACAAGGCAATTATTCCTCTTAGACAGCCCCTCACTCTGACCCGACCACCTCCTTCTCAGCACAGTAGAGAGGCTGGTGGTGGCAGACCTGGCGAATGGAAATAGTCCTATGAGACACCTTTAGTCACAGTGGTACAAATGCCCAGCTCAAACATTCATATTTAATTCCCACAGATGAGTGATGATAAATTATAGAGGTGCCTCTCTATAGGGAGACATACAGTTTGAACATCAATTACACGGCACTGTTTTTTAGCTAAGGAATAAAAAACAATTTCACACTGCACTGTGTGAGTGCGCCAGTGGTGTTTGGCTCCTGTGCATGCTGTGACATGTTTTGCCCGTTTTGTGTTGCTCGCTCCCAGGTTTCTAGATGCTCCAGTGGAGCGTCACCAAAGTGACATTCAGGGACAAACCAGGCGGAGACGGCCACCTCCCTCCCTAATCACCATGAGCAGGTGACACATGATGGGGAAAGGTCACTCCCCAAGGGGTCCATCTGCCTATGGCCCCATGCCACTGGTATCGCCCAAACCTATTTACCCAGTGTAATATGTAGGAGATCACACAGCATGGTCCTTCTGAGTAAACTGTAGCCAAAGCAACAAACAGCTTCAACATCTGACAGTTCATTTGTTGCTCGTTCTGACACCCCTCAAAAGCCATTAGAGAGTAGAAATTCAGATGATGGGGATTTTTGTTTCTGTGAACTATCAGTTACATGAAAGATAGACAAATCAAATCAAATCAACAAATCAAATCAAATTAGTTTTGTTCTGGACAAAAATCTACTCAGACTGGTCCCCTGCAATCTTGTGTTCATGCTTCTGCTTTGATCATTGCTGTTTGGAAGGACTCTAGTGTACACAACAAGCCCTTTACCGTGTTTTGAACCAGGGGTGAAGTAATGGTGTCTTCAAGTCTAATACTGCATGAAAGTGTGGCAAAGTGCTTCTATTTCAGGATAGCATTGTCTTTCCTTTTTGACATAGTATTTCCTTTACTACACCACAGGCATAGAAAGATTGCAAGAACATCGGCAAGTGAGGCAAGTGTCTTCAATTATATTTCATGGAGAAATACTTTTTGATTTACTAATTCTTACATAATTGCCATCCATTCAACTAAAATGAATTTGATATGCATCCCAGTGTTCAGTACACCAATTAATGTTCCACAGTTAAATAGTGTAATTTGAAGGGGGAATTAAGGTTGTAAAACAACCCCCTGACAAGCAACTGGAGAATTTGCTGTAATTTTTATACTCTAGCTCTGTCTTATGAATGCAGACGAGACAGCCAATCAGACAAGAAACTGATTTGAAATGCATAAATATGAGAACTGGTTAGAAATAGCTAAAACGACTTGTATGTGCAGTTGCAGATGGATTCGGTTCTGAATTACTGTATACTTGGAAGACACTCTCTCCATATTGTAGTATTTTATACACCTCCAAGTTTATATGGAATGAAACATATATCATGCCATTACAGATGGACTATAGAGAGTCATTCACTCCTTCATGTAGAGAGCATCTTGAGAGACAAGATGAATGGCCGACCAGGATACTCGTGTTGGATCTGATGGCCTCCTTTTCTAGACATTACAGCAGAGGTGTCCCAGGGTAAAGTTCACTGTCCTGTACTATAGGCATGTCACAGTACAGAAGAGGCTCACTGACCTAGCTGCAGCGTTAAGATTTATAGTACAGCTTTCCATTTCAGTTAAACATTCCTGGTAATATTGCATTTTACATTATTTTGTAGTACATTCTTTCATCACGTCCTGTGTGTGTGTGTGTGTGTGTGTGTGTGTGTGTGTGTGTGTGTGTGTGTGTGTGTGTGTGTGTGTGTGTGTGTGTGTGTGTTTGTGTGATAAACAGGTGGATGATGCGCTTTATGCCCTTTGTGATCAGTAATACTCTGACACTCAGTCACTTTTGAGTCTAATGGAGAATAGAATAGTCTACTACACAAAGAACATGCCTGGTGGTGGTGTGGTTGTAATAGAGCAGTAGACTAGACAATGGTAAAACTTGAGCAGTCTGCAGCGAATGCTGCCTGGTGGAGTTACAGTATATGGTCAGTTTGGCAGCCATTAACCTTTGACCCAGCAGGGTGCACATCTGTTTTCGAATAGGGTCCGAATGCTCACACACCCTAAGGCCCTAAGTCGTTCTTTCAACAAAACTGCTCGTGGGAAAATATCAATAAATGTTTATAGCTTCAGACTACTCAAACCAACTTCAATTATTTTCTCTCTCAAACCAACTCGTTTGTCAAGTTGTTTTCTTCAACCACTAAATTTGTCCAAATATTTCATTTGGAATTTAATATTTTATTTTGTATGTATTATTTTGTATTCTTGGTTCTATACAACTTTGTCATACTATATAGTACTTCTAACGGCCTCACAATCTTTTAATGGCTCTTTTTGCTCGAGCTTCTTGGAAAGGCCTGTGGGACGCTGTGCCAATTGTTTTTAGTCCATCTCCTCTCTAAATTAGTGACTTATAAATGTAGCATATTTCTATTTTATGAATTCAGCAAAAGAATAAGTATTCATCAAAATTCACCAGTACTCGAAAATCCCAGATATCGAGCAAGCACATAGCTTGGAGCAGAGTCGAAACAGAGGTTAAAAATTCAGCTGACGTCAAGTCCAATCACCGAGGCTGGTGCTTGGCCTCGGTGGGGATTAGCTTCACATTTTCCTCCCATATTGTTGTCTGGTTTTCTTTCCTCCTACAGCATATTGTCAGATAAATAAATTGTTTATTGCTGGCTAATTTAATGATAACCATTCATCGATCTGCGTTAATCGGCACAACTTAATTCAACTGAACCGGGGACCCTCTGTCTGAGAAAGGCAGAGATTGCTCAGTTTATTGTGTAAAATAAAGCAGCCCTATTAGTCGATATTCTGATTCATACCGAGGAGCGGTTTACAGTTCACAGTCAGTATCCACAAGGTTGGGCTCGTTAGGCCCTCACTGCTTTCCATTGCATAGGTAAATGTAGTCTTAAAGCTGGAAACCTCTTATGGTAATTTTCCCAATCATTGTTCCACTCTGCTGAATTCCATTCAGGTTGGAAGACGGGTCTCTTTGTGCTTCTTTAATTTTGTGTAAAATAGGGTTCGAGAGCTTTTCCATGGTAAGTGGACAGACTAAATAGCGTACCTTTTATTTCCACATTGAATAGACATTTCAGATCCGGATTCTTCTTGCCCTAAAAGCTTTACAGGAAGCGAGTGCTAAAAGCTACCAATATCACTCCGTGTTGAAAGACTGTATGGTCACAGTCAGAAGTTCACCATTACAATATCTACCATACCTGCTGCATCCACATGGTTATGCAATGTCTGTTACGTGCGTTTGCCAGCTGGTAGTTTGACACACAAAATAGTAAATGCCCCACGCAGTTTTAATAACGCAGATACAGGTTTGTTGACAATGATATAGCACATACATTGTGTTGATCGTTCATACAATGCTGATATTGAGGTAATCCAACTTTTAAGGAAACATAACTAGAGAAAATCAAGGTTGATATAAATAGTTTTGGTTTGGAGATTCATTTCAGAAGGACTACTTGTGAGATTGGGCCCACCTCCTATGGCCCACCCCAGATTCAGGCTTCTGGGTTAAATTTTCATCTTTAATGTATAGACCCATGAGTTCAATATGAGTCAAGATGACTGGGATCATTTGAAAAGTAATTACAGGGTGGAACTGACCAAACAGCTATGCATAATAAAGCTTCTTTTGTTTGTAAAAGTAAAATAAATATATAAAGTAGATGAGGCAAACATATTTGCTGTTGATAATGAGCAAAATTATAGATATACTGCCAGTGAAATCATAGGGTGTTGGTTGTTCCTATCAATTGAAGTTAAACAACCACGTTAATTGTTTTAACCTTTAAGCCCTTCTCTTAACGGGAATTAGGACAATTATATATTCTCTGTGGTAGGTGTGCTATTCAATGTTATTTTTATAGCACAGGAGCACCAACACAAACATAATTACAGTTGGATCGCTACTCTAAACAATGCTTCTGATTATATCCAATGTCTGAATTTTTCTCAGACAGTTCTTTTTTTTAATGATTTGAAAAAACACAAGCTTCTTACTGTCAGACTGGAGTCATGATTGTTTCACTAGAAGTGTGCAGTACACTGTAACAACAGAGCAGGAGGCGATTATGTACTACGCACATACAAATACAGTAGCAGACAGACTACAGTATAACAGACAAAAAGTAAAATGAATGAATTAATAGGATGGCATGTACAGTATTTGTTCAATGGACCATATTTTGTTAGTCTGTTCTCTTACCGTAAAACAAAAAACAATAGTGAAAAACTATTGGGATGGAAAGCATGTAGCCTTTTGCATGAGTGTCAATGTATAGTATATAGATTGCGGCCTTTTTGAGATGCTGTTCCTATCTTCAGATCCATAGGGGGATTGTCATTTGCTCTGTACTGGAAGCTATAGCTCCATAGTATGTTATACCAACAGCTGTGAGGCTCCACCTGCACTGGCATCACGTGGTTGCTGAACTAAAAATAAACCTACCACAACAAACAACACGGACTATACACGGAACTACAAATAGCTGCAATTGAAAGAAGTGGGCAAATACATTATTTAATAGAAACTGAAACAGAGTGCAAAAGCAAGCAGTTCATATTTAAACCTTAAAACTTCGTAATAATAGGGGTAGTCACTGATGAATCTGTAGACCCATTCTATGTTCCTTTTAGCACATCACCTGCTCTTACCTACCCCAGTTTATGCTAATTGCCATGGAAAGAAGATCCCTTATATATGCATTTCCATCATTACCCTAAATCACAAAGGAACAATCTGTTGCACAAAAATGTGCTTGTTTTAGATGGCAGGTACTGCATGATAAGGTTATAGCGGTTATATGATATTGACATGCTGCGATGGTACCTCTTTTTGCTGGTGTGTATTCTCAACTTGCCTCTTTTCAGAAACCCCTTCCTCTGCCTCCTTTCAGATAGGGGTTATTATAAACCCCCACTCCTGTTGCTAATTCAATCCACCATTAATGGAACTTGTAGAAATGGAGTCAGTGTTTACACTGGACCCACCTGTAAAATAACAGTCATTTAGTTTCTCATGATGGCTGAGTATATGGCTGAGTAGGGATTATCATGGAGAAGGGAAATTAGTTAACAGCCTCTTTCATTTGTGAGCGAATCTCTTTAAATAGCACAGTGTGAGTTCACCATTCGACGTTAGACCGTCAAGTTTCAGGAAAGATCCTTAGGGGCCCAAGTTGTAAGGTATGTTTTCACAGGGCGTGGTTTTTACACACACACACTGGCTCCCCCCTTTGTGCCCGATAGGCTCATGTTCCTGTTCTTCTTCAGTGTTCATGAGATTCACCTGTACTCGGTAGTCTTATTGTTTCCAACTGGTTAGTCATACGTGGATTTCTTCTCTCGTGTCTTAATGAATTTCCCCTCATCTTTTGTGCTGCCGTTGCGGTTGTTACGTACCTTTGAGCTTCCCTGTGTTTGAGCTAAGCTAGGATAAAGTAGTATTTCAAGATATCTGCAATTTAGTCCTGCTCTCTTATGGCTGCCCGTGACAGTAAGATGATATGCTTTAAAGACAGTCTAGACTCTAGAGAATTGACCTATGAATGTAACATACTGCATCCATCAAACTGACAGATGGACTTGGCAATGCTTTGCGCTTTTTTTTATTTCGTGACAAATAACCCTGGACATGTCTCTAGTGAATAGTACTTACATTGTATTTATATACTATAGTCTTTGTGTTAATCTGTATCACGATCACTAACAATGAGTGTCCTGTGTGAGCCATTGCCAAGTCCGCTGAGATAGAGTTAACAAAACCACATACTGTGTACACACTTAATACTACAGGGGACAGGACTGGACTGTATGTGCTAAAGAATACCTGGATTTATGGAAGGAACATTTTGACTCTTGTTACTAACAGAGCCTGTGCTCTCAGGCAGACATGGCAAGCTCTCTTATCCCCCTCCTAAAGATGGGCATGCCTACAGAGGGGTCGATTGATTCATATGATCACATGTGTTATCACATGTCCATGGAGCCATACGGGCATTCAAAAGGCAGATATACCCAAGTAAAAGAAGAGATAAGCTTGGCCTTAGGTCTGGGTTTCCAGATAACAACAAGAGGCTTCGCTCCTTAACAGTTCAAGACCTGGTCCACTTGGTTGACCTGTAAGAGGATCATGTCTGGTAAAGCTGCTCATCACATATCGTGCCAGAATATTGCTCATCAGTTTCCCATAAATTCTAGAATTCATAGGTTTGGTCATTCAATGCATCGCAAAGCATTTACCTTTAACAATATCATTAAAATGATGATCCTTGTATCTAGAATGAGGTTCAAAAGTCACTAGATTATTAGCTGTTTGTTTACTTGATAGACAAGCTATTATCACCTATTTCTATTTAGTCAATCATGAATTCAATAACTAAAAAAAATGATTTGCTACCTCGGTTTAAGGCTGTCATCTCCTCAACTCAATTTCCACATAACAAAAGAAACTATTAGTGTGACTAATCTGCCGGTGAGAAAAGCCCATTTCAACAAAGTCTAGATATAGGTTAAGAGAGCAGGAGAGAGTGGGAGAGAGAGAGAGAAAGAGAGAGAGAATGGGGGTGAGAGAAAGCGGGAAAGAGAGAAAAGGGAGAGAGAGAGGGTGGGGCGAGGAAGGGAGAGAAAGAGAGACAGAGAGACGCTCCAGAGAACTTATAAATTGGCAAGTTATCCAATATGAGTTAAGCTTTTTGCATGCCTTGGGTGACCTTGATTTGGTAAAAGAGACCGGCTGAGGCCCAATAGGGCAGCATGATTCACTGTTGTGGGTAACCTCAAACTCTGCTTCATTTACTGGGAAATTATGAACTGATTTCCTTTCACAATTCCCATTCAACCGGGGCTCTGTGGTGTGAGAATGGCAGTTAGCACACAAGCGGTGTCCCATTTCCCAATCATTACCCTGCAACTCACTCTCTGCTGTACAGATCTATGCCCATCAGTCACTCCCTCTCTGTTATGCAGTGGAGCTTAGTAGATTTTAGATTGGGTTTAGTAACAGTCAATTAAGATAGACTCTCTGCAAAGGCAGACATTGAAATCTGAATTTACTCTAAACTGGGCTTGATATTCCATGTAACGTGATTACAGGCAAGATCTTTTTTTTTTACATCACCAGCGGCAGGTGATCAAGGTCAGTGTATTGTTCCCCTACTTCTGTCTGTATTTGTGTTTTCTTTTTCATCAACAAAATGGCTTGATTGCTTTGAGTGAAGACATTGAAGACATTGGGATGGTAAATTAGTAAAACATGCACACACCAGCACATACATTGCATTTCTTAAATGAGTTAAGCCTGCAGCATGTACATTTCTTAGGGAGGGTCCTTTCTGCACAAATTATTGGAGCTGAATATTTTTTTAAAACAGCTGATGAAAATACGTAAGTGCTTATGAATTTCAAATAATATGCTGAGTGTCTTATCAAACTCCATCGATTATGTATCATTCGGATTCTGACCATGTCAAGCTGTGCCTGGGGGATTATTATCATTTCAAATTGAATTGCAAACAGAACAGCAAGAACTTAATTTTCAAGTGGAGCTATGATTATATGCTGATGACTTGTTCATCTGTTTGTCTGCAACTAGACATTTGGTTGGAATAATAGTCTGTTGTTTATATCACCATGGAACAAGTACTGCCTCAGTCATCTGTGATTTGACTTTGAAGGCAGCGTAGACAAGGGAAGAAAATTGAACAAGGAAGAAAATTGGCTGTGATCTCTGTCAGGCAGAGCTGATTTTGAAGTGAATTCCACACGTTCTCCGTAGAGAACTGCTCTTTTTCTTCTACAAAACATTTAGATAATTTTGGATCCGTTCATTCATATGCAGATTTCTGTGCTGGCCTCCTGTCCTGTCACTTCTGCCTGTCACATCCACGGCCATCTCCTCTCTGCAGTGATACAGCTTTCTCTGTGGTGGCTGTCGACTGTTACTGGACCACTGAGAGACACCCATTCACCCCATGCCATTTAGCCATCACGCCTTGACTGTGTGCAGTTCCACAGTTTAAAAAAGCAGTAAAATGACTGATCCCCAATACCCACCCAATCCTTGGTTCTCTCTCTCTCTCTCTCTCTCTCTCTCTCGCTCTCTCTCTCTCTCTCTCTCTCTGTCTCTCTGTCTCTCTCTCTCTCTCTCTCTCTCTCTCTCTCTCTCTCTCTCTCTCTCACGCACACCACACACAAATGCACACACACCAACCCACAAAACACACTTACCCCCCCCCCCCCCACCGACATTAAAGTAAGAGTTGACGAGGAGAGGAGGACAAGGGGAGGAAAGCAGCGATGACACGGCAGAGCGTGTCACATCATCCATCAGGCTGCCACAGCCTGTCGCCTGGCTTCTCTCCCCGTGGATCAGTAAAGCAGGGAGTGGGGGACTGGAGCCTTCCCCCGAGGCTGTAGTAGGCAAGGGATGGCCTCTCCTCTATGAGTCATGCAGCAGGGCACGGCGGCTAGGTTTGATCTCTCCTGCCAGGGGGAGCTTCAAAATAACTCAGATGTATGATGTTTACGTGCAGGTCCCCTCGGAAACCTTAACGGAAATAATGCCCTTTTTTGTATTCATGAGGCAATCATATAGATAGGGACCCTGCAGAATAACTCCGGATTTGTTTTTACAAGCTCCAGATAAGCTATTTTTGCTAACAGGTACAAACTTTATTTGAGTGTATCGCCCTGGATAACCTCTGCATGTGTTTTCGAAATGCTTTTGAAAAATTGCTTTTCAACTAGCAAGCTCAGGCAAGTGAGTGCATACGGTGATTATGAGGTGACGATGAGACTAGAGCTGCAGTTTCATTGGCTTGTATTTTCGGCTTCATTACTACAGAAACACCTCTTGAGGCTTCTGACTGATTGGCTACTGATGACTATAAAGTACATGCAAAACCAGCTCCTGCGCACTATCATTATCCCGCTGAGCCAAGGGGCGACATATCCGTCTCTCCAGAGGGCTAGAGGAAATCACTAACAGTTTTATTAGGCTGTAATTTTTCAATCCACCACATGATTAATATTTGTCAAATTGATTTTCTCGTTGGGTCATTGACATTATGAAGACCATGTGACGGGGGAGAGCAGCATGTAACAAATAAGGGTCATGTCGATTTGTCAACCCCCTCCTGGCCTCATGTTGCTGGCGAAAGCCGCCTCCCAGAAGATCAAGACGAATGGCCGAGGATATGGAACTGCTGCACGAGTGTCTGGTGGAGGTGTGCCTTTGACCTGGGCGAGGTGTGCCTTTGACCTGGGCGAGGTGTGCCTTTGACCTGGGCGAGGTGTGCCTTTGACCTGGGCGAGGAGTGCCTTTGACCTGGGCGAGGTGTGCTTTTGACCTGGGCGAGGTGTGCCTTTGGCCTGGGCGAGGTGTGCTTTTGACCTGGGTGAGGTGTGCCTTTGACCTGGGCGAGGTGTGCTTTTGACCTGGGCGAGGTGTGCCTTTGACCTGGGCGAGGTGTGCTTTTGACCTGGGCGAGGTGTGCCTTTGACCTGGGCGAGGTGTGCTTTTGACCTGGGCGAGGTGTGCTTTTGACCTGGGCGAGGTGTGCCTTTGACCTGGGCGAGGTGTGCCTTTGACCTGGGTGAGGTGTGCTTTTGACCTGGGCGAGGTGTGCCTTTGACCTGGGCGAGGTGTGCTTTTGACCTGGGCGAGGTGTGCTTTTGACCTGGGCGAGGTGTGCTTTTGACCTGGGCGAGGTGTGCCTTTGACCTGGGCGAGATGTGCCTTTGACCTGGACGAGGTGTGCTTTTGACCTGGGCGAGGTCTGCCTTTGACCTGGGCGAGGTGTGCCTTTGATCTGGGCGAGGTGTGCCTTTGACCTGGGCGAGGTGTGCCTTTGACCTGGGCGAGGTGTGGCTTTGACCTGGGCGAGGTGTGCCTTTGATCTGGGCGAGGTTTGCCTTTGACCTGGGCGAGGTGTGCCTTTGACCTGCTGAGGTGTGCCTTTGACCTGCTGAGGTGTGCCTTTGACCTGCTGAGGTGTGCCTTTGACCTGCTGAGGTGTGCCTTTGACCTGGGCAAGGCCACTAATGTGCCTCGGTCTGGTTCCAAGGAGGGGACCAGGGTGGATGCAGCTGGTGTTCCTGCGGTTGACAGCCATGCCAGGCCCTGATACGCTGAAGAGGGGACTAGTCCATAGCCACAGCACTGTCTTATGTCCTCAAAGGGGGTGAAACAACCCCCAGACAGAATAAATAGAATACATAAATATAACCTAATTGTAATTGCTTCATTTCAAGATTATAGCACAACTGCAATATCGTCTGTTCGAGAATGTTCCATCTTATACATATCCAACATATTCTCTAGCTGGCTAAAAATTGAATGTCAAAAGAACAAAATAGGTCAAAGGGTTTCGTTATCTTATTGTCCGTATCATCTATTCTAGTAATCTCGCCAGCAAGGATGGCACCTGACCTTTATGTTTCTATAGACTATGACTCTTAGCACTCTATCATTATGTCAGCTGCACACCCATAGTATATTTTCGAACAGACGGGATAACCACTGGTGTTACATGATTCAGGCATCTCACAGAAAGCTGGATTTACTGTAGATTAATAGGCACTGTCTTTTTTGTATCAGTTTAAATGTACATAATATTGAACTACATATGGGCTCTGCTCTAGCCTGAAATTGAAGGGGAGCATAAGGCATAACACAGAAGCTGGTAGCATAAAGAAATGGCGAACTAAATATTATAGCGACCCAATTGTATCACCTCTTTCTAACATATTCTTTATTAAACTCCTTGATTAATCTCCTATAAGTGTGTTACTTCAGAGACTGTCTATTTTACAATATAAACTTTAATAATCCAACAAGGAAAATTATACAATCAGTCAATATGAAAGTCACATTGACAAAAAAACAAAATGCCAAGATTTTTCTGCACAGTCTTAGATTACAGTATAGTTATAGTTTAATTTCACATATTTTTCATACCATGAAGGAACTACAGTTCTAATAGAAACTACAAAAATCTACCTATCTAATTTAGTACATATTTACAATTCAATAAAGTATGTACATACTGTATTTGCACCACTCATATCTACATCGAGATTTACATAGTACATACACACATGCGTGCACACACACACACACACCCACACACACACACACACACGCACACACGCACGCACGCACGCACGAACGCACGCACGCACGCACGCACGCACACAAATACGTTGAATGATGACAGTGCCATAGAGCCTTCTTTTAGTTTGCCTCAGGCATGCAAGAGCTCCTCTCTGCCTCTCCACCAAGCTTCCCATTTGACCTTTTGGTTAAGGCAGCCACTTTTCTTATTAATCCTCCATTGACTGCGTCTTGTCAAAAAACATTTAATGCCAGATCAGTGGCTTATCACAAAGTCAACACGTATGCATCTGAAAAACCTTCCATACTCAGAGGTTCATGTGATGTATGGATTCTTATGTCCCACTGTTCATATATACTTCTAAGAGACAGAGCACTGGAGACACTGGGGTATTTGATTATGTTGTATTGATACTACAGTTCGTAAAAAAATGTAAACCTTTAATTGAAAGATTGTCCTTGCAGGTGTTTTTGTGTCTCTGTTGATCAGCCCACTATCTATCTCTAGGGAAATCTTTGCTTATTTGTCGACATGATCTGGTTGGAGAGAAGTGTGTGTGTGTGTGTGTGTGTGTGTGTGTGTGTGTGTGTGTGTGTGTGTGTGTGTGTGTGTGTGATTGAATGAATGGGTGTGTGTTGTAATGTGTGTCTTTTGTGTGAGCGATGTAAAGGCAAGTCAAGGGTCAGACACAGAATGAGATGCTAATATGAGCAGAAAGGTTCATCTTAGTTTTCTGCTGCCAGAAGCCAGCATAAACAGAGCCCCCCGCCCTGTCATCAGCTCCCCACAGCTCAGCCAATCACAGGCAAGGGTTTTGTGATGCGGTGCTGCTCCCTCTCTCTGGAGGGATTCCGTAGGAACTGCTGTGTGACAACGCCTGCTTAAAGAGCCCAGAATTTCTCCCGTCTGGCTTTCCTCCTCCCCACTCTCCCTCCTCCCTGTCTTCGTCACCTGGCACAGTGCACGGTGTGTGTGTACAAGAGATGGTACAGCCTAAGCCACACTGCTTTCTCCAGGTTGGCTAAAACCGAGACACATCACCATCAACATCAGACTCCTCCTCTTTCTCTCTCTCTCTCTGTATCTCTTTCTGTCTCTCTCTTTCTCTCTCTCGCAGACATATACACACGCACACTCCCCATCTCTACAAGACTCCCTCCTCCCCTTCAGATGAGCTCTTCTCCTCATCAAAACGGACAGATCCGGAGCTGAGGGCCTGATGTGTCAGGTAGGAACATGAATTTGGAATTTAGGGTACCCCAAAAGTTGTTAAGAAGATGGGAATTGGGGCTCAGTGTTTTGTTGTGCATTTGTGTGTGTGTGTGTGTGTGTGTGTGTGTGTGTGTGTGTGTGTGTGTGTGTGTGTGTGTTTGTGTTTACATAGATCAAATGTATGTGTGTTTGTGTGTGCTGGCCTTTGAAGAGGAAAGAAAGGTAGTGACTAGAGAGGGAAATATACTTAGTGACTAGAGAGGGAAATATACTTAGTGACTAGAGAGGGAAATATACTTAGTGACTAGAGAGGGAAATATACTCGCCTACAACGCCCTCCCCATCAGCGTGGCACAATTTTTGGCGCCCATTTCCACAAGCCGGTGATGAAGCATTGAGTGTGCTATACTGTCCGAAAATGTCATGGCTATGGAGTCTGAGTGCCGTGGTGCGCTGAGCAGATGGTGCTGCTGTTGCATATAGAACGCACGTCTGTGGTTGCGAGGGGAGACCACAGTGTGGGTGTGTGGGTGTGTGGAGAGATGGGGGGGCGGAGGGGAGGAGGAGGCGGAAGGCAAGCAGCTGCTTTCATCCTAGGGAAGCTAATCCCCCTGTTCATTCACCTCACACTATCAGATAAAATGGACGTGCTGTGGTTTCCTCTCCATCTTTTCTTTTTCTTCATCCTTCAATGGTGATGGGTTTATCTTTGACAAGACTCTCTAGAAAACAAGAATCGCACTATTGATTTGTAGATGGGATACAGTCATTTCAAGGAAAGCTCATTGTCATGTACTGAATTCCGCTGACAACGTCTTTACAAACGTTGATGAAAATGTTATCTACAGTATGAAGTCTGTTATACATTCCACACATTATTGCCTGACTCTTCAGGGTAGAACATTTCCGAGTCCTTTTCTCTGTTGTTATGGTAATGGTGGAACACCTCCAGGTCCACAGGGCGTAATCATAGCTTTACAGGGCATGGTACATGGCTTTTGTGCCACTAACCTCACTGTTTAAAAAGTATCAAGCATATATCCCTAGCCATTGTGCAGTGACTCCACTCTGGAAAACAAGGCATAGACAGGGCCCAGGTTGCCTATTAGTCCCTTCCTGCTCCAGGATTACCTCATATCTCAGGAGACAGGATCAGCTGTTACCCTGAGAGTCCACCCACGGGAGTGAGATGGAGAGGTAGAGGTGGAGGGATGGGGAGACTGCAGGGGATTGCTCAACTGTAGCCCTCGGCAGATGACATGGAAACGCTCAGCCGCATACTTAGAATACTATAGCCACCATCGTCCGTGTATCAAACTGTTGCCAGGTAATAGAGATGGGAAAGGAGAGGGAGAGACCGTGAGTTCCAAATGACATCTCAGCTCATTTCCCAAGACAGAGCTTGTATTTACATACTCTCGGGGAGCTGGTGCAGATGCTCCATTTCATAAGCACTAACTGAATCAGAGAAGGTGAAATGTGATGGATATGCTATGTGAACTGTGCCCCTGGGATGTTTTATTAAAACAGCTGGAGGACCAACAAACATAGCACTGGTCAGGAGGATAACCTATGATGCTATACTTCAGACTTAGAGTATGAGGAAGAGTACGATGCAATCACAAATGAGGCAACGACTTGGCAGAGCTAGTTCAGGCGGGCGGCTCAGACATCAGCTATCATCGGCATCACACAAATCAACCATTCCCATATTTCCACTAGTATAAAGTGATCTTTTGAACCAAAGTTTAACCCACAACATTGATCAATACTGCTGCTCTGCTGCTACTTGCTTCTGCTCGCTGCTGTTCGTCAGTAGTGGACGAAGTACACAAATACTGTAATTGAGTGCAAGTACAGATACCGTTGCTAAATATTACTCCACTAAAAGTCGAAGTCTTTCATTTAAATTTGTACTCAAGTTCAAAGGTACATAAGTACTTGCTTTTAAAAATACTTAAGAATAAAAATAAAAAGCAGTATATTTTAATATGGTACTATTTAGTTTGGTTATGTTTCCCAGGGCTTGCTGACATGACAAACAGAATAAAAAAATACAATAGGCAAAAAAATTGATTTATTAAAAAATACCTTTCATTATGAATAGGTTTCCCTTTTAAATATTAGTTCAAATATGTGTTTGTGTGTGTGTGTGTGTGTGTATGCATAACCCTTAATTGTGTCCCATAATCTATTATAGATCTGATTGTCCACCCTAAAATTCTGTCTCTGCATTGTTTTCTTACTGAAGAGCTAATGTCCAGAGACTAATGTTTTCTCCACATCTTAGTAATGAGTAACGACAGATATTGCATAAAAGTAGTAGAGTCTAAAGTAGGATATTTTAGTTTGAAATGTAGTGGATGGAAAGTAACAAGTCTCCCAAAATGGAGACACTTAAGTAAAGTACAGATATTTGAAAAAGGTACTTAAGTACAGCAACACAGTACATCTACTTCGCCACTGTCCACCACTGCTGCTCGCTGTTGTTGCTCACTTGCCATGCTTTTACTCTTGCTGCTGTGTGGCCACCTCTGGCCTCCTCCTAATTTGGGTCTGTTATTCGGTGTCTACAATGGGTCCTCTGCAGATATCACTCCCTACCCATGGCTGTTTATTCAGTGCTTAAAGGCGGGCATCATTGAGAGATGCAGACCCTTGATACAAACTTTAGATGAATTGTCATTTTAAGCTCAATAAATTGTTAAACTTATTCGTAAGTTGATCTGAACGATACTTTCATGTGCTACTTTTAGAGAGATTAGAGATTAGAGATTAGATTGTAACTCCATGGCATACCTCCATGACATTAATTTCCACAGTAATGCTTAGCACAGCATAACAACCTTCAGAAATACCAGCAGAAAAAACGTCTTTGACCAGACAGAAGGAGGCAAACGTTGCATTCACGGTATCCTGCTGTCCCCACTGGTTGCATCCTAACGCTCTATCATCCTTGTTAAACAGACATTCATAAGGTGACCTGGAGGACCAGTGTCCTGAGCCCAATGTGCAAATAGCCTTAACCTTTTCTCTGGGCCTGTGCAATTCTGAGGATCATGGAAAATACAAAGGCTGCTGGCACTGAAGGGCAGCTTGTAGGAGGACTTTGCTTTTGTTAGGAGCTTGTTTTCCTCTGAGAAAGGGGAGGAGGAGGAGGAGGAGTGGGATGAATGGGAGGTAGAGGAAAGGGGCCTCACACTGTTGTTGGAAACAATAAAAATTATACAGATATAAATAGCAACTCTATTATGATTTGACCTTGTGAAGTAGCTTGGCAATGCGCACAATGAGAACCCAGGTGCACGGATCAGTGAGACGCTCACCAAGGAGCCCATAGTTTGCCTTGGCAATGATGAATGCCTCCAATATTAGAGCTGGCTCCCCCTCACACTTTGTTCCTGTTGTCAAGTGCAGCACAGCTATCTGGTGGAGCCCTGAGCATCTCATTGTTATCAATACAGTAGAAATGAATGGGCTAAGAACATAATGGTCAAAATGGAATCAAATTTAGATACACCAGAAGAGTGTACTTAATGTACGTGTGTGTGTGTGTGTGTGTCTGTGTGTGTGTGTGTGTGTGTATGTGTATGTGTGTGTGTATCTCTCTCCATCTGTTTTGGTGTGTGTGTTCCTAATCATATACTAATGGGATATTGTTTTGTCCCTTACTGATATAGTGAAATGTTAAGATTAATATACTGTATGTACTGTACCATGATAAAACAAAGAAACGTTGTAAACTTGCTAAATGTAATATATTTATATATATAAATAATCTAATTGTGTTTGATGTAAGTAAAATGGAACCAGTGAAAAGTTTGGACACACTTTCTCATTCAAGTAAAACTTTTGACTGGTACAGTATATTTTTATATTATGATTGAATCCTGGTAAGCATTACGTCTCAATGACCTCACTGGTAGCCTCTCTGTATCACTAAAACCCTCCGAACACTTTTGTTTAGGTCTGAACTTGATTCATAGCTCAATGTTTGACCCAGCCTATAGAACAAGGCTTCTTGATCTCTGTCAACCCGCAGCGATAAGGCCCGGATTACATGATCAATCAGCTCTGTTCTATGATACAGACTGAACATTCACACGCACACACACACACACACACACACACACACACACACACACACACACACACACACACACACACACACACACATACACACACACGCACACACACACACACACACATACATTAGACAAATTGATATCATTAAAATATTTCAGGGAAGACCTCTAGTCTGCTTCAGAAACTACACATCTAACAATGTCGTAAAGTAAAAGCTAGATTAAATGGCAGACTAGTGGCTTACATACATGTTTTGGAAAGAAATTAACTTAGCATATAACAGAGACTAACAGAGATTCTGGTTTCACATGATAAATAATTATTATATTTAATTATTTTATAATTATAGTGCTATTTTTGGATGTTGCTCGTTCCCCACAGCCTTTTGCAGTTTATTCCAGTTTTCATTTCATTTTCCTGTTTACCAAGTTCTCTAAAAAATATTGCTGTTCAGTTGAACCTAGCCAGAACAACTCAATGCAAGATACATCCTGCAAACAGTGAGTTGCATGAGCATTACTGAAATACTCAGTCTATATTGGATCAATCTGACTCCTCATTCAAAGATGCACAACCAAATGAAGGAGAACACACGTGGCAATTCAAAATAATTGAGTGGCTTCACAGCAGTCTAAATGAATGAATACTGGAATTTGATCCAGCATACGATTCTCATTTCTTCAGGGGTGATCCAGATTTTTTTTTAATGATACAAAGTAGCGGATACAAAGCAGAATGTCAATACATTTTGAAATGCCTTTTATTTGCTGGGGTCCAAAGGCCTTCCTGGTTAAAGGGCCTGCTATTTTATGACTGTATCACTAGAGGCTGGTAGGAGCTGGTGGTGAAAATGATTTTGCCAACAAAACCTATCACTGCACAAGCTGTAATTTCAAAATCTCTTAAAGGAGGAAATTGCTTTTCCCTTCTACATTTTTTAATATCCTGATTCCCAGTGTGTCAAATGAAAGGCATGGTGGGTCTACAGAGTAGACCCGTCTGCTGCCCAAAGGTGTTTGGGACAAAGTTATTCAAGACTTAAGTAATAACATCTGGATGGGTGGATTCGCTCAGGACAGCAGCTACGCCACCTACACCTCGATGCCGTGCTATCTGTCTACTAGGGCTTATATTCCCTGTCTCTTTTTTAAGCATTCCCAGAAAATGCCAGCATGATGGCTTCAGAATGGACCAAATTATTTCTAAAAGATTGGCCACCCAGCTGCTGGCAGCCTCAGTAACCGCCTCATGGCCCTTGGAAAAGTGTATGAATCATAAAGCAATAGGATCCCCATCAGCACACAACACAGTGCCATGGCGAAGTTTAAAACCAATTAAAAGCTATGCCATTGTGCACTGCAGGTTTCTGATGTTCTGTAAAAATAGGAGATATCACATTTGCCTTCATTGTTTATCTACTGGCAGATATCAGAGTGCAATTTTGTGTATGATATTTTCAATAAATATTTGTGTACTTTTCAACTGTATGTGATCAGCATAGGGCATTGTGTCGATGGCTGTTGAGCCCGTAGTGTTCCTTGTAGTGTTGTAATGGAAACCCCTCTATAGAGTGCAGGTCAGCCTGTAGCAGAGAGAATGATTGTACAGGCCTAGTGATAACAAAAGGGTTTTCCTCTTGCCCACACCTCCTTTGGTTTTGGAATGAACATCAAGAGCTCTGACAATTCCCTATTACCTCTGGCGGAAGGTGCGTGTGTCCTCTGTGGCTGACTGCCAAGATTTTCCCCTGATGCAAACATTCTTTTATGTCGGCATGGTAACCAAGTCCTTGCTGCTGTAGGTTGTCATGCTTTCTCTTCCCCTCCCCTTTCCTATTCCCCGGTGAGGGGAGATGAACAGACCCAAGCCCCCGTGCAACACGCTATGTGTATTGTGTAGTCTTCTTTATAACCTGTTAACATTAGGCTCCAGGCCTTTCTCACAGTACATTCCCTATATGCAAATGCACAAGATACTTTGGGCAACTGATGAAGGCCCCAGCATGGCACCACTTCAGCCAGTGGAATGTTTTCACTGCGAACTGGAACTTGAACCGCCGACCAGTAGAGGCCAAATTAACAGCTTGAATAATTAAACAACCGAATAACCCCAAAGCGCTGCTCCCAGAATCACCACTAAAAAAAATTCGGATTTCCTATTGTCTTCATTACACTCATAAATTATATTTAGCTCCCCATAAGGATTATGTACTTTGAGTGGACAATACAAACTATAAGACATGGGGCTTTCCATGTGTCTTCATGCGGACAGGGGAAGACAGAGGCAGGCTTCTCCAGGGGCAAGGCTGAGGCCTTTTCCCCCCAAAACATGTCCACCCAGTCAGAGGAAAAAACACTCATTACCACATTGCCAAGAGGCCAGCTCGGCTCACTAGGGGATAATAACTAGGCATTTGCTTAAATTTGATATAATGCTAGCTCTGTGTGGTCTGGAGAGACTTGGATGATTGTGTTCCCCTTAAGCTGTTTGATTCTTATGCTTTGTTGCCTAGTATTTGAAGCTATAGACTATCCTCCAACAAAATGACTTAATGGAGCATTTAAATAAAATTGTCCTATCACAGTTACTGGATTGTGCAGCATGTATTAATTCCTCTAGTGGTGGAAAGTGAATAGGCTTAGCACACAAAACTAGAATTTACCCTGTGGCAGGATTGGGATTGGAAGGCCATTTTAGCTTCCAGTGAAATATCCAAGATCACATTTGCTGTTCCTTATCTTCTAAATTAACTCATTATCTCGACATCCTGCCTTCCTCCGCAAGGAACAGATTGGCCTTGAATCCCTAATGAAACATGGCTGTCCCCCTCACTTCTCATAATGCAGCAGCATGATAGATTCTCCACTAAGGTTTTAACTCTCTGTCCTGTTCTCACCATTGATTTTTGATATCACTATACAGCTAGATGGGTAACCTTGAAAGGAGTAAAAATAGAGAATGAAACGTGTGATCTGGGGCAAAAATAGAACTTCCCCTGCACATGTCTGTTTCCCCTCTTAAATTAATGTATAGCAAACCTTTGGCAGAGCCAAGCTGCGTCAAAATACCTTAAAATAAATAAAGGATCGCTCAGCCTGTAAAAACTCTCAAAAAAATACAGGCCATTTGGTCATTGTATGAACTATGAAGTGGAGGGACCATCATTTCAGTTGGTAGCACAAACAGGTTTGAGTGAACATTTGGAGTATGATTTAACCCTGGCTTGCAGTCTGTTGGTCTTATTGGCTGTAATGTGGTGGTGAGATGAGACAGAGAGAGAGTGTGTGCCCAGAGCACGGGGATAAACATTTAGACAGCCAGGGGTGGTGATCCCAGTAGGATGCTTCCCGGCCAACATTACCTTTAACCTCCCTACCATGTCTTCCCAGAGAAGGGCCTCCTTCCAGGCCACATAATTCATGTGCGTGTTACCAGGCTTCCTTGGCCTACTTACTCTGTTCCCACTGCTAGTTGTTGACACATGCTGTTAAATAACATGAAACAAGACACCGACCTGACTAAATATTATTTTCCTGTCTAACAATTTCTAACCTCGAAGAAGATATTCATTGCAAATGCAAATTGTCAAGATTATTAATTTGGACCCACAGCGGGGTTGGTGATTGCAGTTGCGATAATGATGGATTTCCTCATGTTTGTCAATTAAATGCTCTTAATGAAGAAGCAACCACTTAGAAATGATTATGCATGGAATGTGCGTTGCAACTAGGCCTGCTGTTATTAATGATTATGATGCAAATTATAGAATCGTTGAAGGTTTTTGCCAAGCCACGTAAGGAGTAGAGGGATCATTGTTGTAGAAAGGGCGTAGGTTTGGTTTAGACATTGACGGGGACATATGAATTATGTGGAGTCACTGGAGAGGATACAATTACTTGACAAAAGCTGTGTACAAAACTATTGGTAGGGACAATTCAGTGGTGCCTCAATGTTGATAAGGACATGCCCTACTACCCTGCCCGAAATCTATGCCTATGGTAGTAAAGTGTTGGTAAACAGTGAAATGTATATTTCACTCGCTTGCTGCATAGTCTAAGCAGTCCAAAGGCTTATAGTAACTTTATATTTACACAATTATTTCAGTTCTGAGTTGTCAGTGGTACGTAAATGACCAATTCTTATAATATATGCTGTCTTCTAGTTCCCCATGATCCCTGACTCACCAACTTCTTCAAGTCTCGACGCTGTTTCCATTTTCTAGCGTTGCCCAGGTGATTTGCATCCAGTCTTCTTATCCCTTCAGTGACATCTTGCCTGGAAGATACAAGCTGAAGATGGTACCGGAGGATCCCTTAGCTCACATGCCAGTGCAACCCTGTTGAATCTGTAATCTGCGTGATCTGCCAAGGCTGGGATTGAGTGAGGGATGGTCTGAGTGGCTGTGGCGATGGAGAGAGAGAGAGAGAGAGAGAGAGAGAGAGAGAGAGAGAGAGAGAGAGAGAGAGAGAGAGAGAGAGAGAGAGAGAGAGAGAGAGAGAGAGAGAGAGAGAGAGGATAACATGATGGATAACGAACATTCATGTCATTTATTTTCTTGCCATAATATCATTGCAATTCTATTAACTTCCAGTTGCCCCTGCAGTTTCCGGTGGTTCTGTCACCCAGCTTAAGGCCTTAAAAAGCTAAAGCTCCCAACACCACTGTTGTTTGGCATTTAGCGGCAGGTGAAAGGACAACTTCAATGTCAGTGCATCAGGCTCTCACTCTAACACACACAGGCTCTCCCTGTTTAGCCCTGGGGCTGGCTCACAGATTACGAGATAATTCGATCAATAGCGCGCTGCCCATGCTTCCTCCCTGTGTGGCTGGCCAACCCTGCTAAGAGCAGGGTGAGAGTGAGTAGTATTTATTTAATGTTTATGTCTATGTTCTGGGACAGGTTCATGATATAACAGTCTATCTCAATACTTATCAACTTGAAATCTTTTCAATTGACTACTATATTGAAAGAGGATGATCCTGAATGGCTTGAATTTAGCTGTTGAGAATGACCATGTTTCATGTCCACCCTTGTAGAGAAAATAGCGTGCATCTATTCATAATTGGTGAAATAATTGTTTCCTATCTTGAAAGAAGTGAATGTAGTGAGCCACCACTGCCACTAGATACTGCTGCAACCTGAAATCTTGCTGTCCCTCAGTGAGTCAGTTAAGAGGTTGGCCGACCACCAATTTCTAAATAAATTCTGCACGACTTACTGTCAATACACCATTTCCATCGTCTCATCTGTAAATACTCCAGAATCAGACAAAAGGGAGGCTAAATCAAACAATTCAGATCAAACGATATAATGGAGAGATGAACCCAAAGACCTTTGGAGACGATCGGACAATCTGAAATGTCAAGTTGGCTTTATGTTCACACTGAAGAATGCAGACCAGCAGCTCGATCAATAACTGACTGACCAGTGTCACCACAAGGAAATATGAAAAATAACACCCTTAGGATGTAGAATACAAGTGTTATGAATGATATGTTGTGACATTCTAATGAGAGCCCGACTGATTTATCAATAGGGGCCTTTCACTGCTATATCGTATTGGCGATTTCTTTTGTTGCATATTTAAAAAAAAAAAAAAAAAAAAAAAAAAAAAATATATATATATATATATATGTATATCAGCCAAAACATTAAAACCACCTGCCTAATATTGTGTAGGTCCCCCTCGTGCCGCCAAAACAGCTCTGACCCGTCGAGGCATGGACTCCACAAGACCTCTGAAGGTGTCCTGTGGTATCTGGCACCAAGACGTTAGCAGTTAAGTCCTGTAAGATGTGAGGTGGGGCCTCCAAGGATCAGACTTGTTGTTCCAGCACATCCCACTGATGCTCGATTGGATTGAGATCTGGGGAATTTGGAGGCCAACTCAACACCTTGAACTCTTTGTCATGTTCCTTGAACCATTCAACCGATCAATGTTATTCACTTCGCCTGCCAGTGGTTTTAGCGTTTTGGCTGATCGTTACATTGGGGCAAATATTTATTTGATTTATATTGTTCATTTGTTAATTTACTTTGCATTTAGTTAATTGATAAAAACAAACTATTGACACTTAGATTTTTGAAAGCATTTACACACCTGCCTAAAACTTTTGCACAGTACTGTATATATATATATATATATATATATATATATATATATATATATATATATATATATATATATATATATATATTCTATGTACAGAATAAACACGTAAACACACATCTTTTGATGAATAAACATTAATGAATATTGGCTGTTATATCAATATCGGAAGAATTGTACACTAATATTGGTATCCGCCCCAAGAATGACCTTGCTGTTTTGGTTTGTGAGATTACTGTGTTTGTGTACATTAGAAAGTTCTTTACTTTGTGTCTGGAATTGACGCTGAATCCTTTGTGTTGCCGGTCTTGTCCACTTGTTTCCGTTTGACCCCTGTCAGGTGTGACAGAAAATCTATTTTTTCCCTTCTACAAATTGTTAACAAAACGACTCACCAGAACCTTAATCTCCGGCAACAGGATCACAATATACTAAGACTCTCTACGGTTACTCTTCCACCAGTCCCCATCTTATCCTCGTCTGCTTTTCATCCCAACCTTTTCTTTGTCTTTTGCCCCACCCCCACACCAACCCAAGTCTCTCCCTCACTCTTTTCCTTGGAAAAAGAGATAAGCCCCAGGCCAATTTTATCTTAATAGTTCATTGAATTTTCGGGACATGCACAAAATGAATGTGTGTTTCAGAGAGGACGGAAAGGATGTGCAGTGTCCTGTCTGGAATATGTTCCCATTAATTTCAGTTGCCCCCTGGATGTAAAAGTATTGTTTTCTGCTTCAACCTGCTTCCGCAAGCATCCTTGGATGTTTATATGACACATTACTTTTGATCCAGATAGTCTGCCTCCTAGGCATCATTTTAAATAAAATTATGTAGCGGGAGCTTAGGGCTTTTACGCAAATTGGTTTAACCAACTATGATACACTACCTCGAATATGACCCATGTTCCCTTACCAAAGATGTACAACTCATAAATCTCCAGTGTGATAATCTGGGGCTCTGCTCAATTACTAAAGATGCTCATGGTGCTAATGCTCTTCTAGTTGTGTGCTTCATTGCATTAAATCCCCCTGACTTACTCTACATTATTTAACCAGATACTTAAGCCCAGTTTGTCTGTTAATGTTATTTAAATGGGATTTAGTGTTGTACAGAGGCTTAAGGGAGCAGTGACTGGTAATCTGATACAGCCAGTGAACTACTGGATTAAATCAATGCCAAACAGTGTTTCAATGATGTGCTTACAGCTAAATAAGCAGCGTGCTGGTGGTTTGCCAGGACAGGGATCAACAAGAGCCATTCGGATGATATCCAGTTATCAGGTTCATCTCTATAGTCGCTGAGCAGGATGGACTGCTGCAACACTCATCACTGCATCACCTCTCCGAAGTTAATAACCCACATAACCATATACCTATACACACGGTGTCTGTATTAATGTGTCTGTATATGCATTGTATATGTGTGTATGTGTAGGGAATACAGGCCACATGACAACCCAAGAGGAGAATGAGGAGACATAATGTCCTCACAACAGTGTGAGGATCAGTGACTTGACTGGTTCCATGCCATGCCAAAGGAACAGGTCCCTATCTCATCAAAGACCCCAGAAGAGGCATGACAACTTCCTCTGAAGGAACGCTCTCATTTACATTTCATTTCAATGAGCTGAGTGCATATATGGTGTTTGTCTCTGATCTGATTACCCCAATGGGGCTTCATTCTGTCCCATTCTGTCAGCCTCAGTGTGTCAGACGTGGCATCACCACAGGTGGGTGTACTTAAGGCACCTGGCTGCTCTGTCTGAGTTTCATGCTTTGCAGAAGAAGGTCACAACAGTTCTGCATTACAAACCTTCTGGCCCAACGCAAGCTCACATCAAACAACCAGAACACCTGTTTCCAGAATGGCACACGTTTATCCTCCCTCTGTCACAGTGCAGATTAAAGGAGTGGAAACTTTGAGGCCAGGGGAATATTGCCCTAAGATCAAAGGCGCCGTGTTGTTTTGGAAAGTGAAACCAAAGGATTTTCAACTGTCCAGTATCTTGTGCTCCGTGTGAGATCCTAAGCTTATTTTAAACATTAGTAATGTCTCCCTGTGTAAAATTTCCTTGAATCAGACAAACAATTTCTAAACGAATTTTCCTTTGGACAAAGTGTTATGTTCTGGTGTGCCATTGTTTTGTTATGTCTGCCAGTGGCAGCACTTGACAGCCAACACTGAGGCGAGAGCCATTGAACCAACTTCATTTAGACAGGTGTCAAAAGATACATCAAGACTTTTATCTCTTTGTCTCTTTGGCTTTTGGTCTTTTGTGTCAGCGAGACAAAGTGAATCAGGAGCAAACTGCTGTGCAGTGAAAGCTTAAGTCCTCGCTGTCGATAATGGCCTACAGTTTGTGGCAGTGTTTGGACAAACTATTTGCCGGTATATTTTATTGAAGTCAATTATTCAAAGCAATTTTGGCCTTAAGATTACACTTGGCTTAATGGAATTTGGATTTAAATGGCTGTGTGATGCCTCACGTCTCAGATTATAATATCCTTTTTAAATCAAGTGGTTGACGTTAGCAGATATCATTAAAGTAATGTTTTAATTAGCATTCTTTAGATATTTTTTTTACTGTTTCAGGAGTGATTCTAATTCGACAGTTTTTAATCATACATTGGTTTATTGAACAAACAAGGCATCACAATAAACTGTAGGTCATAAGTATCACAATTGCAATTCCTTCCAATAGGCCCACTAAATTTAGCTTTTGTTATGTTCAGTTGCCAACATTTTCATAACGTAACATTTTATGACCATAAAAAAGTAAGGCCAAATCTACTGGCCCAGTGTTACAATGCTGAGGTGAAAGAAATGTCAAAATGTCCATGCAGAAAGTGAGAGTGACTCAAATTAATTAAAAAAGAGTGCTCTTGTTTGAAGTGCATCCCCCTAGAGAAGCTTTCTCTCCTACAAAGCGCAAAAGTTGCAAAAGTAACATTATACACTTTTGAAAACGTTGGCTTGTTTGGGAAGGAACCTAGTTTTTATGACCATTTACCAAGCCGGTGGATGTATGTTCGTGTGTGATGGACATGCTGTCGACACATTTGCATCCTGCGTATCCTGACCCTCACATTCACAAAGGGTTAGATAAGCTTTACAAAGGCTAACCTCATAGAGGGGAATTAGCATGGCAGCACATGTAGATTAACATAACTTATTTAAGCCACTGTGCATCATTTGCACCTTTTAACAAAGCCTGCACTGTTGAAATTAATTAGGTCTCCAAATCAGAATACCTTAAAAGGAGCATAGACCAAAGGAAGAGCTGTCCAGCCAAATGCTCTTTGTTCTCAATGAATTGTGGAGGTATATTTTCATAACAAAGCGAGACGCCTGAGATGTATAAAGTCTAGGGGTAATTCTTCAGAACTCAGTAGATCAAGGGACTTACTGGGACTGCAAATTTAATCTCACACTGTTTAAAGTACATAACATGCCATGAAATGCCAACACCCATGGTACATCTCTATTGTCTTTAAAGACAATAACTCTCCCCTGCATTTAATACACCGTAAAATTAGTTCCCTGTATGGTGTCCCCAATGAGAGAACAGACTAGGGGTGGGAAATATGAATTAAGCATAAACACGGAATCAAAGGGATTTAAGGGCATGGGGTACCTTTGCTCTGTCAATTTGAATGCATGGCATATTAATAATTAATTCAGCTGCAGTAATGGGATTCCACCACTGCTGTAGTAGTAGCCCCCTAAAACTGAACAATGGACTGTGGGTCCCTTTTATCCTGAGCATCACCTGCAGCCCAGTTAATCACTTCTCTCTGTTTAGAAGGCATGGGAATCTCATGGCTCTCAAAGCCACTATTTTGTTGTCATCACCACCTTCAGTATCTGTCTGTCACAACTTTTTAAACAAATATCAGTTTACAACCTGCTATCATATACTGTACTATCCAAATAGATATATAATATAAGCTGGTGTAAAGGCTTTGCATATTTTAAGCATGCTGTAAAAAAACTAAAATGAAGTGATGTAAAACTCGTTATTGATGCCAGTCAATAGAAGCTGTACTATAGCAGTTTAACAATCTTATATCATCAACCAATGGGCAAACTACTTCATTATTTATCTGTATGAGAACTGTAATGAGTCATGGGAGATGAATATGATTCTTCTTTATATGAAAGACTATGCTTCAGTTGTCAGGAAAATGGAGAAACTGCCTAAAGGGAACAGGGAAAGAATAGAAGATGGAGTGCTCATGAGGAAGTAATGATAAATTACATGGCTGAGGGTTTGATTAGCTTTTTATCTGCTAGCGAGGCTCTTTGGGATTAGCAGTGATTGATGGGCTGTAGAGGAGTGACATGATGCTGTTTATTAGCGCAGGGTTTGAAGAGCACCATACAGACGTCAGGAGCTAGACTAACTTCTCATCTCACCTCTAATGTCGCTAGGGGGAAAGGACCATGGCTACAGCTGGCAAGATGGGACTCATATCTTGAGTTTAAAACGACGTAAACGACCAACACCGAGGGAGAGAGTATAGCCTTTAGCATGCGCATGCAAGGAGGTACACAGATCGAAGTAAATATTTTTGATGCTGCTTTTGTTGTTTTGGTTGTTCTAAAACGGTGATATATTCAGTGATGCGAAGAGATAACATCCCAAAACGGAGATTAAGACAGGATATTGACAAGGTTTGGAAATAAAGAAGTACGTTTGTCGAGCTGAGTTGTGCTCTGTGTGCATGCAGTCGGTCAACATCCATTTCCTTCACTTAGAGATAAAAAGCTGCCTTGTTCAACAAGCAGGCACGCTCCAAACAGAAGCCAGAGCCAAACATTCAGCCCTAATACAGCCCACTGTTTTCAAAGTGGGCCTCAGCTCATCCAGAGTGTTGGAGACCGTTGGCCTAATAGGCTTTGATGAAAAGTAAATGTGCAGGCCATCCCTGATTTTGCATTTATAGAATATCAGACAAAATGTTTTTTTTTATGAACAGGTTGGATAAATTTCGATACTGTCTAGTCTAATACACATAGGCACAGTTTATTCATGTCTGATAGCCACAAATGGGAACCGTCAGGCCTGTTATAATTCTTCATATGTCATGAATTCTATTATGTAGGTAATCCTTTAGGGACATTTTTAGGTGTTTGATTCAACTATTTTCCACTTGTCTCCACAATCCGCCTTGCTGCTAAAGCCAACAACACTAAAAATATGTTGTATTGCTTTCTTCCCCTTTCAACATAACCTGCCATTAGCCACCTTTCAAAGGAGCACTATGGTTTTAGGACCAAAGCTAGTCTTGGGGAGTGACATCAGCTGCCTGAAGGCCAGCCGTATTGCCACAGCCTTACCTGAAGAATGTCACTTCATAGCTTTGCAGCAATAGGTGAAGTGACATGAAATTGCTTCCACTGAAGAATACATTTGACCTTCACTTGGCCTAAGACCCAATCAGGACAAGGGGCTACAGTTATGTTTTTCAAATAGGAAGGCTTGAATGGGTTTTCCTGAAAAAAAAGATAAGAAAAGATAAGCCAAGAATCAGGCAAATGGTCCTGAGAAACAAGTTGAAGAGGGTTTAGTACTTTATAAACCATGAACTTTCTTTTTACCCTCAAGTTGACTTCATTCATTGTGATTCTAAGGACAACGATTTCTCTTTGAATTTTTAATGTTATCCCAGTTAATTCTGGTTAATTTGAATCAAAAAGTAATTTAAAAAATGACATAAAAAACAAATAGAGCCTAAGCTCTGACTCTTCTATCCTTGGTAACAAAGCTGAAAACATAATTCGATGTGTTATCAAGTCTGTTTGATGAGAGCTCTGACAAGCCTAATGAGCGCCAGAGAGAGACTAATTTCCTGTCTGTAGCCCACTTTCGCGTCCTGCAGAATTCTTTGTTTGGTCCACAAGATAACAGTGTACAGATGAAAGAAAAACGAATAACAACATGCAACTGTGACCATAATTCTGGTCTTAGCTGCAGTTTGTTGACTCTAAATATCTCAAACTACCTGTTATTATTGTCATTCTCCTAGACTTATGAGGATCATTTGGCCATTTCAAAATACATGGGATACAGGGTTATAATATCCCTTATGCTGTAATCCAAGATGAGCACTTTCGAAACCAATGTTTAGAATAGATTTGGGTTGAGTGTTAGTGTGAGTGTTGATTCGTAAGCATCAAACTGGTAACGGACGAGCAGGCTACTTTTGCGTTAAGATTATGATTCGTTTTTCTGCAATTTGAATAGATTTGTAAAGTGTGGTGACTGAACTAACTCTAGACCTAACGCTAACCCTAACCTAAACCCTAACCCTAAGCTCTAGTTACTAACCATAACCTAAAAACAAAAATGATTTCCCTGTTCTATTCCTGGAGACCTGGTATGAGCTACAATGAGCAGGATAGCTTATACCTTTGTCCTGAGATGTAAACCCTTTCTTTGGTTTTTCGGCATGATCTTCTTTACTTTGGTGCATATTGGATCCTTGCTTTTTAGCCAAAGCCACTGGCTACTTCTTTCTGCTAAATCTGAACACATATTGTAATATTCATGAGACAACATGTCAGTGACACGTTCCGGATATCTTTGCGATTAATAATTGAAAAGGGCACATGTTTCACCACAAACATACTGACATGAATGGGTGCACTATGGCATGTACAATCATTGAGGAGAAATAGGACACCAACCGTAGGTATAAACTGTATGTACAGTACATAGCCCACTTAATCAAATCAAATGTTACATGTTATCCACCCCCCCCCCACCCCCCTTTTATCCACTGAGGTCGATATTTGGAACGCTCTCCCTGTTAATTCAGATGAAAGCTGATCCAATCTGACCTACCCATGTTGTTCATGTAGTCCCGAGGGGAAAGTGAAGGGTGGCAAGGCCAGAGGTTCCGAAGGTCTGGCCCTCGACCCCCTGCTCTCTTCCTGGCGCTAGGTTGAGCAGGGAAAGGTCAGATCAGCCTCTGCTGCACGGTCTATTATCTGCCCTTTCTGCTGGCCAAGATCCCCCGTTGGCCTCCAGCCTGTGTATCACCCTCTCTCCACTGAAGCATTGCCACTCCACAGATGAGATTAAACTGAGCCTGTACATTGGCACTCCCGTTCTCTTTCTCTCTCTCTTTCTCCGTCTTCTCTGTCTTTCCCGTGGCCAATTTCACACTCAAAAACCAACATAGAGGCCCATTTCAAAAGTGAGGCTATTTAGCATTGTCAGACCATGGATACAATTTAACTGCATTCACAGTAGCATCTTATTTTCCCAATCATTTTGATCCCTGTGTCTTTCTCTCGTTTCAAAACAGTTTTGCCAAAAGATTCTAACAATCAAATCTAGCAAAAGGTTGTTGGTGGCAAAATATGTGTTCTAAGCAGTTATTCGAGTATAATACACGTGAAATAAAATAATTGCACTCAATGTTTGGTAATGTATTCCTAATTACTGCATCGATTGTTGAAATTCATATCATTATAAGCTAAAATATCTGTATGGTAAGATAGTAAAAATATAGATGCATAATCAATTTTCCCATATCCAACAGCTGACTGGAATTTGGCAGAAAGCACCCATGGTCTAGCACTGGTACAAAGTGAGTTATTTATAATGTGGTGTGTGTCGCCCAGGTGGCATGTATCTCCCAATAGCAGAAACAGTTTTTCTAGGTCAGACTGTGCAGCACACACACTCATACACACACAAACATAAACATACAATGGAACCAACAGCCAAGCACTTCTAGAGGGAGGGTTATGTGCATCATTCCTTGATGCCTGGCTAAATGACTAACAGTGAGGGAATGGCATAGGCCCTAACACAAGATGTCGGCCCACCTTCAGCAGTACCTTACCAGTATTTCTTTTTCCTATTCATCAGTCATTAATCACGACAGTGGGAGAGACACCGATTCTGATTTCTTTTTGTCCCTTCCTGCCAATTACAGATACTTGTCATTGTCTGTGAATAATGTTTAGCTGAGATCCCCTGCCATCCAGCTGTCATGTCATGTGCTGCTCTCGGTTCAGGTGGGTGCTCTTCTGGTGGTCGCAGTCCCAGGATAGAGGTTGGCACAAACCCCATCGACTCTTTCTTTCCCCTTTGCGTGTGTTCTTGGGTTTCATTGTATTTTTGTGATCAGACTAACAGATAGAGCAGCAATAAATAACTTGTGACGTGAGAGCGTATTTCTCAGGCTTGACACTATAATTGTGTTATTGTTAAGCTGCATGTGGATTTTGAGTGCGGCCAAGGACTAACAATTAATATATAAAAAAGAATCACATTTTCCTTGATTAGCAGATGGGACAAAATAAGCTCTAAAATACGTAGTTTATTTATTTTGTTTTCATAATTACAACAGGTCAATGATTGCAGCAAAATTGTCAGTTTTTTATAGAACCAAATTTTATGGGGGGGTTGGGGGTGGGGGGGTGGGGGTAGGGTCTGGAGTTTCGGGTTAGGTTCTGTGCTTGCTGGATGAGGTGATGGAAGGAGGCCTCCTTAGATCTGCTAATCTGTTATCTGCTAATATTCCAAAGGGAGATATGAAGTATGTATGCTCCCTGACACCTGAGTGTGGTCCTAAAATAAACAGCAGATCCAACCATGCCCACCACCCAAACTGTATTAATGTGCAATAACTGCTTAAGATGGATGAGTTTATCCGACTGAACTGTGCACTGTGCATTACCTATCCTCCTACTGGGTTCTGAAAGTGGTGAAGCATGTTCTTTACACTACGTATAATATTACGATTTTGAATTTCTCATGAAAATATAATAAACATCCTGGGAATGGATTGACAGCCTCTGTGGGATTTAAGCTATTTGTTTTCAGCTCCAGCTCATCACTGCCTCCAGCATTGCACTGGCTGCAGGTTTTGTCACCTATATCAATCATACCACATCCACTGGGGACGCCTCAGTGGTCAATGTTTCAACCTTGAGCATTTTTTGTCTCCTTCATCGGCATCATCAATCACACTCGCACCGCTCCTCTCTCCACTTCACAAGTACTGAGGGGGTAAAAAGTAGCACAGTCCCTTTTCAAGTCTATTCTTTCTTTTATTGCCTCATTTACACTTTCAGATCTATTTTTTTTCTTTGATTATGTCTGTACTCAGATTGTAGGGATCTTGTCAGTAAAAAAAAAATATTATTGAATAAAATTGAATGTAGACATGAAAAAATACAGGAGACCTTTTCAAACTTTTGTCTGAGGACAATGACCACGTAATTCATTCATTGCATGGAGTAAAAGGTGTTCCTTTTATGTTCTGACACTAAATATGCTGTAGCTGTCCCTTTTGGTGTCCAGCTTTAGCTCTTGTGGACTGAGTAGCATTAGCTAAATTATCTCTCAGAGAAACCTATTGGTAACAATTATTGTGTTTTCCCACTTGTTTGCGAATATATTTCTAAACACTGCCACACTGACCTATGAAAATAAAGCATTTTATATTTTTGGACACAATTATATTGTGGTGATAAAAAAGTAGCTTTCAGTCCCAAATTGGAATAATACTAAAGGGATGACTATAGTGAACTACATTCTTTTGTTTTTAAATGCAAATTGTTATTTAACCTATTTATTTGTGGAGCTCATCTTATTTTATATACTAAATATGTTGTGTTGTAACATGCAAATTGTTGTTGTAAAAGCCCTTTGTTACTTGGTTTCGAAAAATGTAGTACAATTAAAGGTTTATTATTATCATTATTACTATTATTATTACTACCGAGAAATCTTTGTCAATTCTGAGTGTGGCCATTCTATCATAGATATCGAGCCACCAATATATCAAGAAACTGCCCAGATCTATTACAGCTATATCCCCTCTCCACACCCCGTCTTATCATTGGTGCACAGACATGGTTATACAGAGGAAAGTCCTTCGTCCAGAAACACGGTTGCCTGTCCATCTCATGGTTTACCCTGTTGGTATTTGACATCATGCTGTCAATTTTGAAGCACATGCTTGGAAGTCAAAATAGAACTCTAAAGCAGCATGCATCCATGTGTATGTTTTGTTGTGCTAATATCTGTATGGCTGTATGTATGTGTATGTGTGTGTGTGTGTGTGTGTGTGTGTGTGTGTGTGTTTGACAGGCTGCTTATGCAATAAAGTTGTTGAATATGCATTCCTATCAGGAACACACATCACTTTTTTCTACTCTCCCACCTCTCCTTCTCCTACCCATCTCCTTCTACCCTTTCTCTCTTGCTAATGCAGTGTAATCTTCACATGCAAATGTCCCCATCTGTGGATAGGCTGAAGCTGTGGCCAACCTGGGAACATAAATTACATTTGCATGTGATTGAGGGGGCCCGGAGCCCAGTGGGAGCCTCCTCGAAGTAAATAAGAGTGTCAGAGGGGGGCGATAGTTGTACAATTCCTCCAAAGCTCACAGAAAAGCTGAAAGCTGAGAAGCTGAGAGTGGCCTAGTCTTGATCTCAGACTGGACCGTGACTTTCAGAGTTCTCTTATATGCTAATGGCTCGAGGATAGAATGTGGTAAGACGCACATACAAACATTTTCAGAAAAGTTCTCATTTGATGCATTCACTGAAAATCATATAGTCATAAAATCATAATTTCAAAAGTAGAAAGGACCATAGTTTGGGTATAAAGGGGATGTGTTTTTTTTTATAGGAACAACAAAAGCATGTGTAAATAGACACACAGACAGAGCTGCCGGCTATATCCAGCATGAACTAGGTCATGTGATGCAACAGGCCATCTCATGTAACATACATCACGGCTGGAACTGAAGCAGAAGTTATCTCAGCCGACCACTGGAATCTCCATTGCACTGCCTAACTTGCCCTTCTCACATTATGCACACAAGTAGCTAATCACAGGAGGAGACAACACATCTTTCTCTTCAGAATGTCCACCACCACAAGCATGATGTGCTTGAACCGTGATGAAAATACGTAATCAGTTCAGAATCAGTAATAACATATCTGATTGCATTTTGTGAACTGCGACAATGCAAATCTGTTTGGATGACTAAAGATTTAGTGCGCCAAGGCTGAGCATCGCAACTTAAGTCTTTGTTTACCAAGCATTGATAATGAATATAATGTTGCATTGGGAAATTACAGTCTACATTTTTGCATTTCCTATGGCCATTAAGTCTCAATCACAACTGGAAATTGAGCATCGAGAAATGAAAGGATAGAGTGACGCCGATTACATGCATGATATAATACCACAGCTGAACCAATTCAACATCCCATTTTCAAATGAACGTGACAAAATGCATGTCATGATCATCAGAACAATTAAACATCTTTGCATACAAAATAGATAACAATTGATCTGTATATACAACAATCGTCCATGCACCTTCACACACTAGAATGCATCAGCCTCCGTGATCCCACCCATTGTCTCATATTGTTCGGGTCTTCAGGTATACTCCATCAATCTCTCTTTGAGTGTGTTGTCCACCTCATTATGTGGATCCATGCAACAATTTGGAAACCCATGCCACCATGGCATGCTGCCATATCCATTGTACAACATGAAGCCACTTTGGCTGCTTCTAATGAGCTCTATCATATGAAAGGCCAGACACATATGGCATGCTCCAGCTACCGCTTTAACAACACCACATGTTGTTTTAGGTAGGTGTGACACCAATCTCAGGGGAGACTCAGTTTGAATAAAAGTTGTCAAGTATGAAGGAGACAATCGCTACTCAAGGGGAAAACGGCAAAGAATGAGAAATGCATTCAAAGGCCCAGAGATAAGTATCTGTTCCATCTGTCCTGCCTTATAGACAGTTTGAAATAGAGGGTTAATAAATGTTCCGGATGATATTCAATGGTAAAAGGAAAGGATAATCGGATAGTTAACAACTAATGTCGTGTCCTCTGTTCCCCTGGCAACTGCTCATTAACTCATTCATACAATTAAAGGAACAATAAGTCAGCTCTTAATATTTGATATGCTCTGTACAGGTAGGCTGGATGTAGGTTGACACATCACATGCGTGACTAAATTACACCTGGAGAATTTGCGACCAACCTCACAAACATTCTGTATCCATTATACGTATTCTTGCACCTACTGAGTGGTGTATCCAGTGTCAAGTGCACACACACATACAATTTTTCTTTAATCTTTTTAACATACAGCATTCATGTAATGTCATATAGATACAACGTTTGTGCCCATTTGTACATTGAACCATAGTTGCACAAATACCCTAAAAATGTAGTTATAATTGCTTACAATTGAGCCCAAAATTTAAGTAAGCAGCTTTAAGTGAAGTTTACCCCATGGACTTTAAGCCCAATCAAATCATTGGCTCTGCTACTAAAGCTTGTACCTCTACAACTAAGGTTACAAGATGCTATAGAAGTATCTTTGGGCCTGCGTTAAAAATAAAGTTTACTGACAGTGAAGTCCTTTACTTGACGTGCTTGACCAACGTGCTTGAAGTGTAAGGTACAGTAGTAGAAAACATTCCCTGTTTCTGTGTCTCTGCAGAAGAAGTAGAATAGAATAGAAGTAGATGAGGCCCTGTTTGATTTTGCCACCCCATCAAATGCCTTTTAAATGAATACAGTGTGAGGAATGGCAGTGTGATTTCCTCCAGACCCCTTTGACTAGGGGCAGGGTCGGCCTTCCTTTTTGACAAAGCTGAATGCTATTTCACTTTTGAATAGATAGCTGATTAAAACATCAAAATGAATGTGTGAGCAGACAAGTGAGAGCACTTATGCCAGGTACCCCATTTCCCCACCCTTAACAGGTTTGATTGGGTTTAATACCAGCACTTAATGAAGTCCTAAATTACTCATATTCATGGACATAAAATAAACCTGCCGTTGAGTCCAACAATTATGAATAAGAGACCGGTATAATATCGTTATGGGGATGAAAAGTAACTTTTTAAGTATTGTCACATTTACGTTTTTGGTAAGACATGAAGATATTTTGTTGCTTATTTTAGAGCATGTATGTATGGTTTGTTCTTCCTATCTATACCATGAGGTGGTAGCTCTTTCAGCCTCCAGATGACATGTCTCTACGGCAACTTGTCCATAGCTCTTAATGGCCAATGGGCCAGTAGACAGACTTCTTCCCGGATAGAAAACAGGCTGAACATGCCTTAGGGAGCTGTGTCCCTGAGAAATGTCCATATTAGGTTGTTAGTTTGAGTGACTGAAGTTTATTTTATTTGACCAAATTAGGGGTAGGAAACTCTCCAGCCCCACTTTAGAGGAATATAAAATCGGAAAATTACACATTTCCATTATGTCAGATTTCTATATTGAACAGTCTAAGCATTCTTACTGTCACAACAAGCGTCATTCAAGCTAATTAGATTACGTAAATTACACCAGAATAATTTTATCTTTTTATTTTAACACATCAATTATGGATGTTCAGGCATACTTATTTCACACTGTCTGGGTGTTGGCACAGCTCTGTCACTTCAGTGACTAGTAATATCTCATTATATGACTCATCCTACAACCCATGTGATTAATCTTTAGCCCCCGTCACTTTACTCTGAATTCACTAACTTTCAGCATTTAGACTGTGATCCTGTTTGACATTAACACCCAGCAGTTGCTTCCTTGTCCCCTTGCAGTCTAGAGAAATTATACAATTCCTCTGCGCCGATGGTGCGAGCTACATGTTTGAATAAAGAAAACATTCTGGACTGTGGATAACCCCCCATTACCAGAGAATGAGAATGTTTTGAAAATACCTCTTCAGGTTGAGATAGAAATTCCTTGTGGGCCTTAAATCAAGTGTATTTTTTTATTCAACAATGTCTCTGTTACTTTTAATGGGTATGTCTGTGACACTGGTTGGTTCTCAAGGATCTTTTGAAACAACCAAAAATTACCAGGTGACTTTGCTACATGCCACAAAGCTACTCAATTTTAAATAAATATAGCTTATAAATATAAATGAACAAAAACATTTACAAAATGGGCTGCCCTTGTCATGCCTTGGGTAAGTCACCATATTAGCACAGTTCTAGATCCCAAAATGTTACAAAAAGTTCACAGAACGCTGAAAAGTGCCAAGGTCATGTGCCTCAACACAGCAAGAACCTTCCCACACCTGTTGGTATTGCAATGACCTTAAAATGGAGGTTCAAATTGTGACCACTCAGGAACAGAGCAGGAACAAATTGAGAATCTGACTTCACCTATGAAGGAAGTGAGGCGAAAGCTCACTAGAATTGAAGATTGTGATAATGATTAGCACCTGTAAAACCATTTTAACCTCATGTCTGATTCCAGCGGTGGCATTATATCAAAACTTATGCTATTGTTCAAAAGTTTGGGGTCACCCAGAAAATGTCATGTTTTCCATTGAAAACTCACACTTTTATTTATCAAATGAGTTGCAAAATGAATAGAAAATATAGTCAAGACACTGACAAGGTTAGAAATAAGGATTTTCACATTGTTAATTTTGTCCTTCAAACTTTTCTTTTGTCAAAAAATCCTCCATTTGCAGCCATAACAGCCTTTCAGACCCTTGGCATTCTAGCTGTCAATTTGTTCCATGCTTTCTGAAGCACCTCTCACAAGCTGGATTGGCTTGATAGGCACTTCTTACTTTGTACTATACAGTCAAGCTGCTCCCACAACAGCTCAATAGGGTTGAGATCTGGGGACTGCATTGGCCACTGCTTTTTAGACAGAATACCAGTTGAATGCTTCCTCCCTAAATAGTTACTGCATAGTTTGGAGCCGTGCTTTGGGTCATTGTCCTGTTGTTGGACCAAATTGGCTCCAGTCAAGGGCCGTCCACCGGGTATGGCATGGCATTGCAAAATGGAGTGATAGCCTTCCATATTGAAGATCTCTTTTACCCAATACAAATATCCCAATTTACCAGCATCAAAGCACCCCCAGACCATCACATTTCCTTTACCATGCTTGACGGATGGCATCAAACACTCCTCCAGCATCGTTGTATTCGCTCTGTGTCTCACAATGTTCTTCTGTGTGATCCAAACACATCAAATTTAGATTTGTCTGTCCGTAACACTTTTTTCCAATCTTCCTCTGTCCAACGTCTATGTTTTTTTCCCCATCTTAATCTTTTCCTTTTATTGGTCTCAGATATGTATTTTTCCTTGCCAATATTCCTAGAAGGCCAGCATCCAGGAGTCACCTCTTCACTGTTGATGTTGAGACCGGTGTTTTGTGCGCACCGTTTAATGAAGCCAATTGAGGACCTGTGAGGTTGTTTCTCAAACTAGAGACTCTGATGTAGGCCTACTTGTCCTCTTGCTCACTTGTGCACTAGGGCCTCCCACTTCTCTTTCTATTCTGGTTAAAGCCAGTTTGCGCTGTTCTATGAAGGGTGTAGTACACACCGTTGTATGAGATCTGTGTCTTGGCAGTTTCTCGCATGGAATAGCCTTCCTTTCTTAGAACAAGAATAGATGGACGAGTTTCAGAAGAATTACCAGTTTCCTGGCCATTTTGAGATTATAATCGAACCCACGAATGCTGATGCTCCGGATACTCAACTAGCCTAAGGAAGGCCAATGTTATTGCTTCTTTAATCATCACAACAGTTGTAAGCTGTGCTAACATAATTGCACATGGGTTTTCTAATGATCATTTACCCTTTTAACATGATAAACTTGGATTAGCTAACAAAATGTGCCATTGGAACACAGGAGTTATGATTTCTGAAAATGGGCCTCTGTACGCCTATGTAGATGTTTTCCTTAAAAAATCTGCTGTTTCCAGATACAATAGTAATTTACCACATTAACAATCTCTAGACTATATTTCTGTTCAATCTAATGTTATTTTGTTTGAAAAAAAAAAATATTATTTAGAAAATAAGGAAATTTCTAAGTGACCCCTAACTTTTGACCGGTGGTGTATATGCTAGCTTTAGCTTCGGCTTCTCTGTATGGTTATCTAATAAAATAATTTATCAGGAAATCATACAACTAATTTAGTATTACCTGTGAGTTTAACTGCCTGCCATAATTGAGAGGGTTTCAAATATTGTGTGTTGCTTATTTAGCTTTTTTGTCATGCTGTTTCTGACTAGATGTACTGTATTTACCCTTGAGTCAATGTCTTACTGTGCCTCAACTTAACTATAACCAACTCAAAATACTTAGGGTGAGGAGCCAAGGTCCATACCTCTTATTCTTACTCCCATCACTGTAGCACACTAATGAGTGTTGCCTAGTAACCAGTAAAAACATCTCTCATAAAGTCAGCTTTTCAAAGATTCACGCTTGATGTAGTTCTATTTTTTCAGAACTTGCTATTCATGCACCATCTGCATTCAATTAGGAAGACCGAGATTTTCACATTAACATCAGAAAGGTCATCTGCTTCAGAAGCATAATTACAGTGCATTTTTAATCACCCACCATGTTAGATTTTTTATGCAATATAACACAATATGTATGACTGTATCCATTTCAGAGTGGCTAAACCAATAATTTTGACTTGGAATGTATCATGTCGCTGTACCTATTTGCCTGCAGCTTTAAAATATCTAATATCACAGCAGAGTTAAATCAATCGTTTGGTCTATATACTGTACATCATGGTTACAGAGATCATCATTTACTAGTAAAAAAAAGAACTTGGTAACATGCTAACTGGTTCGTCCTTTTCAGCAACTAAGGTCAAGTTTTTATTTTAATTTGACATTATCATAGGTGAATAGTAATTCATTCTATCCTGTGTGACTAAAGGTTTGCTGCAGCGGCTCATCAAGTCACATACTGTAGAAGCAGTGTGAGTCTCAATTTGACTCTGGATGGAACTGGCCTCACTGAAATCACAGCCTGCAATCCAAATCACCGTGCATTCAAATATCTAGAAAACACCCTTCATCTTGAAGTAACGGCTTCCGGTGAGACATGATCAGAAAATGAGCTAAATATGACCCACATTAGCATCATCTAAAAAATGTACCACAATCATCATCCTGCACCTGCGGATGCCAAATAATGTATTCTGATTGCGTGATTATCCAGAGTGCAGACTTTGAGTGCTGTCATTCAGCTCAAATGAGCTCCCAGAGAGGATTTTGCCCAGATCCAATCTAAGTAGTGCTTAAAGTAAAGCTGGGAGAGTGTCAGATTATAATCCACTCTCCAGATTCAAATACTAGTGCATGCTTAGTTCATTCGTTGGAGCAATTGTGCTTCTATATCTGTAATAGCAGGCAGCCTTGGTGAGCTGTGAGGTAATGTGATTGGTCAGTCTCAATTAAACAAAGTCAGATTATCCGCCATGGATCTTAGTCTTATCCAAGAGATTGCCTTAAACAGCTTAGACACAGTAGGAAGATGGTGAGTTGGGGTGTTTAACATTAGACTGTGTTTTATGGATGTCTTAAATAGGTCATTCGATGACTGTCGTCAGAGCCAGTGGTAAGCAGCAAGCTCTGCCATTTCCACTCAGTCATGCTTGTCTCCTCCAGTCAACCATTGGAGGCATCACATTATGAGTCTGCTTCCCTTATGAAACCCTATCACATAGGGGCAAATCATTTCCTTGTGGTGTCAGGGCTTCCCAAGTCCATGAATGCGTTTACAATGCATCCAATATTACGGTAAATGTTTTGTGAATTCAATTTGTATTATGTGCAGTAAATATGACATCTTTAATCAGCTATAAGGATGGGAGTTGCAATTCAGTGAAATAGTCTTCATCAAGGTCACACCACAGGAAAAGTAGAGCCTGCCAAAACAACTGCCATCATGTGGGGAGACCATCTGAATATTATTACTCTGGGGATGCAGGAGTCGGCCTCCAGACCACATTACTTTCCTGACCAGTGTCTGTTGATTTCAAGGGCTCTCCCCAACAAAGAAGCTTGCACCCAAACCCGCATGCATCATCGTCCTCTAATGTACGCAAATGTGAACTGGCAAGCATCTTTCAAGAGTAGAGGATGCAGCATGGCTCCTTTAACTAATACATTTTGAGCTGCCAGTAGGCTCACACGCTCTTCCTAAGTACAGCAGCTCATTAGAAGGCTAGGAAAATGATCATACCAAATATTGTGTTGCTAATAAATAATTATATATTGTAAAAAAATTACTACTACTGATACTACTGCTACTACTACTACTACTACTTATAATAATAATAATAATAATGTAATCATCATAATTATTATCATTCCTTTTGTCTTAATTCCTATTTCTCTGCATTACTCTTTAGCTCTATTGAAATTGCTCAGCCTTAGTTCTATTGGAGGTGCTACTTGATAGTTCTGTTTGGAGTTAACATGTACTGTATGTAGGCCTGATGCACAGCAACTGCTTGGTTATTATACCTGTTAGTCATAAGAGCACTTGGCTCTTTCAAGAAGTCCAAAGTTGTATGCAATTTACAATTGTTTTGTGCTGTTTGCAAAACATTAGTCTGCTGAAAATATAGTGCTCATCTTTGTAATCAAAATGACAAGCTAGTTATAACAGCAAGGGACCACCAGCATGCAACATTCATACACTATGTATGTTATTTTACTTTATTACTAATTTACTGAATGAATCAAACAAATGGCCTTTCACTTTCCGGTATCCTTAACATTCCCATTACATATGAATACATCCATTTATTTTTCCTTTGACACTGTCACATAAGTAAACTGGCACTAATATCAAGTTATTGTGAAAGGACATGCAATTAAGTCTTATGACAAAAAGAGGTCCTCTGCATCAGACAGACTGTTTGTTTGTATCCCCCGCCCAGCATCTGTAGCTTTGCGATTATCAATGTGTTTTGATGTCAGGGGAGCTACATGGTGACGGACGACTGTGATCTTTTGAACTGGTTCAAAACTGACAGCAAGCTTCGGTGGGATGAGATCCCCTAGTTTATGAGCACACTGATGGAAATAAAGCTTTTTTTTTTGTATCCTACCAGTCTCAATAGGCTCAAAAGTGGAATTGTTGTGATGAATTGAATTCGGGAAAATCATTTATGGCTTGTCTCGTAATTAATAAATGCTCATTGTTGCTGTTATCTCTTTTCAGCCTGCTTTGCTAACAATAAGGACATTTAAAGAGCAGAGTAATTAGGTTCCATTTTATATATATATTATACTTTTTTTTTTAGGGGGGGGGGGGGGGGGGGGGGGACTGGCTTGGTGTTCACCTGGAAGACTCTCTAAGGTTCTCTTACAAAAAGCGGGTTAAATCTATTCCGCTCAATTTAAAGGCAGACTCTACGGGCTCACTAAAGCCCTAAGCTATAGGAACTTCTCTAGTACCCTCTGCCAATTCATGCAAGGTCCCAGGCAATCTCTGAAACAGAACATTGACAAATTGCTCATTTGAAAAGGGGATCGTAATTGCGACAAAATTCCAAAACTACCTGAGGGGGCTGACAGGACAATGATATCTATTATGAGATGATCAACAAGCAAGTTCACCTTGTGAAACACCTGGAAGAATAGAAGTCTGGCACTAATTGGTTGCTAGCCTAACTCTGCCAAATCCAAATGCACCTTTTCATTAGCTTGCTATGAACTATGCCCGAGTGCAATCTAGGAACCTATCAATGTAATTTTTGTAAACCCAGATTGGTGATGAGACCTCTAGTTGGATGGGGGTTGACTTAATTTGGATGGTTGACACCTGATGTCTTGCCTACCTATTTCTCCTTCTGATGGACAGCTGTGTTTTTTTGATTGACCAGCCTATGCCAGACATTTACAAGGTGAGATGCTGACACAACACCTTGCTTTAAATCTGTAAGATGTTGTAGTCAGTGGGCTACCATAGTGAGCTCCAGGGAAGACAAACATGGTAGACCTCCCATCTCTCCTCCACCTCAGCACGCACCCTCGCTACTACAACCTGGACTGCTTTGATTTGGCAGTAATTAGTTATTGACCTTGAAGAAAGGAAAGTGGGCGTGCCACAGACTCCATTTTCTCTATTACGATGCTAGGTTTTTATAAGAAGTTGTTTATAGAGGCTGTATTGGATAGATCAAATGTAAAACCTGGAAGGAAATGATAGTAACTATGCCACTTTCTTAGCTTATCCACTCTTTTCAAGACTGTCACAGGTCAAATGTTCTGGTCAAATTTGAGGTACACCCCAAAATGTCTATTTTTATTTCATTGCTGCAAAACTGTTCACAGTACATTTTTAAAAGTACATCTATTTTAAAATACAGGGCTGACATGCTATTATACCAGGTGCTGGGGTTTTTCATCCATTGATTTTATAAAGCTAGTGGGTTCACGCCAGAAAACCCAATAAAGCTTACACTATGCCAATGAGAAGTCCCGCAGGATAACGTCTCAGTATAAATGTTCCACTTTAACACCCTTTAAATTTGATCTGGATTTGTGGTTCTACTTATTATGTCTCACCTGTTAGCAATTATTATGTTAACGACACATTTTTTAAGAAGCTTGAGAACCATTTTCTAGAGTGAGGGTGGAGAGAGAGGTACATTGTTGACCTATTCAAAGAATAGCCTTATCAGCATTTATATTCTACAGATATTTTACCGTTGACTGTTTTATTTGAGTGACATAGACTCTGTATATGGCTTGCCTTGTACTGCATATATCAGTAACTTTGAAAGAATTGCGTAATTTTATTAACATGTAAATCTTTAAAAATATGTTACAGAAAATTATCAAGCTTTTGTCATTTGGGCTTGTCAACATTGAATGTGCCTGCTTTAATTCTTCATAATTAGATTCTGGAAGAAATCAAATTATATTTAAGTAACATATTAAATAAAAAAGTAGTCTTTTTAAGATACTCATCAAGTTGACACATTAGTTACACTTTGAACCCAGACAGTAATCCTTAACGTCTGATCAGGGTTAAATCATTTAGACAAAGTTTTGTACGTACCTCGTGCAAGGTCAGGAGACTGTAGCTCAATGTATTAGCCAACGAAAGAAAGTGTTTTCAATTGGATTTTGATCTCATATGTTTGTTTAAAGGCTTCAGAAAGATTGTGTTTGATTTAGTAAGGTCAGGTGTAACCTTGCATGAAAGGTCAAAAAGGTTGTAATTATAGTGAGTCGCCGCAACCAACCGATTGATACAGGTTAATTGGTCTAATTGAACTAAATTTAATCGCTCACAATTGTGTTATGGTAATCCTTCTTTTTAAATAAATCTATTTTCCTAACTACATGAGGAGTGCCTCTCATAGAATCCAATACAGAATATCTTAGTCATCACACCAAAGGTCTAGACACATGTATATTGACATAACAAAATTACTCAAGACACAGGACTCCCACTCGATCAATACTGGTCTGTGTTGCAATAATACAATGACGATGGGTCTGTCACAAGGATTCCTTATGCAGTGGAGCTGGTCAGATTTGACAGACATTTACATTCCATCCTAGCCAATATGTAGACCCAGGTCATTGTCTCATTGTCTTGGCTCTGCTTTAGGGACCCCTCCTCTCTCTCTCCAAATCGTCATTTCCAAATCCTATCATGCCCAAATTTATTTTACCCCGTCTACGTCTTTCCATGTTCCTCTGAGAAACCAAATGTGTGGTCAAATTGTTTCTTGTTACATTTAAGCAGTGCTGACTCAGCATATTACCTTCTGCCTGGTGGACTCAGCTGCTTCCCCTGTGCACTTTGGCTGCCCTGATTACTTGTTTTTCAACTGTCTGAAAATCGTTTTATCATACTTGTTTTGTCTTGCAGATATTCAGTTTGAATTTAATAAGAATCCAGACTCTGAACTGTTGATTACATATACCACTTAATTCAACCTTGTTAATTTGTAGATTTTTGTAAATTGATCTTATTTCCATAGCGTGCAACACTCACTGTATCTGTAGTAGACTTGTAGACTCGTTGTTATGAGTTTAGTTAGGTGCAGATGGAAATGGCTGAAAATTGAGGAAACAGGGAGAGTATTCTGTTAAAATTAAATTGATAACATATCACCCTCAGATTACTTATAAAACCCAGTAAGGCCATTGATTCCCTAATGAAAGTGCCTAACTGTGCCGGGGGACAAAAGCAGTGAGAACATACTAATGTGCTACGTGCACCAGCCATGCTGTCATAGTGTGGGTGTCACTGTCAAACCACTGCAAATAGTTTGTGATCAGTATTATAAATATCTCTTTTCTTAACACAAATTACAGGCTATCATGGGTGATAAAATCCTTTGTCAGGCTCAGCATTGTCAGTACATCCTGTTCCAATAAGTTCCAATAACATAATTGTACATTTCATTTTATTATGAAGCATCGTTACATGGCTTTTCTCTGGGTCCCCAGTATCACAAGCTCAGATTGAGGGCATATTTTTTCCACTTGCTATTCTCAAAATAAACCTGTCTTGAGGCCTGCTTCACAAAAGCTTGTGGTGTGGTGTCAAGTAATGCCAATGAGGCAACCATCCCTGGGCATTTGAATTCTATTCTCAGATTACAAACCCAGGGGGCAGCTTGCACAGGGAGTTGTGTTTATTTGCAAAACCCTTCAGTCCTCTTTTGCAGGAACTGATCTGGCAACACTCTCACAAAATACCTTTTGAGTGGAGGAGCCATGGTGGTGTTCAAAGCCCTCCTGCTGGCCACCAGCAAATATCAGCTGCTAATTAATGGTTGTTTACACTATTCACAGTTCCATCCTTTACAGGAGAGACCCATTTTAGGTATTTTCTAAAATGTCTTCCCCCTCAAATCGACACACTCTCTTTCTATCTCTTTTTACCATTGCCTTTGTGTCCTAGAAATGGAGCAGATACAAGTATTTATGAAAGTATTGGAGCTGTAATGGAGCTATAGTATGCTGGTGCTCTATTTTGACAAGTGGGGGTTAACATTTTTAGAGCTGTGTAAAGAAGCTCTCATGCATGGTAGGTGCTGCCATATTCTCACCCTTTATCACCTTCTCATGGAGTCTGGTGCCAATTAAGAGGAGTCACTGACCCTATTTAAGAGCTCTGTCTGTGTCAGTTATTTGGCTGGACACAAGGTGATAAGACATATGCCCTCTCCCTAAGGAGTCAGACACTTCAGTATAGCCACACTATCAACCTCTACTTCCTGTCCCTGACTGATTAAAGTATGCTATGTACACCAGTAATAGAGGGAAAATAACTGTACCTATGGAGGTAAAGATGCTCATAGCTAAGTTTAGCTCTTCCATTACCATTAGGCCTAGTCCAGGACGAAAGTGATGGTGGACTAGCCAGTGATTTTCTTGCTTCCCATCTACATTTTGCTGATGAAGTGATGGAGGGTTTCTGGTCTTTATTTAAGCCTTGGTCTGTCAAACTGATTTTCCTTTGTGAAATAGCAGAACCCCTCACTCTTCATAAAGAAATGAGATTACCATGGCATTGTGACCGCAACGATTGGTTTTGGAAATAATACATTATGTTATGTTAACAAAGAGAAAGAGAGATAATAGTTATATTGCAAGTCTCCCATCCAACTGGAAATTGGCTGGACTAATTGGGTGAGCTCACTTAAGCTTCAGACCTTTTTGGATATTTAAAACCCAATGTACCATGACTAAACAGTTTTTCTCCCAACTGTCTTTGTGCTAAGAATTTGACACTGATGTTTTGGGAATGAGGCTTTTTCTGGGCCAAGTGAGTAAGTACTGTAAATACAATTATCATAGTAGAACGTTCGAACAAAATAAAACACGTGCAGACATAACTTACTATTTGCACAACCTTTGTTAGTTTGGTTAGCCCAAGCCAATCGGAGGTCTTCGAATTGATTTTATAGTCAATAGGCGAAATAGCTGCCTCCTTACTTTATAATATAGGTTTGAGGCCTTGCACGGACAGTCTTTGGAAGCTTAGTTTGTTTTTGCTAAGAAAAACAAAAGACTACAAGCACGAGTGATTATTCTTGTACAATCTTGCATCCTCATAAAAAAAAAAAACGCCATTATCGACGTCACTGCCCATGGACCGTAGTGTTGAAATCTCCTTCCAATTACATGATGAAATGATGAAACTTTGTACACTTATAATTATGCAGATATAGGTGATTGATATGTGCTAAGCATGCACACAAGAGTGGAAATAGATGTCCATACTTTAAGGGAAGCATACTTTTTTTTGTAACGCGGTCGACGCATTGCTAGCTGTCACAATGGCTATTTCTTTGTTTAATGTTGAAGAAACCATTAACTGTCAATATGTCATAATTTGTTTCAGTGGCAAACCGTTGTTGCTGATGATCTAAAGAGTGTTGAGAGAGGATGAAAATGTAAGCTCAAGCATTTTATTATTACACTGGAGAAATTTGATCACGGACAGAAGCGGAGTGATTCTGATTGTTGGAACTGTCCCATGAGTGCCAAGATAGACGGAGCATAAAAAGGAAAGGTTTCAACTTTTTTGTTTGTTTTTGGGAAACAGCTACGAATTCATTGATTCAAACATGCCTAACTTTTACATTACTTGCGCTCTGATGTATAGGCCCATACGTATGTATGGGGTTACAGTATAGAAGGTGTATTGAGATGTTGTTAGATTTTTTATCCACATTCTCTTTTTGTGCAAACACACATCTGCATTTGTTCTCATCCTTTTGTATGCATTGTGTCACACTTTAGGTCTCTTACTGAATATAATGATTTTACATGGTATACATGGTATTATCCTTTAATTAATGGACGTCATATTAGATTGTTCTAAAATATTTGCCTTGAGGCTAAATCAAACTAATTAAATGTTAAGATTAAACACTCAAGATGTCTATTGGGACCATCATGCCCTCCAACTTGGTGATATAATACAGGACAGTTTTTATTTTCATTTATAGGCTTTTTGGCTTTTAAGTTTTCCTCTCATACCGGAAGATTTCTTCATGTTGGCTTTGCAATTTAATTGTCTATGCAATTTGTAATACCTTTTGTAAGTAATATACGATATATTTTCATTTTGCAGGAAACCAACCTTTGGAAAACAAGACAAGCAGAAAACGTCTACAACTGAAGACGAGTGTGAGTATGTTCTTGCTAGTGGATATAGGGGGGGGGGGGGGCTTATCATTTTGTGTATTTTTGTGCAACTCAACCTGTTTTGTGTAGCTGTAAAAGGGGATTCTACAATAACCTCATGTCAAATCTTACATGATGTAATCACTGAGCCCCTTCCCTTTGCAGTTATTGCTGGGCACCAAGATGGAGGGTTACTCATAAGAACGTCATATAGCCCCATCAAATTGTGACGCAGCTGATACAGCAGTATCAATCAAATCAGTGCAATGTAACAGGGAGCCAGAACCCCTGATGGCCACTCGTCTCATTTGGGATGCAGACATTGTCCTGTTGCTTGCCCTAATGAAATCTGGAGGCGTGCAATCTAATATTCACCACTGAGGCTCCAACATGGCTCCTGAACCTCGAGCCCTCAGGACCGTTGGCTAATTCAATGGAGTGGAGTTAGTGGTGATCAGAGGGACTGGCTCCATACACAGCCGAGAGAGCAGGCCAGGGTTGGTCATATACTTCTCAAACTTGTCTGTATGTAGGGTTTTCTCGCATATGTTTGTATATGTTCTGACCCGTTTTTTGCTTGTCAGTCAACCAACTAAATAATATCCATCCGAGGGAAGTACTCCTTTTTTTGTTGTTGCAAGGAACATGCTCCATGAAGCTGGCAGTGAAATATCTTATCTGTATCCCTAGTTTTTCCTGGATCTTTGTGAAATGTGGCGTGGGTCTGTTGGCTGACTGAGAGAATACATAGGCCTTTAGAGATAAGTAATTAGCAATACCTCATTTGACATGGTGGAGAGCCCAGTCTTATGATTAATAAAGCTCCTGATGTCTGTCCCAACTGTCAACTGTGATTGATGCACTATGTGCCTCCCTACACTGCATGGGAGTGCTTCACTCCTGTCCTACCCTTACCTGACCCTTGTTTACACACCCATCAGCCATCTTCTATTAGCTAGCATATTAATCATTGTTCATGTTCTCTCAGGAGCAAAGTTATGTCACGACGTTGCTTTATGTTCTGTTTATTGCTCATTCATTTCTGCAGTCAGCATCACTTCCACAACCGTCATTCCCTACAGCGCTTGAAGACCAATACATTGATCCTGGATCTATCTCTCTCTCTCTCTCTCTCTCTCTCTCCACACTCCACACACACACACACACACACACACACACACACACACACACACACACACACACACACACACACACACACACATCCTTTCTTAATGTCTAAAGTTTTAGGTCTTGTCTTAGTTGTAATTTGTATGATCTGAGATTTCAGAACTATAAACAAGAATGATTGGAAATCACCACCAGTTTTTCACCTTGGGAAAGTCTTTAATGTTACCACTGCTGTTTTTGGTGTTAGCTAACACAGGATTACAGGCTGTATGTTTTCTACTGAGCTGTATTTCCTCTCTCTGCTGTCTTTTAATGATATGTCATCTTCCAGGATTAGCCCTCATGCATGTTCATGGATTATAGGGATAATGAGATTGTGCCAGGTGACTGATGTTAAAGCCCCAGGAGTTCTAATATGACTGAACCTTTCCCTTCTGATTTGAAGCACTAGCTGACTAGCCTCTGCTCAGTGAGAGTGACAAAGTGGCTAGCGGATGTCATCTCCCCCTGACATTTTGCCTTTACAAAAAAATAATAGGGGCAGGCCCACTGGAGCAACTTCGGGTTAAGTGCCTTGCTCAAAGGCATGCCATTGGTGGTTTTTCCAGATGGGTTTTTGAACTCATGACCTTTTGGTCACCAAGTTACAGTCCTACCCACAAGGCCACCACTATCACTCACGCAAGTGTTTGTGGAGGCTGAAAACCGTCCCATTCCGTCTGCACTTGTCCAGGTGTCCCTGAGAGAGCGTCTCCTCTAGATTTAAGTGCTGCAAGATGGAGCTTTCATTTCATGTAAAGCAGTTATTCAACAGTGAGAGCTTATTGTTTCAAATTTAATATAAAGTTGCTGTTCGACACTGAGAAGCAACACAAAGCTTTTAGGAGAGTGAGTTTCAGTGAATGTAGTTACATAGGAAAGATAGTTATTTAAATCTGCAGAGTATACCAAACGTACAGTGAACAGCTCTGAAGTTTAAGTTAGGATCACTGGAGTACATTTAGCAGCTCTCAAGAGGTTCATGTGGGAAAAGGTGCGTTTTTAATATAGGTTTTGTAGAAATATTTTACTGGATTTAGCCCTATTTACTGTGCTATAACCAGACTCATGAATGGCCTCTCCAGAGTGCATTAAGCTCTCTCAGATCAGAGAGCTTTTACAATAGCCCCCTCTCACACAGGGTCTTGTCACCCGCTCTTTTGTCCAGATATTATTGGTACTGCAATATGCTCTTCTCTCTTCTCCCCCTGCTCCTGTCTACCAGGATAGAGTTCTTACCAGGTACCTCTTTTAATCTATGCATTATACCATTGAATTCCTCCCTAATTTATTTAATCAGTGCAGGCTCATTACTTAGAGAAGGCTAGGGTGACACCAGACACAATTTTAAATCTCCTGCCAGTCCTTACGTTTCTTACAGAGAAAATAACACTGTGATTGCTCCATTAAATGACAGTGTAGATGGATGAAGTACTGGCTAGAAAGGAATATCTAATGTTGTCTTTTGGGAAAATTACAACACAATTTCATTGTTAAAGTGGCACACTTTGGATTGAGGCTTTGCATGGTTTAACTATTTCTGGGGCGCTCTAGTTATGCTTGGATAGATTTAATTTAAGCAAGAATAGGATGTTTTACCTTTAACTCCTTTCAATGTTTTTGTGTTTAAAACCTAGACTCGACATTGATTCATGTCATAAAGCTTGAACAATTATTGTTACATCACCACTTTTGTATGTGTGGTCTGCAGTAGTACTGTGTTCAAATTAAAGTGTCGGTTCCGATTCATGTTTTTCTCTCAAAAAGATGATAAGGTTAAAATGGAGTAGACTTCGCAGGTAAGCCACTGTCTGTTGAATGAGGTATTCATATTCCTATGTCTAGTGAGATGTGGACAACATGGCCCCTGCGGCCATTTTCCAGGTCTACCATCCATAGTTGAATAATGGCCTGGGGAGCATATTTTCATCTAGTCACAACCTGTGTTCCTTACTCGGTGAGAAGTCCACCTGCCCCTTGAATAGTTTTAGGAAAGGGAAATACAGGTAAAAATAACGCTGTGTGTTCAAAATGGCCACAGGGGTCACCATTACCGTCGAGGCTGCCATTCCCATGGCTTTATGGTGTTGTTGTGAGGCATAGCGTTTGAGACACATTGCGGTCACAGAAGGCTGGAGGCAATATTGAAAATACAAAGGCATACTATGTTTGACTAGCTTGCATGGATTATAATGCATTGCACCAATGTATTAGTAGAGCTCTCAATTTAACATTTCAAATTTCTGTCAAGAAACAAAAGAAGATATAGAGGGCAGACTGTCTAGAATTGAAATGATGAAAGACCCCATATTGAAAATGTATTGCTAGATTTCTATGCAGTAATATTCCACGAGTGATGGCAGCAATGTTAGATGTTTAGCCCTGAGACTCCATCCACTCTTTAAAGTTTTCTAGTTATCTCTGAAGCTAACATTCCATCCCACCCAGAAAACCAAACTCAAAATGACTCAAGGCAACCAGATTCCTCTCATCTTTTGGGTCACATTTCCTTCCTCTTTCAGTGCTGTCCAAACCCACATCCTCTTTGAAGTTAGTGGCCACTTTCGGTTGGTCATTGATATGTTCTCAGAGTTGGAGCTACCTTTTTAAGACCCAATCAAGACGTATCCAAAGGTGTACAATTGCTCTACTAATTGGTACAGTCCTAATAGGACTTGACTTCACTCAATTCATCCTTCATTTGATTGATGAACAAATGGACTTCATAGTGACCCTATGGCAATGGCAGTTGTGTCACAGCTTGTTTGTGGTTCAGCTTGACCAGGCTACTACTGATGACCAACCAAACTTCTCACTACCCATTTTTTATGATTTCATCAAATTTTTATTTTGGTTAAGTAGATTAACGTTTAGTGCTGTTGTAATGCTTACCCTCTATTGACTCCCATTTCATTCATGAGACTTGGGTTGGCCTAAAGTTGGATTCAAAAAGACCTAGAAAGATCTGGAACAGAAATAAAGGAGGCAGTGATCCGCCCCACACATGTAGATTGCTTATAAAAGTACATTTTTTCATACACCTCTTGTAGAGCTATACAAATATTGTAGCTTATGTTAGACTGGTATTAGAAGGATTAAGAAGATACTTTTTTAATCGGTTCCTGAAATATGTGAAATATATGGGGAAGGGTTCTCAAACTGCTGCAGGATCAGCAACTGATGAGTCATCCTAATGCTTAACACCAAGGCACTTCAAAGCATTTAAGACTTCAAATTGTGAGTTTGTGGATGTGTGTGTGTTTGTGTGTGTGTGTGTGTGGGGGGAGGAGGGTGGGGCTAGTCTGCATGTGTGGCTACAGACTCATTTTAATGCATACTGTCACGTTAAGACCTGTGTGTGTGTGTGTGTGTGTGTGTGTGTGTGTGTGTGTGTGTGTGTGTGTGTTGCTACACTCAAGTGTCTTTGAGCTGTAAGTTATAGTTTTAACCCCTCTATCGACACAACATGTAGTGAAGGTGTTTTTTCATCTGTATTAGACCGTGACTCTGTAAATATTCACTGACTGCAGGAGGGCCACTTTCACTGCTTGGGGAACAAACAGATTGAAGAGATCAAGAGCGCTGTCAAACACTCCATCTAGCCACAGTATTTTTTCACCCTCTGGTGGAATGAGGTGACAGACCCCACCAGTCTCTCTGGCTCTACCCGCCTCTCCAGGAAATCAATAGAAATGATAACAGGATGATAGCAAACGGAAGAGAGGCCTTCGATCAAAACAGCCGGTTGAGCCTAAATGTCACCAAATAGAGGACGATTTATTTAATCTAGAGAATGGCTAGTTGCACCCATAATTTTTCTTTCTACCTCCATACATTTCATTCTCTGATTGAGTATACATTCTTCTTTATTTGAATTATCTAAGGGGTGCACAGGTAAATGTCTCACTGTAAAATGGGCGTTTTGCTTTCTCAGCATGCAGGGACCATGAAAGGGTTGCTAATGGATGGAGGGGCTGTGTCAGGGTTTCAAGAGGTAAGTACGACCCAAGTGCAGGACACAAAATGGGAGGACTAGAAACTGGGGATAAGCTCAAGGAAATAAACTCAAGGAACAGAGACACGATGCAAACAGCTCCGCAAGGAGACTGTATATTTTACGAATATTTATTTATGACAAGGCCCAAAATAATGCAATGACTGACGAAACTGAAACAAAGGCGAGGAGCTTCAATAGGCAAAATGCTACATAGGTGCAGCACATGAAACAATTGCCAAGCCATCAGCTTGATCAGCTGATGTCTTGAGGCTTGAATGAGTGCCGTTGCACTCTGCTGGGGGAGATCGAGATTGAGGCTCTGACAGGCTGACTCAGGAGCCCCGGCCCACTTCAATTTTTTGAGGCCCTATAATGACACGCGCTGATGACTCGGGTAATTGCTCTGAATTGTGTGCTTAGCAAACTTAATCTGGCTTGGAAATATGTACGCAGACCACAAGGGTGAACTCTGTCACAGGGCTGAAGACCCTGACGACGCATCCTCAACTAATGCTTTACAATCAACTCTCAGTGGAAAATATGTGTGGTGTTTTGCTGTTATTAATTGAACCTGAAAGCCAAATTCTTGGAAGAAGCTGATTTTAAGTTCTGGCAACACTGTTTTAGCTGTTTTAACTGTCACAAATCTCTTGAATTTACTTGATGTGATTTGTACTCTATAATAATAATAATAATAATATAAAAAAACGCAAATGTCCCACCTCAATATGTCCCACTCCTCTGCCAAGTGCGTCTGCTTAGCCAATGGAGTTGGTTGGAATTTGTGAAGCTACTGGCATAGTTCCTAGTGAGTGAAATTTGTATTTATTTAAACTTTTTGATAGTAGTAGACAATTTACAGTAAATCTTTAATAATTCAAGGTACAACTATTTTCTTACATGTCTTTTCTCTTTTGTCGTCTACAGAGAGATACAGAGAGACAGCCTCCCTCAGCTATTATTCCATTAGTACATCTCAATTCAATAACTCATGTACAGTCAAGGAATAAAAAATGTAATAAATTAAGGACTTTCTACTCATCTACAAAGAAAAATGTAGACCAAAGAGAACTCAATTTATATTATTGAATTACATTATCTACCATCCAAGTTCCAATAGTAGGAAGAACTAGTGAAAAGTAATTGTACCCATACAGGGGAGCTTGATTTCACCTAGCCTAGTCTAGTCTGAGCCAAAGTACCCAGATGCTTATTTATTAAAGCTGCGCTGGCTCACAGTTGGCTGTAAATTGAACATGGGAGCATAATACTAGATGTCTGTTTGCTAAGTTCAAACACCGGTGTACCTTCTGTCTGCATTGCTTGATCAAGTCTCCCATGTCCTGGGTTGATCCCTCCTGAAGAAGTGTGTGTGATTTGCAAACCAAACTCGCATTAGGATCCTATGACCTGGCTGGAAAAAGAAGTTCAAAGAGAAAGCTAGTTTTTAACACATCACATATTAACGACTAAAAGTGAACTACTTTTGAGCACAAAACACTGTCTATTTATCAATTTTTTGGTATCATGTCACGTCTGCTATCAAATTAAGCAAAAAGCTGGGCTGCTCCAGAGTTGCTAAGCATCCAACAAGCCTCTCAAGAATGTTTTCTTTTTACAAACGACGTCACTGATTTCACACTTCTAATAATAAGTTCAACTTGTTAGATTTTTAACAAACTAAGCCCATGCAGTTTCATCCAGGGTGGAAATTGTCTAGATTGATTCTATACTTTCAAATCTAGTGGTTTGAAGCAAATGCTTTGTTTGATCTAGACACCAGTTGGAGATACATTTATCATACTTGTTGGGAAGAGTTACACTCTTTAGACAAGCAATGTCCCACTTTCACACTCATAGTCTAAGAATAAGATGAAACATCCTTTCTTGACGTCAGCCCTGTAATGGCGGGTGGGATCATTTCCATGAGGTGATTTTTTTTTCTCAGCCTAACAATCTGTTGAAGGAGCTCTACAAGTTTCTGGCTATTCTTTCAAACATGATGGGCATAATGCAACTAACGAAACAATGTGGAACAAAGTCAGCAATACCTGCGTGGCTTACGAGACTCGCTCACAGTGGTGGTTTGTGTTTCATACTATTGGTGTATAAAGTTCACCTCTTTACACAAAATGTCACAATGTAGGTAACATTTATTATGAATTTTCAGGTGATTGTTAAGTGAAAAGTACAAGCAAAGTCCCAGTAGTGATTCTGAAATGAAGATCAGGTCAAAACTTTCTGTCACAGGAGTTTCAGCATCATAGAACTTCAGAAAGCTGTAAAGTGCTATTCACCAACCGACAGCAAACAGAGGACCTATACTGCCCATGTATTCTACTGGAGTAGTGTTCACAGTGGGTGAAAACTTAAAACCCCAGTGTCCCTTCGCTCAGACTGTCTACTGCATGCTATCTTTTGTTTAGCTGACCTGGCTCACTAGGTTCCATTTGGCTTTGAGTGCCCTCTACCTCTCCCGGAACTCGCAACAAAATTGTAGAGAAAATGGTGACATTTTTTTTTACGATGGCAGGCAACATCTAAGACCTCCTTGTAGCCTGCATTTAAAGACGAAAAGAAGCCAGCATCTTTTGGGGCACCTACTCTGAGTAATAACCATCAGACAGCAGAGCCACATCAAAGCACAGTCATCAGAGGGCAGAGGTTGAGGGAAGGCTGAGTCATTGGACCCCTAGCACAGGGCTTTTTACTGGGTCCTAGACTTGCACAGCCAGTGTCTCAGGATGCTTTGTTTTCGCATTGTACAATGGCTGGTGGTCATACCTGGGCAAAAAACAGCCATGGTGCAGATCTGTATGGCTTACATTTTAAAAACTTTACATTGAATATTCAAGCTACAAGAGGATGCCAGCCAAGAATCTTTAAGGCGATTTATAATTGAGTCAACAAACAAACAGCTGTTTGTTTCGGAAGTTTCTCAATTTGATCCTTGATCTATTACTCAATCATGACAAAATCATGCTGCAAATGCACACACAATCAGAGTAAATTGTTTGTAAAAGATGTGCCTATTCTACTCATTCTTCTAAATGTAAGGTGGCAGTGCACCATAATACTTTCATAAGTTCCCTATGTTTTGACATGTTCATTATGGGATAGAGACTGGAAAACCTGTCGGACCAGTTTCACTCATGCCTTTCCTTCTGTCACCCTAGATACCTCACAGAGCATACACGCTAAAGTTCACATGTTATTAGTCATCTGTAAAATAGAGATAGACCCCTATATACTATAGCACTACCCAGAGACTTCAATAAATATTCTTGCTTCCTCAGATGGCTTTTATAGGCTCCAAACCCCCATAGTAAAACATTCCTGTTAGGGTTAAACATAGCCTTTTGGTTAACTTGCCAACAAAACCTGTATTCTGACACACACATAGACACACATTTTACCTTTTCTAATATTTGTCCTTAACACGTACATATAGTGTTTATGGATTATGAATCTTCTGGTCTGTGAATTCCAATATATAGCCCCTTGGATGTTCATTGTTCTTTCTCTTATTTCTTGTAAAATGTTATTTGTGGCAGAGGTCTTCTTACACCACCAAAGAAGAAGAATTATTCAACAAATCGATTGTTTTTGATGTAACAGAATGACTCATGAGGACACATCATAGTTTTCATGAAAGTAGCTTGATTATGTGAGAGTTATTAATCTATAACCACTAAGTCCCTGACATTTTAAAGTCATCTTTCCAGAGTGACTCATGAAGCAACACTTTCACTACTCAGCTGTCCCTTCCTCCTCTCCCACTTTCGCATGTGATTAACATCTTCTCCACCCATGCTCTCTTGCCCAAGGCTTTCCCTGGGTACTGCAGGGCACCTTAAGCATTTCTCTGAATAAAAATCCTCCTACCTCACTCAGATAAGCCCATTGAGCGTTTCTCCCAGAATGACAGGGATGCATTGTTGAAATAAAGGGAGGAGGAGATAGAAATCAACCATCCTTGGACAATGTGGAACCGACTGCTAATCAGGTTCATGGCTACTGGAACTCTCCACTGTCGTGACCTCAGCTAGGCATTTACCCAAGCATACTTGAGATCTGTCAAGCTTTGTGAAAACTATGATATACAGCATTAGGCCATCATTACTCTGATATTGTACATATCTATTTACTTAAAGACAGGGTAAGTGTGGGACTGTGGGACAGTATTGGGCCAGTAGGGACAAAATGTGGTCACTATGAAAGTTGAGAGGTGCCGTGTATACTCTGCAGTTGCATGACTGAAGCTACAACAATGGAGTTAGGTTGCATTGACATTAGGCTAGAGAGAGGAAAATCACCACCACTCAGCTTTAAAATGTATGTTCCTCCAATACACTGACTGTCCAAATTGTCTACAAATAGAAAAACACCATTATGAAATCAATTCATGAGAGTTGAAGTATTAAGAAAATGTCTGCCTCTGCCACTTACATCACAATTATTCTCTCAAAATTAAAAGCAGTAGTGGATACAAGGGTCTTTGTGGATAGATGAGTGGCACAGAGGGATGGATGTGAATCAGACCCACTTAAATAACCCTTTTTCCTTTTCTTGTAAAGCTGTGAAAAGCAACAGTGCTCTGTATATTTCACTCAGCGTATTGGAGCAGTCCTGGACTGCAGTAGATATCTGTGGGCTGCATCACTCGTCTGCCATCGCCAAAGTTTCTCCTCCTTTCTGGCAGTGAGTCACCCCCAAAGTACCTTGAGACAGGGAGTAAACAGGCCTGCCCGTGTTCATCAAGGTAATCTTGTTTGCTCTGGGGGCAATGTCTATAGAGGACTGCACACAGGAATAAAGGTGTACCTTGGAAACATTGTGATCACTGCCTTCATGTGTAGGAGACGAGAGGGAGCAGGCTCGGAGCTTGGCTTGTATGCACAAAGGAGAACACTTTGTAGTGCCACTGTAGATCAAGGATATCTACAAGCATTGTGGAGGGGTACAAATGGACTTCTAGGGGAGTGGAAAATGTTATAGTGTGGTTTGGTGGGTGGATCTTTACAAAGAATTCAAGAAAGAAATATTTCAAGGCCTTTTAGAAGTATTTTAGCACTTCATATGTTATATTTAAACATTTCTAAAAAGCTGACTTTGAAAATTCCTAAACGTAATTTTTTTGATGATGGAAATAGATTGTGTGGTCTTGTAATTACTCTGCACGAGTACTGTAAGTACACTTCAGCAAGCAGAAGGAACGGATTGCAAATGTGTCACAACAGGATAACTAATCCACAAGCCTTGCAGCCGCTCCAGAGATTGCCTTTTAACCAGGTTTGGCATGTCTCCACCTAAGACTTATGATCCAGGCATTTCAGCACAACAACGGGGCCTAAGAAAAATGAAGTGAATTTTCTTCAGAAAATGCTAAAGAAAAGGATGAAAGAAGGACTCAGGCACGACTCACAACATGAAAAGGCATCATGCTGTTTACATTTCTTATCCGTTGCCCTGCTTGATGTCCACCCCTGAAACCCCAAGCATTTATATATCAGTGAAGCCGGTACTCAAATTGGACTGAGTACAAGCTAGAGTGAAAGCGTCTATGAACATAGCACAATGCTTGTGGCTAACAGCACTTATGAAGCATGCTCTTTTTTTAGCGCTGAAAAGAGAAGAGCCTCGATGGAGAACAGTGTGATGGCTCTTATGGGGGACTGGCAACACGACTTGTTCAAGGACAACAAGTCAGAGGATTTTAATCCTGACGACAAAGGGATTCTCTATGTGAAAACACCTTAAAATGTTAAAAAGGTGTGCTAGTTGCCATTAAATGATCGTATATGACATGCATTACAACAGAGCAGGCTTGTTTGTGTTTACTAGTTTGGCATGGTGGTGGCCAGGGTGCCTGCCTGCATATGTCTGTATGTGAAGGGTTTCTTGAGGCAGATGGTTAGCCTGATGGGCCCTCTGACGTACAGAGACCTGCTTTTCGCAGGCACAGGGAAGTATATCTAAGATGCATGCTGAGTAACAGTTGCTCATTAGCACTGTGCCTCTTTTCTCTACGCTAGAATGACCCCATGTGGCATGGTCTGGGAGGGGCATGGAGGATTAGTAGGCTGCATCATCCCCTCAGCCCAACACCCTCTCGGATAAGGGTGATCTATATTTGCAGACCTCCCACCTAGAACCATGCATTTACAAGTTTGGGAGGTTAAGGACAGTGGCTGATCAGGGAATTACACCAGCTGACATATCCAGGACTTGTTGTTATGCCTCATTGCCTGCTGGAAAGTGGAGAACTACAAGTCCATGCTACCAGACTCCACTCTTGTCACCTACATTCTTGTAAATCCAAGGCTGATGCTAGGACACACAGACGCACCTGATCTTACATGTTTGGCAGCCATTTTGTCAGTGCCTCCACTGCACCCATGTATTGCTTTTGACCCGCAAAATTATGAGACCAAAGGTTGAATGTGTTTACTGTCGTGATATTATTTGATTGTGATTTATTTTGGACTTTCTTTCAAAACTTTTCACCCATTTGAAAACCATCCAACCCTAACCGTTATCTGTCCAGTTTACTAATAAACATGCTGAGCGGGATTCCTTTCGTCATGCCTCCCTTTTCCTGACCGATGGTCCACGCTCATTCCTTCCTCCAGTCTTGTTCCTGTCAGAATTAGAAACCCTGACTATATCTTATTCCAGGTTAAATCCTTGCCTCATCATGTTACCTTTCCTTCTTTTTAGCGAAGGAATCAAATTCCAGGATGGAAAATGGTGGTCAGACAGGGGGCAGGTCCATTCCGTGTCAAGCACGGAATGGGAGAAGCCACATTTGCTCCATTCCTCGATTTGAATCCCTCCGGCAACGGGAACTAAAATCAACCTTTAAAGCAGTGTGTGTATTTAAAAATGCACTGTGATGACCCTATTGGACCCAAATATTTATATTGAATGTAGAAATATATACAACATATACATTTAAGCATATGGGGATTTGTAGCTAAGTTAGTTAAATATATTTTAAACTTGAGTAAATAACTAGCAAGTTCACTTACTCTTTCTATTTCTTAAGCTAGTGCAACACCTGCAACTTAAGACTCCATCAATCCCTTGCCCCAAAAGGTGTACATATCAATTTACAAAAAGTAAATACATCTGTCTAGACCTTCCTGTCTTGAAATTGGGATTATGTCATTTTAAAATCATCCTGCCTCACTCCCTTGTCCCTAGCCATTAAGGGCTAATTTATAGTAACGTCACAAAAACTTCATTGGAAAGAGACCTCAAGGGAAGAGGGGAAGTGCAGTGAAGATAATACCTTAGAATGGAATGCAACCCTTCGTTGGACTGGCAGGCTAGAATTTTCAAGGCCATACTGTTCCACAGCTCCCTCTCTCAGTGTGGATTACCATGGTAACATCTATTCTGTCAAGAGCTAGCAAACTCTTACCACTGTGTTCTAAACTTAACAGTTAGATTCCCTGTTTATGTTTCCCGGTTTGTCACACAGGCCTCTGTATAAATAGTATATTGACGTTGGTTGTGTTTTCCATGTTTGGCATACTAAGAGAGATACATGTCATATTTTTTTCTCCCACTGGAACCAGAAGGGGTTGAGTCATGACTTCAACCAAAGCCGTGTCTCTTCGAGTGACTGCACCTTATTCATCCCAGGGAAATTATTCTTCCAACCACCATGTCCATGAGCCCTTAAAATTGTTGGTGCGAAAATAAAATAACCGGTAAGCTATTTGAAGGAAATACAGATCAGCCAACTGGATGAATTATTACTTTCTACTACTTCTACTGCCTGATTAATGGGCTGATGGAGACATCCTCACATCATGTGCAGGGAACAGGATAGAGAGAGCGTCTGATAATAAACACAGAAAAGTGAACACATTTGACAAGTAGACAGTCGTACATGCACTACGTAAGTAAGAGTGCTGATTTAATTCCTAATGCAGAGTGAAGGGGAGAGAAATGGGGTAGTAGCAAGTCTGTTCTCTGAAGCATTCTGAAAGGACTTGTGCAGATGGCTGCCAACTGTCACAAAGGCAAACACCAATCTCAACGCAATAGATTGTTTAGGTATCATAACAACGGGCCCCATTGTGTTCACGTCATTGGCGATGTGCACACATTGTGCTGAGCCGTTCATGCTGCGGTGATGCATCATTCATTTCTCAACCCCAAAAGCGATGTGACTTCCTGTCACAGCAACGGGCGCCATGAACATGCAACAATTTACTGTTGGGAGTGTAAAGTAATGTTCAAAGCAGTCTTTCAAAGCATAATATAGGCTTTCCAAGTACAAAATGACGATGTGAATATGTAGCACAAGAGGTTACACACACACACACACACACACACACACACACTCACAAAGAAAGACAGATTTCAAGGTTTGCATGACACAGTCCAGCAATGGTGAGTACAGGCCTATATCTAGCAGGAATCAAATGAGTCCATGTGCACTTGCACACACATACACACACAACATACACACACACACATACAAACACACTTAATGTATGTATGCATGAATGAAGCCTGTATACAAATACTATACTTTTCCTTTGACTTAACTATCACCTTCAGATCCCACATCTCAGGATTGTCATTGATAGATACCCATCAAAGGTTGCCCTGCAAGGAAACTATATTTATATGCTTGTATGTATGAAATGCATGAATGTTGGATGAAATTTGGCAAATCTATGAAGATATCCAACCAAAAACGCTATAGAAGGCTTTTTCTTGAATCTGTCACATAGAGAATCTATAGCACTCTCACAGGCCTCTTTGCTATTTACATGTCACAATAGTCATTCCAATTCTGAACTCACATATTGCAGTGTGCTAAATTGCGCCCTGCCATCTGAGTAATTGGAGAGGTTACCTTGCCCTGCACTTCCTCCATCAACCCCATCCTGCAGTGCCTCCCACACCCCAACAGCAGGCAGCATCTGTAGGGAAGAGATCCCCAGCTGCTCCCTGTCCTGGTTCTCCAGCACATGGCTGGCTTCCATGGGGCTCCTAATGAACACCAATGGGCTGTGAAAGCGCTCCATCGATAATGGATGTCTGCCACCCCAGCACTCACACACACGGATTACTTTGCTGATAGGAAAATCAACAGGGGGAATGACATGTGTTTCCTTAAGGGTGTCTAGGTTATGGATACCGAGTTAAACAGAGAGCGTACTTATTGATTACTTAGAAATTGGAAATGTAAATTGGGCGTTTGGTCTTTGGTTCGTGCCCCACTGGCCCTGTGACAAATGGCAGATGACTCCAACCCGACGCACAGCCCATGATAACATGGCAGCAATAAACTCCCTCTGACATGTGTCCCTTTAACTCTCTCCTTCTTTCCCTCCACCAGATCTGAGCGTTGGTTGTGCGTCTGACTTCTGCGTAAGGAAAAAGCATCGGGAACAGTTTTGCAGCAGGCACCGTTGAGCAAAAGGTTAGTCTCCATTTCTTGTCCCCACAGAGCCAAAGAAATGGTCACCCTTTCATATTAGAAATGTCACAGGTCCAAAAGGTACTCTGCCGCTCAATGCTGGGGACCCCAAAGATCTCTGCTTCCTTTGCCTGGACAACCTTGTGGGCATCCTGTCTCCACCAAATGCCAATGGCCAGAGGAAACCTTTAATCAAAAAGGAAAAAATAAAAATAAAAAAATGCCTGTAGGACTGAAGAATGATTGAAAAGCCGGTGGTTTGTTTGTTTGTTTTAGAGACTATCACTGTTTTTATAATCTAAGTAAGCCTTTTTTAATATTTTGAGTTCCCCTGAAGACTGATCTGTTTGACACACAATGCTGTTATTTGCCTATTCACATTGATTGGAAAATGAAATATTGATTTTATAGTAGATTTCCAAGAAGGAAAAGCACCAACATGCTATATAAATAAGCCTAACATTTGACATGCTCAGTTATCTCAAAAGAAAACACAAATCAAGATCAATCACATCTAGGAATTCTATGCCATTTAATATATGGCATCCACTGCTTATGTGAAATGCCCCCTGGGGGAATTATTATTAGACCGGGTCATCTAAACACAACCTTGAAATCTATGCCTGTGCCATTACATGACTGTGTGTGTGTGTGTGTGGGTGTGTGTGTGTGTGTGTGTGTGTGTGTGTGTGTGTGTGTGTGTGTGTGTGTGTGAAAACGAGAGAGAGAGAGAGAGAGAGAGAGAGACGGACATGAAAAGAGAGAAAATATGGGGCAGGATTTGCAAGATATGTTATTACTATTATCAGTACATTTCTGCATGAGTATGAACGTAACAAATACAAAAAAAAACAACTATAATTTCACAGTCTTGCTGATAGTATCTCTAATCCAGCCATAAAAGACGGTGAGTCGATTGGTAAATGAATGCTCATAAGGTGCAGAGCACATAAATACTATAATTAAAGTGGCAAAAACTGTTGATCAACATCCCTGGGTTTAAAAAAATTGCATAGCCAGTACAAAAATATGTAGTAGCATCGCTAAATAAAAGCAGTTTTGCCCCATTATATCTACATTGGACAAGGGGTTGCATGTGTACATTTTTCCGTCTCAAATAAATAAATTATCACATTAGAAAGGTTATAAATCATAATCATTTATATCATATAATATTTGTGTCCTTTATAAGTCAACAAAATATTTTGTTTATCATTAATCAGTAGAAATGCAACTATGATTGTGTATTATTTTAAATGTATCTAAATTTAAAAAGCTGGGTGAGACTTAAATAAACACAGGAATATTTGTGTTTATTAAAACAGACTCAACAGGTGATTGATTATTCTTCAACTAATAATTGGTGACTCAGTGTGGTTTAAAACCTGTAGAATCTCTCTTTGCTGACAAAGCGCTCTCCTCTTCAACACACTAAGGTAGTCTGGTGGTGGGGTGAACGGCCATTTACTGAGGCATTGGGGGTGATCGTGGCCTTGTTAAATCCTACTTTGTTTCGCCAGCCAATACCGCGGCCTCCTCCAGGCAAGTGAAGGCGAACGACCAAAACTAACGTGCAGGCTGGAGACCTGAGGAGCAGGCCAATTTTTCATCCTTATTGCCCGTGACATATCTAAAGTGGCAGAGCGCAGCACATCGAGACAGAAAGAGAAAAGGCGAGAGAGGTACGCACCTAGGATGAACCAAACGAGTTTCCTCTTCCCCATCCCGGAGCCCTCAATCTGCCTCACTAAAACAATGCAATTTACCACTGGCGATTAGAGCCGACGAGGTTAAAGTGAAGCAGTCCAGGGCGCCGGGATCCCGTAACTCACTCTGCTTTTGGCCCAGTTGTTTAGACAACCAGGCCTGACCAGGCAGGGCCTGACAAACAGAGCATGAAGACTGCATTAAAGATCCTCTGTCCTCAAATGTTACACAACCTCATATTCAATATATATATATATATATATATATATATATAGTACTGTGCAAAGGTTTTAGGCAGGTGTGAAGTGGTCACAGCAAATATCGATTTGATTTAGATTGTTCATTGGTTCATTCACTTTGTATTTAGTTAATTGATAAAAACAAACTATTAACACTTAGAGTTTTGAAAGCATTCTTAGTTTACACACCTGCCTTAAACCTTTGCACAGTACTGTGTGTATATATATATATATATATATATATATATATATATATATATATATATATATATATTCACTGTATATAATACTACTCACCCCTACACCATCCTGGCTCTTTTTCTCAGAATGATAATGAAGTGATATAATCTATCGGGAGGACCACGCTAATAATACACATGACGGGTAACATTCTCAGCGTTTCCTTCCTTGGCTGTCGCTCTGAATCAGGCAAATTAGTGTGTTGTAGACAGATCCCCTCAAAGCTCATACACATGAGGCCTGGTGATGGAGAACTGGCAAGGGCAACCTCAAGGTGATGTCAGGAAAGGGGAAAAGGTCTAGCTGTGGTGGTGGTGGTGGTTGGAAGGATGTTCACTAAGTGAAGGTGATTGAGGGTGTATTGTACTGAATGAATCATTGCCCCTCACTTCTACTCTCCTTCTTTCTTTCCTCCCTTCCCACACTGTAGATTAAGATCTCTTGTTGTAATTATTGCTCTGTGAGGCAGCCTAATTCTGCCAAGGAGATAGCATCATAGTCATCAGGTGCTGTAGAGGATATCTGGCGCCAGCTGTTCTCCGCCGCTGCACCTTCCTCTGTCGTATTGGAAGGTAATGGCGCTGTTATGTGATACATGTCTGCTGATCGACTAGCTGCTGGAGCACTGCCAATCTCCGCTGCTTCCGTGTTTGGTTTCCTTCAATAACCTCCGATAAAAGGAAGACCGAAAGGAGAAAAAAAATACATACAGAGAAAAGTCGAGCTGAAATCCCTGGGGTGTCCTTGCGTTTCGCCACTTGACGCGCAGCGAAGCATCAATCATCCTCCGCAACATCCCAGGAAACATCTGGCTCAGACACACCACGGCACACTGGCTGCTTCTCAGGCAAACACAGGTGCCTAATGAGCACTCTTGGCGCTGATCACTTACTGTACTGCTGCTGAAAGGAAGGTCTGGGTACAGGGTTGATGTTAGGAATTGTGGCCCATATGAAGGCATCGCTATTTTTTTTTTATAACTAATGTCTGTGTGCTTCGTACATTTTAAGCCCTCATTCCTCCCAGGGCTCCCTGGATTCTATTTTCTTTCCCCCATTAACTGTACCACTGTCTGGATGCCTGAAGGTGATATCAACAGGGGGATACATCTTTAAAAGTCGTGTGAAATGGCTAAAAATAGAAGGCGGTATAAATAATTGTGTCGGTACTGATAGGGGGATATGCAAATGTCTTACGGAGCGCTGGCATCAGACACGACCCGCGTGCCACCACAGTGGTGACATTGTGTTTTGATCACGGTGGATGCCGAGCGGAGAGAGCCCCTCCAAGGTGGCACAGTAGGAAAGGGGCTCAGAGATGGCGTGGCTTTAATTAGCAGCAGAGGCTGCTTAACTCTAATGCCCTGACACACCAGAGACGACGGCTCACAACCGTTGTTGCTAATCGCAAACACTTAATGCTTTATTGTCCATTTTACAGGAGATTTATAAGTGATAATGTGTGGGGGTAGCAGGAGAATTCATTGACCTTTTCCAGTTGTATGGCATCATACTGCAGATCTGGTGTAGGTTTTAAAAGGGGGATGAGACAATGAAAAGGCGCTCTTTAAACACTATGCTATAGCTGTGGCTGTGTTTGTGCAACTTTGAATTAAAAACGTATTCACCGATCAGAATTAAATAAATAGGCTTGCAGATGGAGACTTGTAGAAAGGGAAATGTATTATTATTGCAGTGCAATGGCAGGCAATTACGGATGAAGTGGGCATCTCATTGAACTCCAGCCTCTAATAATCCAGTATGGCGAGGGTGTAGAAGCAGCTTAATGTTCAAGCTTGTCATCTCTAGCACTTGTCAGGATTAAATCTACATGATGTTTTCGACTAAATCTCTCTGAACATGGAAGAAATTAGTTTGGGAAGGCAAGTCCAACAAATGATGTTGATTTGAGTCTGGTATTATTTTTGTTTGAAGGATTTTTCTTCTTTTTCAAAAGACGTCACCAGATATATTTCATATATGTCTGCTCACTCCCTGTCTGTTATATTACCGTGTTTGGATGTTAGAGGGAAGGATAGAGGCAGGGCTACTCAGTGGGAGACTGTGACTATCTCTCCTTCTCACTGTCAATGTGAGAGTTGCTGCTGCTTCACCCACACCTAGAATCCTTCTCTCTCTTTCTCTGTATCTATCTCCATTAAATATGTACCCTTTTAAAACTACAATATATCATTGATAGAAAATAAGCTGATTGCTTGAAAATGCAACAAAAGTGACATTCATCAAGTTTTTGGGTTCTAGTATTTTCTCCTGGCTATCAGCAGCGTGACCTTGAGGGACTTGTCTCTGTGGACGGCCAGCGGATTGGCTGGGTTGCTGAGGTAATTTAATTACCAGACCCGCTACAGGCAAGGGTAATGACTGCTCTTCAAATCCTCACTAATCCCCCATCTGAGTCCCCTCGTCGACCCTGGCTCGCGGCTCTCAGGGAGAGGAAGTTCTTGCTCCCTCCTCTGCTGGGGTCCTTGCAAAAAACCTGACAATGCATTGCCTCTATATATGGTCTGGTCATAGAAAGGAGAGGGTAAACTTAAGAAGGTTGTGTGTTCAGATTGTGTGTGTGTGTGTGTGTTTGTCCTTATGACTTCTCATTCTGGTACGCATATCTTGTTGTGGGTTTCTATAATCATGTCTATTTGTGTGTATGCACACTCATGAATGTATAGTAATAGTGGCATAACATCCTCTTAATTCCGTTCACATCTCTTTGCGGATCACTGGGGCACTAAGGACAAAAGGTCCCCTAATCTCTCCCTGAGAATGCCCTAATTATTAGAACCGATATGAATAGGATGTGACCTTGGTCATTGTCAGTTTTCTTGTGGGAAGGTGGCTAGCAGCATGAAGTGATTGTGTCTTCTATCTCTCAATAAAATTGCATATGTGGCCAATGGATTCACACCCCATGCACATTTTCTATTATGCCAGGAGAGTTACAGCTGGTTCTTTACCAATTTGAGTCGATGAGTGCAATAGAAGCAGAGCTGTATAGACTATAGTTTAGTTTGCCCTGGGGAGTGACTTCCTTTGTGAGTGTTTGAAACTGGGATGAGAGTGCAGTTTACCGAAAAAGCTTATCCCAGCTTGTGCTCGGAGTTCAGGCACAGACATCTGTGGGATGCCAGTGGTGTTGGCATGTTTCGACGGCCTCTGCAGGTGCTGTGAGTGTGTGTTTGAGAAAGAGAGTAGAAGGAGCAGAGAGGTTGTGTTCGATAATACTGAGTAGGAGTGAAAAGACCAGCTGTGCAAAAGGGTTTTGAATAGAGTGTGCTGCCTCTCTGAATTGCTCTGCATCCGTACAGCTCCGAGTAGCTATTCTATCTGCCAGGCCAGCAATAAAGATGTAACTCCAAGAGGTGGCAGTTCCCTGCCTGCAGAGTGCATAGACAGGGAGATTGTAATGAGAGCATCAGCTGTAATTAAGGCTACTCGCTCTGTCTTTCTCTCTCGCTCTCTCTTTCTGTCCCTCTCTCTCTCTTTTTCTCTCTTCCTCCCCCTCTCTCGCAGCTCAGATTCAAATTCAGTGTTCCCAGAGATACTACTTCAGAGTACTCAAACACCCAGAGCTCTGTGGATGTGAGATGAGTGCAGCAAGAAGGCACCACTGTGTACCAGATCATGGAGGAAGATGGTGCCTCTAAGTGCACCCTAAAACTACCCAGAGTGGGTGTATTATTTGCCCAGGGCTAGATGCATTCCCAGACCATTATCATACCCAGGCCACACTTGGTAGAGCACATAGACTAACACAGTGGATTCGTGTCAACACATCCTGTGTTTCACTGCCGACTAGGATATTTAAAAAATGCTTCGGACATTTAAGATGGGCTCCTCCTCATGAATCGCCCTTTATCTATTTTGCCTTTTCTTTGGTGTTCTCCTGGCTCTTTCCTCTTGTTCCCCATCAGTGTAATATCTTATTTTTGTTAAATTATTTTCATTGTTTGTTGTGTTCGTGTCCCTGTCCCTATTTTAAATACCTTCTAAATCTCTTCAGCTTCATAGAACACAGGTTTCTGTATTTTACTTTTTGAGCAGCAATGTTGATTTTGATTTGGCAGCAATGTGTATTCAGTTGCTGTCCATTGAGGCAATGGACCCCAGAGCTTCCAGTACAAAGCCTGTTGCTTCAAACAGCCCTGATAGCCGTACAGATAAGAGAGACATGAAAAGCTATTGCTTGCATTTTTTACTTTCTTTGGTTTATGAAAGGGTTATGTAAGTTGATCTCTTGCATTTCTATATTTGCAGCCTTGGCACTGCACTGAAAAATATATTGGACTATCCCAATATTGTTATATAATTACTGCTGCTGTTAAAGACACAATTTGAAACATTATTTCAAACAGAGCGGGTAGGTGACCACTGTTAGCTTGAGCTGGTGTTGAATATTTTACATATTCACCTCCTAACCACAGTCTGCCATAAACCAGCCAAAATTGCTGGTATATAGTATATATATTTATAAAACCTTGGGTACTTACATCAATAGCTTATTGGATTATGTCATGTCAAATGGGAAGCTACTTGGATTCCAGTGCAGGTCTTGGCACTGCTGAGTTTTACCCTCAATACCTGTTTGATTTTTCCACCAGAGACGTGTTTCCATAGTTAATGCCTCCAGATTCCCCTGATACCCACTTACCTGCTACCATTAGTTGGAAAGCCCTGATGATGCAGCCTGTGGATTGGGTCACGCAATAGGTTGTTGTGGAAACAGCCATTCAACGACACTGAAGGGGTAATCCACAGAGATACGTCTCTTAACAACACATCAGTCAATCATAAGTCAGCCACTGTGGTGGGAATCGGAGGTTCAGAGGTTGACGAGAGCCCGTGTTTGTTTAACTATTTTTACATGGCCATCTTTCCATTTGACCCAGAAATTATTGTGGCTTTGTATTTGCAAGCAAGCGTCCTCTCCCTGTCTAGAGTTGAGTGACTTTGTGCCCTCCATTACCATCAGGCAATGATGCATCATTAACAATTTTACAACCACTGGCGTTTAATGTTTGGAGAGCAATTACTGTCAGCCTGGCTAGTGTATAGCCATGTTTCTCTAAAGCTTTCTACCCCTTTGTTTCTGTCAATGATACAAATCATTTTTCACCTATTTTCCTATGGTTCTGTGCTGGGTGTGTCCCCGGTCTCCAACAGCCTCTATGATACTGAGGTGTTCTTGTGTGTGTGTGTGTGTGTGTGTGTGTGTGTGTGTGTGTGTGTGTGTGTGTGTGTTTAGTGATTGTGGAGACGCAGGTGCAGGTGAATCAGCGTTTTTAATGAAACAAGCTCCAAGCGTACACCAAAACAACTTAACTAACGGTTATTAACTGTAAACACAAATGACAGCCGTAATCTTCACAAAAGAATTAAGACAAGACAGAAGCTCCAAAACATACTACCTGCTGAACAGTACTCTGGGCTGTGTCTATAAACCCAAACCAATTAACCCAGGTGCCTATAATTCACAGTCAGGTGATGCTGATCTTTGGAGGGGGAGCATGGTTGAGACAGGGATGTTGTGGTGGTTGAGCGTGGCTCTACGGTGTGGGTGACCTCTAATGCGCCGCATGGCTTCTCCCTCAATCCACGGTCATTAGGGTGGAACCCCTGGGACCGCTGGACCAGAAACCTGAACTGACCACATGGCCTCACCCTTGCATTGATCCTCTAACAGCTACACATCATGGATATAAACACACGCACACGCACACACACGCACACGCACGCACACACACGCACACACACACACACACACACACACACACTGACTCACAAGCACGCACAGTGAGAAGTTAGCCCCAACCATTGACGGCCCTGTGTAATTGCCACAGTTTGTACCAAGAACCAAGCTGCTGGTTAAACAATCTGACCTGTCTGGCCCATGGTAATCATTAACACACTGTATGCCTTGTTTTTGTTCTGGCTACCTAGGGGACTGACTCTGCCCGTGATTTAACACCATCACTGAGCGGCTTTCAACTTATCAGCTTTTAAAGACATGTGTGCCCTCTGTATCTGACTGGGGAGTGTATTGTGACTGCTGGGTCATCTACTACCACACACACACACACACACACAGCCACATGTGCCTATGTATGGAGGTGTTTTCATAAAGACACACAGAACATCTGTTGATGCCGGTGGTCTTAAGCCAGTAAATCCTGTAAAGCCACCGAGTTGCCACAGCACTTTACCTCCCCATCATCTGTGCTCACAATGCTGACTAGCAGAAGGCCTAGCCTATAGGGAAATAGATAATGTGATAATGGAGGTGGACAAGCCTCCAGGTAAATCTGTTTCAAAACAGACAGGCAGTTGACAAGGACTGTGAGAGATGGAGGGGGAGGGGCAGGAGGAATAAAAGTCGGAAGACACTGGAGCTCCAGAGTCTCCAGACACTGATTAGACCCCGGGAAGCCCGGTGAAGTGAAGTGGAATGAAAGGGCATCCAGAGGGCATGCAGGTGGACCTGGCCGACAAGACAGACACCATCCTGGACTACCCTTTTAGACTGCACTGACTGATGAATACCCCCCCTGGCTATTGATAACGCCTCTATTGAATTGACAGTGGCCCTGAGCAAAGTGCTTGGTGGTCGTCTTTGATTATTACTATTGCGTGGCACAAAGCCACGGTTACATTTACAGTCTTTAAGGTTGGAACGGTGAAAGGTAGCCAGACTATGTACGGCTTGCTGGTCGGCGGTGTCCTCTGCCGCTCCCTGGAAGAGTCGTGTGTCCCCCACTGTGGCTGGATCGAATGGGAAGGCAGCGAGGCAGGCCATTAGCATACGCTTGCTCTGGGAATGCCCTTGACTGGCGGTCTGAGGAATGAGTCGTGAGCAGAATCAAAACACCTTCAGAGCTGAGTGATCGGTACAGCCGAATATTGTACTTTGTGAAAGTGTCTGTGGGTGGATGGTTGCGTGTCACTGGGTGTGTGCATGGTAGGGAGAAAAAGAGAGTCAAACAATAAAGTGATATGTAACAATTGATGCCTGATATACTTCTAGATAGGTGGTCGGCTTCAAACGTAGAATGTAAAAGTGAATGGGCATGTCAGATACCTGTCATGGACAATGAGTGAGAGGTGGAGGTAGAGTGCGTATGTGTTTAAATGTAAAGGGATGTCCACGTATGTGACAGAGTAAAAGCAAGCAAGGGAGGTAGTGAGAGAGAGAGAGAGAGAGAGAGAGAGAGAGAGAGAGAGAGAGGGAGAGAGGGGGAGGGGGCTGGAGTAGGTGGGCGGGAAGAGGAGATGCGAGTGTAACAGAGAAAGAGAGGGAGGGATTCAGAGCTGCTTGCTGGAGCTGTGCACGCATGTGTAAGTGGGTGATTGTGAGCGCTACTTGATCCATCATATGAAAGGGACCTTGCCGAGCTTTCAACCCCAAGATCGAGCTCCCTCTGCCCCTCAGACCTGGCCAGAAACGCCCACTGAGTTGTGAGGAGGACCACACTAAACAGCGCTGCTGCCAGGTAAGAGAGGGAGGGAGCGGAGAGGAAGCGTTCTGTCGAGAGGACTTACTGTACAGCGGAGGCATCGTGACAGCGTGCGAGTGTAGACTAACCGCTTGGCGATTCCCTTGGAAAAATAGCTCCTGTCTTGATGCAACACCTAGTGGAGGCTCTTAAAAAAGGATGAAAATATCAGGAGGCTATTTAGAAATGGATGTGTATATTTGTGTGCATGTGATCTTGTGCTCCCACTCGTGTAGACCTACTATGAATTACGCAGATATTAAATTAGAGTCATTAAAAGGGTGACCTTCTGTGTAGGTGCAGGCAGTATCCTTTGGCTGTGACTCATCTTTGATGAAAGATGTTAAACAATATCCAGTCAGTAATGTCATATGCCCCTATTTACAGAGTGACAGACATACAATCTAAGTAAAAACCCTCAAAAACGGGGAATGTGTCATTTTACTCCATCGTTTGAGTAAGTGTCAACATGTTTCGCAACAAAGCAGATCTTTCTGCTGTTTTATCATTGATTTCTGTGAAATCGGACAGTGTGCATTTTTATAATTTTCTTTTCAGTTATCAAAGTTGGCTTCTGAGCATGAATTAAGGATTACTTTGTCATTGCTCGCTTTTTGTTTTTTAGGAAACATATCATACTGACATGCACGTTTTACTTCCGTACCTCAACAGGCGTTGTGCAAATATCAATATGTGTGTGTGTGTGTGTATTGTGTGTGTGTGTGTGTGTGTGTGTGTGTGTTTGTGTGTGTGTGTTTGTGTGTGGGTGTGTGTGGGGTGGGGTGGGGGGAGGGGGTACGACTCGATTGGATGTGGTGGCAGGATTGATAGGATCCTTGGCATTAGTGAGAGGCAGGGGTGAGAGGCCTCCTGCTGGCCTTGGGCTGGACTCCTGATCCACATGACTGCTCCTAGGGCCGGCAAAGCTGGATACAGACCCTGCCTCCATCCTCACTGGAAAGAAGAAATGATTCAGTCGTGTGCTCAGTAAGCCATAGCTATGCTCCCATTAAACCTTTAGGGAAGTTTTTTACACTGTCAGAATATATTCTCTCTCCATACTTGATTCAAAGAGTGGTCCAATCATTGTCCCAGCCTCTTCCTTTTCTCTCAATCATCCCCCTGCATACAGTAGACTATATATCTCTTTCCCCTCTACTAGTCTAAATTATAATTGTATTCATAATACAATGAATGATGTCATGAGCCTTTTCACAAGCTTCTTTTGTGTTCCTAACTTCAATGACCTGGGCCGTTTCTCTGCACCGTCCTCCATTCCCAGAGGAAAACGGCATGTCTCCAAGACTTGTCTGAGGTAGCAAACAAAGCTTCACTTTGCAATGGTTAACGTTCACAGTTGTTCCCCCGTTTAGAAACATGAAATAGGAAGACTGACTTATTGTGGAGCTTCAACAGTTCCTGCCCATTTGAATCTATTTTCTCTGCCTGGCATAATCAATGAAAGCCAATCCATAGCCAGTCTTTTCAGACTCAAATCAATCCAGTTGGATTTCAATTTCCTTCTTTGAATTTTTTTTTCCTGTCCCAGCAGATCTTTTTTTCTTCTTCTTCCCCTGGAGCCAATTCAAACTATTCACTGTAACATTCTTCCCTTTCAAAATAGATTTGCACTCCTTGCAGTGGTGCAGGTAGTAGAGCCTGAACAATAGGCTGCGACTTCTCTTGTCTGTGGCATTGAAAAAGTTGGTATTCATTTAAAATATTAAATTAGGTCTTTCACTGTTGGACCCTGCAGCTAATTTCCTCTGTCTTTTGGCTATTGGTGAGCACTCCACCAATAGTTCTCTTTCTTCATATATTTCCTGTTAGACCCTTAGCATATACAGCTGTTGAAACTGGAAAAAAAAACATTCTTTCTCCAGGCTGTTATGTGTACCATATTTGAGCTTTTTGTACACGTGTTCTTGTGTGCGAGTGTGTGTTTGTATGTGGGTGTTTCTCTGTGTGCTGTTGTCCATACTTTATTGTGTGTGGTGTGTACCCAGCTGTGTGATCTCCCATTGCATCAATAGTTAATGAGCATCCCTGGCAGTCACTCACTGTCTCTATTCATTCTGTGTTTTTGTTTATCTTACTGCTGTTCAGTGTAAGTAATGAAGCATTGCCTTCGCTGACATACAGCGTCACAACACGCCAATGCTGCTACGGCCTTATATAGCCCAGACGTTAAGTGCATGCAACATGCTGACCTTCATACAACCTTGAAGCGGAATTATGGGTGTTTGTGACCTATTGTGAGGTGACGGAGCACGATGCAATGGGCAGACATCAATCTGTTAATGTGTCATAAGTTATAAAGGAAAAGACGGTGATATTACCTCGTTCGTGGTAAATCCGGGAGAGCCTTTGCTATGATGGCATGTCTCTTACGGCAGACATTTATCAGTGTCTTAGAGACACTCTGACACATATACTACGTAGCTGTCCGTTCCGGCATACTCGCCAGCGGCAGAGCTATGTCCCCTTCTTTACACTCGGCTGGATACAATTCGCTCCCTTTGTGACTCACCAAGTCACTCACTCTGATTGGTCAGCCCTCCTTACTCCAGGGAGAGACAGGACAGAAAGGGGTCGGGCTCTTGTGAGCACTGCCACACTTTCCATAGAATGACCTGCATTATGCACATTTACAATGATGGAAACACGTGACAATTAGAAATGAAAGAATGATTTAATATAAAGGAAAGTGCATGCTTTTATATTGCTTGATGCAATATATTTTACTTAAATATAAAGATTTCCTTAAACCTTAAAAAGCATGAATGGCTAACTAATAATATATGAATTGACTGCTGTTTTAGGGTGGGCATATTCTTTGAGCACGGACCCTTGTCATATTTATATCCAACTCAGGTGTGCATCCAAGCTGTCAGCATCCCTTTGGTGCAAACGAGGCTGTCATACGTGACAGCTACAAAGCAAACTGGGCATTGAGACACCTGCCCAGAACTGGCTTCCTTGTCACCGGCACACACCTAAACAGCACACCGCTCCCTCCAGCCAGAATGTATGCAGCACCCCTTTGTCTATGGACAGCACCAACTGGCTCAGAGATTGCAGCACAGAGGTTTCAGCACCAGTCCTCTGGGGAGGGGTGGTGGTGGTTGTTTGTGTGTGGGAAAAGGGGGGTGGGGGGCGGGGGGTGAACCCAGGGTGTGAAATTTCAACCCCCCGCCTGCTCTGGAAACCAACGATAGTCCATCGTCATGTGCTGCGCGACTGGCAGGGGAAAGGTGCTAAAGTGAAGCCAATCAGAAACACTCTTGTTACTGTGCCAGTGTGCTAAGCTGTGTGTGACAGCGTTGAAGCCATTGCAAATGACAACCAACATGATGAGCAACAATGACAAATGACAATTATAGACTGTGCCAACTCGAATTCTCCAGGTTATTGTGAGTGGCTTTGATCATAGAATCTGCTTTTCTGGTTGAAATAACGACATTGTTGCCTATATTATGCCCTCAGATGTAACCTTGAAACTACTTCAGTAAACCTTGAGAGGCTGAAGATTCTGTTGATAGATTCGATACAGTATGTGTTCATCAAAATATGAATTGAATGTTTGGCCCCATGTACAGCAGATTTGAGTACCCAGCTATGTCTGTGTTTTTTTTTGCCGGTGCAGACACTCATAAAATGTAATAATATCCTTCAATGAGTCATTGATATGGTATTACAACAAGACTAATCATAAAGTGAAAGCATGATAGTAAAGCACAGATACATTGTTTTAAGGTTTACCGCCCTACACTTTCCCAGTAAGTAAGTCCTGCCTAAGGTGAATGCTCCTTACCATCATACCACTTTTTTATTACACGTTAAATGAATATGATTATTCTGCTCTGGCTAAATGTTGTCTATAACAGCCATAGTGTTTCACGCTCCAATTTAATTTATTTTAAATACATAGTATACAATTAATCTACAAGTGTGCAAACAGAACATTAAAGTCACAACAGCCGTATCGCTCAACTTGTACTCACACCCACTCGTGTGCAGTTTTCTTACATCTTTTCCTTTCATAAATCAATAGAATTGCATTGACTAATGCGCGTGATGCTGGTGAACATTCTAAGACAGGCTCAGTGTGAAACCCAAGACCCACCAGCATGAAGACAAATGATTTCAATTGGCCCTAATAGATGAAAGTATCTTTGATCCAGCTGGCTAAGCTTTGGTGATATGGTGCATGGGACCTCCTATGGACACCTTGTTATTGAGTTATGGAGATAAGGAACTCCTTTTTAAGCACACCATGTGTACACACAAACACACACACACACATTCACGGATAAATGCAGAGGCCCTGCACAATATTGTTTTTGTCCAAGTGGAGAAAATCTACTGCATCCAGTTGGATGTAAAAACGTTTTATCATTTTACTTGATTATTACTGCTAGGAGGCCAATGCTTCCAACACTTTCCCATTGGCACAGCCAGTGAGCTACAATTCAAAAACAGTGAGGCTAAACAGCTTGCCATGAGGCTATTGTTATCAAATGTGTACACCATGGTACCCTGATCACCATCTCTCTCTTTCCAACACACCCCAATTCACATGTTCCCTAATCGAGAGGGCACAGTTTGGCCAACCCAGGATATTTCCATGTGGGTATTTTAATAGGCAAGAGTTAAGTGCATTCTATCCGAGTGTTAATAATGGCGAGACATATGTGTCACTTTGTTTGCTTAGCTCCATGCTACCATGGAGCGGGAAGCATTCATCCGTTTACCCTCCTTCCCTCTTCCCTCGACTCCTCACTCCTATCCCTCCGCTCCCTCTGCTCCAGCTGTCAGGGCCGTGCTGTGGAGACGGGGTCATTTTTCACTCTCCTGAGGACTCCCTTGTTTGTGTGAATGGGATGGCTAGAGCCAGAGAACTAGGCCATAGTGATAACAACCAAGTCCGCCCAGCAAAGGGCATCGGGACGACATATACGCAGAGATTCCTGCCCCCCACTGGACCTCAGCCACAGGCTGGTTTTCTGTGGCCTCACCCACATGGCCTCAATGTCCATCTCTGTTGCCCAGTTTGAATCGTCTCATAACCTGTCACAGTCCTGACGAATACACATCACTCGGGCCGTGTGAGTAGTCTGTACATGTCAAACCCCCTTGCTCAGGTGGGGTCGCACGCTTTATGTAATGTCAGCAGCTGCAGACATCAAAGGCAAGGGAGAGGGAGGGAAGGGGTAAAATAGAGAAGAGAGAGGGAGAGAGAGAGAGAGAGAGAGAGAGAGAGAGAGAGAGAGAGAGAGAGAGATGAGAAGAACTGAAGTGGAAAAAGACTGACACAGAGATGGGGAGGTAAAGAGAGCAGGAGGCGGGGGGTTATATTTTTAATCCTGGCTGACTGTGTACTGTCCGTTTCCATGAGTAGCAGATGAGCTTGACTTTCTTACATTGGGTAGAAATACCGTTATCTGTAACATTAACTTACTGTGGCACAGTTTCGCCTTTTCTGCTTCGGGCTACTATTGTTAGAGAAGGATGGAGGTCATGTTTAAAATCTAGTTTTGCCTGAACACCAAATATTAATCCCAATTTATTTATTGCATCTTGACAAATAAAGATAAATCTGAATCTAGGACAACAACTGAAATACTTTTTGAAGCTTTTCTCATTTTGAGCAGACATCGACTATGCTCTATTTTAGAGCATTCTGTTTGACACGGTTACTGTCATTGATTTGGTTCTTCAAGAAATCAAAGGAAACACGTTTTCAAGTAATGTTGATTGAACTAAAAAGACAGGATTATCCCTCTTAAGTCTCCTATTTGTGTTTCATTTGGCTCCCTGCTAAGGTATCAAAGTATGAACACCAGATTAGAGTTTGGGGATATCAAAACCATTCACTTAACTATTAGATACATAGTATCAGACATACAAGAAAAGCCAGAAAGATAGAGAGATTCTTAGGTGAAAAAGCCCAGTGAAGGAAACAGGTCAGTTTCAATGAGACTGAGGGCATATCTAATGGTTTGGGGAACTGCTGATTCACGTTTTCAAATTCAGTCATTTAGTTAGCTGTTCCTCTAAAATGCCAGTTCATAACAAGATGTTAAACACCTAAAAAGCCTGCAATAGGTGCTATTTGTTCCTGTTCTGAACCCTCTGTTTCTGCTCTTCAATACCTTAAAATATGTATTTTTTGTGCTTGAGTGTCCCTCTTTATTTCATCCTCTTTTTCTCTCCCTGTCTCTCTTTCTCCCTCTCATCATGCCTCTACTCAGCACAAGGCCATGGAGAATGTTGAGGCAAATTTCCATGATTAATGACAGCCGACACAGATCATGCATTATTCATTATCACCTTCACCTGGTGCCTAATTCCTTAATTTCAAGGAGGCATTGTTCCTGAAAGTCCTCACTCTCTGCAAAGAGCCTGTTTGCCAAGTCGTCCAACTCCTCGTTGTGAAGAGTGCCACTCACTCCCAGCACCTCTATTAGCACCCCCCGAGGCTGTTTGTGAGCGGATAATAAAGTAAAAACCGCTGTGAGGCCCTGTCACAAGCCAGCGGGAGTGGCTTATAATGTCTGTGCACAGCAGGCAAGTGCACCAAAATAACTTAAATAACTGAAATATTTCCATTTTCTTCCCTTTGTAGAGAAACATGCATGCATTTCTCCCTGCTGTAGCTACTTGTTTTTACTCTGGCTTACACTGTCGCCATTTTAAGAGTGACATATCTTGCGACAAATATGAAGATAAGTGTATTTTTGCAACTCACACACATGCAGACACACACACACACACACACACACACACATATATGCACACAAACAGTAGAGTACACACTCCTCTTTGGTCAGCTGAAGTTCAGTGCCTGGCTTTTAAGAGCTGTGGTATTTTCAAAGGACCCTCCACGCTGCATCTAGACTCCTGTTAAACACAGTGTCTCACTCTCCCCCTCCCCTGTCACCTATCTGTCATTGTAAATAACCTCACTGCCTCCTGATATGATAAACCCCCAGGAGAAACAAATTACCCAGGATGCACAGGGAGTGCAATGCACACACAGGAGCTGACACCAGATTATAGCGATCCTAGCGATAATTTCAACGTTGAACCAATCCTCTGCATGCAGCACCAAATCAACATGGCAGCAATAGTGACTTCACACTATGTTAATTTTTGCTTTATTTTAGTAAATGCCATTATGTACTCTCCTTGTAACGGTCTGAGAGTAAATTCGATAGGTATGTGCTTGAACCCTTGTTGATGTATATGAGTTTTCAGCGATGCATGTCCCTGCAATGTAAGCCATGTCCTTCTCCTGGAAATGAAATGAGTGCTGTTGCATGATGTATACACTGCTGATGCATAGTGAAAATAACTGTCAAGTACTGTACATTAATGTTCTACCTAGTATTGTAGAATGACTGTACATTCTACAGCACTTGGCTGAGAGAGATACCCTGTGGACCTTGGTGGTTTGCATCAAGTAGAGTGTAATAACTCAGTTCACAGGCCACAGTCGACAGTGCAAGCAAACATTTGAAGCTGATGTATCTCGGGCAACGGACAGAGGCCAAAATGTACACAGGCTACACGCTGGCTACATGCTGACAACAAAACAGAGGTTAACGGTTTACACAACTCTGTAATTAGAAACCAAATGAGATGTCAGTCACATTACAGCTAATGTGAAGAAAAATTATCCGTGATGGGTGTCCACCCGTTTAACCCCATGTTGGAAGTAAGTTAAGGTCGACACCCCGATCCCACCCCCTTACTCCAACCTTATCCTGTAGCTGTCAGTCCAACTAGAACAGTGCATCAGTGAGCCTGAGTGATACCAAATTCAGCCCTCCTGTCCCGCGCCAAACTCCACTATCATCTTATACTGAATGCGTATCCAAGCCCTAAAGCCATGTCCCTGTTATTGTGCCTGCCCTCTTTGGCCCCTCTTTACCCCATTCAGCGGGAGGTCACCCAACAATGGCAATGTGAGGAGCCTTTGCATTGTCTGGCTCGGACACTGTTACATAGGATACAGATCTAGATCCTCTTTGCTAGCCTTTCAGTTGTGTTGAATTTACTGCTTTGATTCATAGCATTGGAAGTATGAAATGCCTGTGTGTGCATGTTGTCTGTGTGAATAAGATGTGTTCTTTGTGTTGTAGCAATATAATGGAAAATAAAAGCATTGTGTTGACTCGCTTTTGCTGGGCAGTACACTGTATCGTGCACTGATAGTGAGATTTCAAAACATGATGAGGTCCTATCTGAAGCAGCACTATGCAGCTAGAGGTGTAGTCACCTTGGGCTCTATTCGCTACAGCTCATGACAGAGTGCTCCACAGGGAGAATGGTTGACTTGATCTGCTGTATTGTAAATGCATGATCCTATTTGTTTGTCACGTTTGGCTAGTGAGTACTTTAACGGTTGTCATACAGAATAATTGCCTTTTTCATTTCCAGATACTGTATACTAATGAAGCAGAAAATAGTGCATCGTTAATGGAGGTCTCTTTCTATCGCTGGTGATTAGAATTCTGTTGATGCTGTCTGTTTGATTTTCAAATCATGCACTTTACTTTACTGAGTAGGCGAAGGGGGGCGAACAGCTTGGCCAGTCACATTAATGTACATTCACTTAGTGTGCGGACAGTTTCTAATTAAATGTCCAGCTACCTTGTATTGAGGCATCTGCGTTTCGCAAGAGATTCGCCAAAAACCGCCCGAGGGAAACAAACGCGTGGAGGGAGGGACAAAAGAGAGACAAAGTCTCCTGTCTTTAGGAGGGCTGGTAATAAGATAAGCCTCGAGTGTGTGTGCTCACAGATGGCTGTCGTCTCCTGGCGTGGTCTGAGCGCTCCAGCTTCATTTATCTCCCACTCGCAGCCTTGTCACAGAGAGACGTTGTTCACTGCCCTCCATCACCTTCCTGTCCCCCCAACCTCCCTGTCCTGTCCTCCAGGGAGATTGAAGCTGGAGCCCCTGCTGGCCTAAACCTCCTTAACCGTCTGGGCTCAGAGCCCCCCAGACTCCCCAGCCGTGGGCTTCTCTGCCCAGACTTTGTTTGCACAGCTTGTTTAAGAGACCTTTAACCGAAAGTTGTTCAGTCAAGACAAACTTTTACAGAGATGCTCTTCCCCAATTGGTTAGATATGATGATTCAAATAGGGACAGCCTGTGACATGGGGATGATTACTTTGAAACGTGTGGCAAACCTGAAGTGTAATAGGAATAACTTTATTATAATTGGCAATACTAGTTACCAGAATGTGCATGTTGATATGAAAAAGGAAATTAGTCATACCGTTCTATTTTCAACAGTCGGATTTTCACACTAATTTTCCGTATTCTGGAATGTGTAAGGACACGTTTTTACACCATGCACGATCTTTGGTTTCCATGACAACCCTGATCTCTGTATGATAATCAGATTTCTACTATTGCTGTGAAAACAGGCTCGTTCCACCCATGATGGTTGAATCTCCAGAATTATGATATTAATTCCCTACAAGGATTTGACTCCATGACTGCAAACATTGAAGAGAACCGAGCTTTGTAGTTCTGCCAACCAATAGTATCAAAGTTTCCTCAGTACTAATTGCTCTTATAGCATAAATTTCATTGGAAAACTTAAGGATAAAAAAATGAACCATAATTGTACACGAGCACAGAACAACAGCAGTATGGAAGATTCTGGTGAACACATTGTCAATTGTCTATTTCTTCTCTGTAATGTGCACGCCATATTGCGAAAGTGGTTTGAAAAAGGGCTGTGTTATGAATCACAATCCTCTTACAAACTCAACTGTATTGGCTGGAGAAAAAGGGAAGGGCCTTTGATTTAATCATGTGTTACAAGAGGTTTTCATTTGGACTACCCAGTGTGGATCAAACAATTTTTTTGAGTCTTGTTTACCAATCCAAACGGTCTATTGTCTGTGAAATAGCAAATTCTGTCAATTCCAAGTTGCCAGACACATTCGTTTTTTCAGCTTAATTTTTGTTTTATTTCCAAAGTCTTGTCATTATTGGTTTTTCAGACTCTCTTATAGTGCCAAAATTAATCTGATTTGGTTGGGAGAAGAAAGGGCACAACTGCATGAAATATTCCTATGGCCACAGACTTATCCTTCACATCTATCTTCCAGCCCTCCTCTGACAACTATAGATCCTATTTTCTTGGGACAAGACAAATTACCTTATTACCACAAAGAGCCATTCTAACTAGGATAGCATCAGGAAAGGAGAATACCTTTTCCAAGGAAACACACTCCTGCTTTCTCTTCCAATGTAAACATTAGTGCTTCAAAAAAATGTTTTAAGCCAAGCTGATTCGGAGCTTGGGCTTTTGGAAAGCAACAAATGTATCATTCAACCCCGCCAGATTGCTACTTCAATGGTGAGCCAGGCCTATTTCCTTTAAGGACACATTTGTTATTCCATAATGAAGTTATTCTGTGTACCAACTGAGACATGCTTGTTGGGCAGTTTTTCTGCGTGTTGTTGGTGTGCCGTGTGTATGTTTTTGGTACACTTTAGAAACCCCTGCGTTGTCATAGTGCTGTGAGAGTTGGTCAGGCAGGCACACTATGTATTTACATGTGGGGAATTATTGTTTAATTGTTTGTTAATTACAGGATTAGATAAATTGCACAGGAATCATTAGATGGGTTTACAGTAAAGTTATGAATGATTGCAAATATTTTCAGATATACAAAAATAAAATAATGACTAGGTGTGGGGAAACATTTTCTGATGTATGTATATGGTGGTATTGAAGACCCTGGTTTATTTCATTTCCATCTTGGGCAATTTAGTGGGCGGTAGATATTCTCCTGACCTGTTTGCTTTAAAGGGCAGAGTTGTTTGTTAGGCCAGAGCAGATGATTTGAATGTGGGCTACTGAGTACAGCGGGGGCTGAGCAGACCAACATGCATTAGTGTCCAATCCCACTACCAGGCTACATTCATGATGGCAGAGCACATTGGGGATGATTTATTGGCTAATTGACCAATCATATTTGTGTCCATCATTCACAAATAGACAGAGCTTCAAAAATGCTTAAAGAGAATTATTATACATAATATGCATGCGGCACACATGAATATTTATTTATTTACATAGTATGCACTGTATATCATCTTACATTTTTGATGGTTATAGATCTGTGAACATCATTTTTTAAATGATGTTTTTTAATAACATTATGTATTGCTGTGCTTAGGCTACTGCTCAACAATAGTCTCAACTGTATACACCACATCATAGAAGGTCAGGCCAGAGACAACTCATACATTTGTGTGTTCATTAAATAGCCAATTTCGAAGGCAGATATGTGGGTGAGCTAGTAGCCAAACACCTGTAGGGACTTACAAGATAATATGTCCTGCAGAAAGAAAATCTATCAGGTAGATGGAATCTAATGGCAATGACTTCAGGGAAGATCTTTTGCTGACAAACATTGTATGGTCGGTTAACCAGAGTTAATCCTTTGAGTATGGCAGAAGTATAAAAATTTTCATAATTTGAACACATAATCCGAGGAAAAAATCGAACGTGTTAAGTCATGAAAGTAGCCTATCGAACATTGAATATACAGTATTTTTCAAAGCATCACCCCAAAGTATACAAAGTCTCCCTATTGATTTATCATCTGTGGGGAAACTCCAAAAGCACAAACCAGCATCCCATTAAGATCAGTCTGATACCAATGAGGCAGAAAATAAGTGATCGTCTAGTTTACTCAGATCATCTAGTTTACTCGTTTTCTCGCTCCTCTGGTAAATGGCTCTTCCTCCAGGCAATACACACCTATTTGTATGCAGATTTACAAAAAGCCTTTCGAGCTAACACTCGTGAAGCAATGTAGTGGATTCATCAATGCCGGCCGCTTATCAATTCACAGTGGAATTTTCAGGTGTATGCACAGTTTGAATGCACAATCATCTGCAACCTGGCAAATAGTCGTTAACCTCTTAAAGCTTTTTGGTCATATTTTAATGAGGGGTCTACCTAAATGGAAAACCACAGCAATGTTGCCATTCTCTGTGATTCCGACAATGCCTCATTCTTAACGGTGCTACCTAAAATGAAGGGCCTAGAATATGTTTGAAAAATATATATTGTAATCAGAAGAGACTTGTTTTCAGGTTTCGAAAACAGGTTTGAGACATCAACTAGTCTCTTTAACAGGATGTTTTTCTTTCCTGCATGCGTAAATGTTCCTAAATGTTACTTGAACACAATCGACTGGAGCTAAATAGCAGCAGGAAATGTCAAACAGGTTATGCTGTTTACTGCTGTAGCGTTATTTTCTCTTGTTGGTGACAAGCCAATCTTCCATTTAGGATATTTGTATGCATGACTGTTGTGTTATTTATCTTTATTTAACCAGGTAAGTCAACTGAAAACAAATTCTCTTTTACAGCGACAGCCCAGCCAAGTGGCAGGCAACATAATAATATGCGAAATACATGCACATTACTCAGACACAATGTAAATTATTTTAATTTAGTTTTGTGATAATAAATGTCTACTTCCCATTGTATTTGTTATTGCATGTTGGGATCAGCGTTTTCAGATGAAGTGTAGAGGGAATGGTATATTGATTTGTCTCATCTATACAACACTTGGGCTGACAAACAGCTTGTGCGGTCGAAGGTTATCAGCTGCAGATGGTCGAGGACAATAAACATGAACAAATATGGGTGGGGTAGTCACAGCTACTCGGCCACAAAAAAAAGGGAAAAAAAGAACATTAATACAACTAAATAACAATAAGTTCAACCTTTCTCCTTGTGTGCTTCCACTGTTAACCTTCTTATCCATTGATAGTTTTCTGAGGCTAGCAGCTGCCTCCATCTTGAAACTCTACTGCTTTCTTATTTATCTTGCTGAGGTCAAAGGAAAAATAGAATTGGTAGTCCTACTCCAATGACAATATTGGCTGATTGAAAGGGCTTAGCCTAGCTTTCCTTTTGAGAATCTTTCGCTCGTAGATAATGTCTGAAGAAAGAAAGTATACCCTTGCATAATCTATTCTTCCTTATCTGTGCACTCATCTGGGAGAGAAATGGGAAAAAACAATCAATTCACTTGTGCATAATTTTGCGTGTTTAGATAAATCCTGATTAGGCATTGACCTGGTCTCTTCCTCGTTACTACAGGATAACAACTTTGAAGAGTGCAGGGGCTCCTTCATATCTAGCAAAAAGATGATTATTTCTCAATGGGACATCATACATATATATAATCAAAAGTAGTCAAAGCTGATTGTATTTTAAGGCCGAGTTACACATTTCCTTAATTTGACTTAATCATATTCCTCCATTCATATCTCCCACTTAACTCAATAAAATGAATAGTAGGGAAATAATTTATTTTGGTTTTAATTTTATAATTTACCATGAAATAGTCTTCATGAGTTGGATCTTTAAAGCTGAAGGCTAGGTAAATTCTGCTCATGTGTACTGGAAATGCAACATTATTCACAAAAAAAATTTGACATGCCATTATTAGCAATAACTTTGATCCTGATTACCTGTGTCAAAATTTAGATACTTTTAAAGCTATTAACTACCCTGTTTGCGGGCTCTAGCAGTTAAAAGCTGTATAAATGTGTATGGTTTTCCTCTCTGTGAAGATTGGGATATATTGGCATCAGTGTATGGCCTGCACAACGATCTCCTCAACTGTGGCGATAGAACAAGGCTAAGGGAAAAACCTCGAGAGCGTGGCCCGCCACTTTCTCTCACAGACTTCAAACAGGTCACAGTAATAGACCAATTTCAACTTTGCCTGGAGCAAACCAATCCCTTTATTCATGTATTCGGGCCCATCTCTCTCCAAGACGAGATTGGGTCGCCTTCATGCAGGCACAAGGAAAGGCGCTTCCCCAATAGGGTGGAATGAAAGTGGTGATTGGGGGAGCTGTGGGGTGTCTGGGTAGGCACAGCAGAGGCTCCACATGAGGGAAGGTAATGGGCTGTTTGTGCGTCTCTCTCCCGCCCCTCTTCCTCACCGCTGGCTCCCTGGTCCCTCCTACTCACTCCAAGGTCACAAGGCTTAGCTGAGGATGCCAGGCTCACATATACTGTACGGATCCCTCTGGAGGCATCAGCCTGTTCTAATCAGAGACTCTAATGGACCTTGGGAGCAGACCAGCCATTTCACGAAGGGCCCCTGCAGCAGTGTTGTGTACAGAGACAGATGTCAGGGAAATGAGGAGGAAGAGGAGGAGGTTGGCTGCTCAAAATGACTTAGACCCCAATGCTTGTGTACCACATCCTTTAAAGATTTGGACAATCAACTCTGGCCAATTAGTGGTATATGTGTCTCATGTCAGTCAAAGGGTGACATGGTGGCTGATAGGCTCCACAAAGACATAAATTAGTCAATGCCTCGGCAGAGCTAGTTCAGGCGGGCCACTCAGTGGACAGCAATTATCCACGTCACACGAATCAACCAATCGTATATGCTCAATAGTTTAGTGTGGTTTTCACAAACCGCAAGTCATTCACCACATTGGTCCTACAACTGCAATGCTCACTGTGCACTACACTGGCTTCTACACTGCTCATGCTCACTGTTGCACCACACACGACGTACCTGCGCACCCACCTATACCCCAGCTTCCACCTACTTTGGGTCTGTTGTTCGGTATCTTTCCGGGGAATCTGCAGATATCGGCTCCCTACCTATGGTTTTGCTGAGTGTTGAACGTGACCTTGGATGGGAAAGTAACACAGAACAGCAGACCCTCGACGCCAACTTTCAACGTATTACCATGTTACTGTAAAAAACTGTTAAACATATCGTTAGTTGTCCTTACTGAACTACTATAGAGTGTCCTCCCCAGGTCTGGCTGTTTGTTCTGGGTGGCTGTGGTCATTCAATATCCCATCGGTGTTAAGGGATAGGGCTCTATTTGAATGCCAACCCCGGTTGGTGGAGCCCAGTAGGTCCCACTGGGATTGCTAATAAAACTCCCATTGGGCTGTAGCTGGCTGCTGAGGCCCTGCTGATCCAATAGCCCTCCGATGTATTCCCCATTCCTCCCACTGTTTACCAAAAGATGAGCATTATCATATCGGTCCACTCTGCCTCCACATTGTCATTGGCCATAATACAGATTACCAAATGGCGCTCACCCGTGCTTAATTAATTAAAAGGGTAATTTCAATTTCCCCCTGTCTGGCTTTTCAAAAGACATTTAGACAAATCAGAGTGGAATGCAGCCACCGTAAGAATGTTATAAAAAGGAAGATGTGGTTAAGGCCGCTTCTCTCTTGATTATGAATTTGCTTAGTTCTATTTGGAATACAATGATACTAGAAAAACACTTCCCATGCGCTGACAGTGGTTATGATGTGTTCTAAAACTGGAGTGTCAAATTCACAGAAATAAAAATACGTACATTCTTCCTTTACGTATTTGTTTTTTTTATGGATTTTTTTTTATGGATTTTTTTTTAAATGTATGATACCATAAAAATCTTAAGTCACTGTAAGTCACTATTCACATCATCACAGTCAGTCACTACAACAACTCATCAATATGCTGATTGTCTTTTACCCGGTATGCCATAAACCTTTTTTAAAGAAACTACAGTATATTACTAAGGGTTTGACAGTAAATAATTTTTTTAAATTTTTTTATTATTATTTATTAAAGACTATTTATTTCAAATGTATAGCTTCTGTGTTTGTGAAAAAGAACTCTTGGATGGCCAAAAATGTCGCAGACTACCAACATTACCTCTCTTATTCCTTTCCATAACACGCATCACACCAATAGACCATGTACTTTATATTGTACTTTGACATGGGAATTACATCTCCGTTGAAATGCAAGGCATTGTAATTGGTAGCAGCACAGGCATCATTCTTTATGTCTTTTTGAAGTTTACATTTTTTTCGTTGAGTAAATAGCTTTGACCTTCAGAAATTTGAGGGCACCCAGTTGATTTTGACTTCACAGGATAGGAGCAATATTTGTATATCTCATCATAGCCCGCCCTGCATAGGCTTTGCAACCAGTTACAGAAACCCAGACTGAAACATGTGACCCTTTTATTCATGCTCTCTCCTATTAAGGGAAAGAGATTATTTATACTGTAACTGTCAGCTGTCATCCACCATTAGTTAGAAAAGTCATGGCAGCCTTTGCATTTAAATAACCAAGAGTGCAATTTGAATCTTTGTAAAATCTTCTTCCTGGCACTTGGAGAACGCGTTGATGGAGCTGCTTGAAATTAGCAGTGCTGAAATCATAGGACTCACTGCATTAGGAAAAGTCATGAAAAGCTTCAAATGGAGTTGGTGGGTTGAGACAGTGTACTTGGCATCAAGACATTAAGATAAATTGGATTTGTATAGCTTTTAGAAACAGAGTTGGCAGCTGTCAATGGAGCGTGCTACCAATATTCAGCACCATGGACAGCTCTCAGTTCTGTAAATAGAGGGACGGAGTCCTGCAGTACTTACCTCCACTAATGTGCACCATAGCGGCAATTCTTTTTCACACATCTCTGAGGAATTACAAGTTTAAGATTGATATTTCTTAATGTTTAGCGAAGCCTTTGGTTCCCTGATGAGGCTGTTTCAATGCTTTGCCCCTAACCCCTGATTGTCTATAAGGGAGTTGAAATGTTTCTGTTTGGTTGCCTGGGTGTGGGAGCGGTCACCAAAGCAGATGTCAAGGTGTGGAACTCAAGGTGTGGACTGCCAGTCCCTGGGTCTAATGCTAATGTAATAATGACTTGCATTCTAATGCAAATTGTAAGGACTTTTGTCAAGGACTTTGAAGTTGCACCTGTGGACTTCAAAAAGCCTGAACATTATTACTTTTATTTTTCTCAACTTGCATTTTTCATTTGCCTTCAGACAGAATGTGAGGACAGGAAGTGAGAGAGATGGTGAGAGATGGAAAAAGTGTCACAGAGCAAAAGACAGCTTGAGAGGTGTGTAGGGGTTGAGAGAGAGAGAGAGAGAGAGAGAGAGAGAGAGTTGTTACAGCTTGTTCAGACATGCAGGAGGGAGGTGGAGGAGTGGGGATAAGAGGCATCACACAAGATTTTCCAGGGCTGTCGGCTGCGATCAGACAGAGCAGGATCCCCTCAGTAAAACATCTACAACCTCAGTCACCGTCTGTATGGGGCCCAGTGCACTGCCCTACTTTGCAGCAGCACCTAGCGCATCCATCTTGGTTTAACATCTAGATCTCAGGATTCAGATTCTCCACGACTGTATTATTCAACAGCAATTTCAGCCCAATTTCACGCTGTGCCCACTTTCAGATATGGCCATGTCTGATGGTAATCCTGAGAGCTGGAACCTGCTATGAAGGGGAATACTCTTTGATCGTATCTTTTTAGCTTGTGCTAAGTGTGTGTGCTGTGTACTCTTTTAGTTACTTTAGACTGGTGATGTCTGTATATTTATGCAAGACGATCGTGATCTGTGGTAGAAAAAAAGATAAAAATAAATAGTATACAGAGTGGATGACAGACTGCATTCAATCTGTCCATTTTCTTTATCGCTCTTTGTCTTTTCTGCCTTTTAGTTTTTCACCTTTAACTTTCTCTTTGTGTGTTGTCGAACATGCAGTACACATTCTCTTTATATCCTTATCTTCACATCTCTCTCTCTCTGTCTTTCTCCACCACAGTTGCCCTAACCTTAGGGTGCAGAGATAACAACAGCTAGCTTGCAAATGAGCGTGCCTCTACCAAATGAGAAAATCAAACTCATTTTAATGCAGCTCCAGGGATGCCTGATGGCGCTCAATGAGTGCTGTGAATTTTTTTTTCTCTCCTCACCCATTATTTTAATGTAATTGTCACAACTTTATTTTAAACTACCACCACAGTCAATAGGGTTTAGAGGTTCACGTTGAATTGACCTTTAGAGATGCGCAGCTGTGTTTTCTGGTTCAGTACTATCTGGAAGGCATGCATACTTGATATGCTAGTGTTAGGGTGTGGGTTTGGACAGAAAAACAGAAAACCAAAAAACAAAGGCCTGTTTTGTTTGTCACCTTTCACTAACAACAATGCTTTTAATTTTAATTTTTTTCGACAACGGCTTAGTTTCAGGAAACCAAAATAACAACATGATAATTTTGTGCTAATTAAATCATGATACAGTTGATGGACATCGGAATATAAGCTGTAGCAGGAGCTGTTGTTCAAAACAAGTGTGTGGGTGGACATACTTTGAGTAAAGTTGTAGGGGAATAGAAAAAAAGCTCTAAACAGAGCGTAAACGCCAAGCAGTGGGTGGGAGAAATTTAAGGATGGAAAATTGTTTCTTTTTCTATTGTAAAATCAATAAAGTTGAATTACTCTCAGCTCAAATCCTAAAAGAGTCACATTCCTCCTAAAATAAATAATTCAGGTGAGAATACCAATAACCCTTATTTCATTCCTTGCATAGTCAATTCACCAAATTCTCTACAAAATGGCAGACTTGTGATGTCAGGGCTGCTATTTCTGGGGTTGTCTGTCAACACCACTCTATCCCCCTCAGTCATAGCTGTGTTACATCGCTGTTGGATAAGCCGCTTGTCAGAAGCATGCGTGAACAGCACAGCCATGGTGTCTGCATGACACAGACTGGGTGGAGGAGATGAGGTGTCACAAACAGGCAAGGATGTGGGGAGGTGTGTTTTAGAGGTGGGGGGATGAAATACATCAAATTGAAGCACCAGGTCTACAAGCCAAGTCAACTGCCCCCCCCCCCTCCCCCCATAAGTGTCAATTAGATGCAAAATGTGGGTGTTAAAAAGGGTTAATTGACAGAATTCCAATAGGCTGGAAGCCGGATGTTTTGCAACCTATCTTTCATGACAATTCAATAGACTTGCACACACCACACACACACACACATACAATTGAAAGGTCAGCTTGGCTGTGTCCAAGAAGAGAGCTTGAAGGGGTTTCTGTTTGTGAGCAGCATCAACAGCTAGGCTGACATCTCTGTCGGCATGGGCACCACAGTAAAGGACAAACAGCCTGCTGTTATCAAGTCCTGGAATGGAATCATTCCACCTGCTACACTGGCACTCAATGACACCTTTTCCCTTCCTCAAATGACAACCTCACTGTCTTTTTGTTGAACAAAACAAAAACTTTTACAATTACAAAAGAATCCTACTTATTTGTACGTATATAATGGGCCTTGTGTAATCGTAGGTCCCTATAGCAGGCAAGGACAAGAAAGGTGGGAGGGATAAGCGCAAACTGGTTAGGTTTCTAGTGACTGTTCACGAACACCTTCTGTATGATATGGGAGACAGCCTTCATCACCAGAGATCTGACACTAGAGGGTGAAGGTGATTTTAAGCCATACCTTTCTGATTACTTGTCTGGAAGATGTCCTCTGTTTGAGCCAATCACCAACCCGCACCTCGGCCACTCTCCCTCCTCCCCAAATGCTGGAGGGTTAGTCTCGCTCCTTGACCATTAAAATGCTGTCAATCATTGTTCTCACCGCCCACTCCATCACACAAGTGGTCACTGGGCAGATTTTTCAGTGGGTGCTCTCAACACAGGCAGTTGACTGTTTATCTAGCCCCATTTTGACCGCATGAGTCACCTACCTGCATGTAGCAGTCCTTGGCTCGACCCAACCCCACCACCGCCCCTTCTCGCATTTCTTACCACATCAACTTGATTTCAACTGGCACAGCGCCCCAGGGGCTGCTATATTAGCCCCTGCCCTCTCCCACCCTCTTGCCTCTCCCAGCAAGCTTGGCACGCAAGCAGAGGTAGGGGTCAGTCAGGTAATGTGGGCATGGAGCTCTTATCTCTCCCATTATTGTATCTGTCAAACCTGATAGAAAGCCTGGCTGGTCCACTGGACCACCACTGTGCAGCGTGCTGTTGTTTCTAGATTAAAGCAGGGGGCGGACGCCAGGCAAACAATGGACTGTCAAGGCTTTCAGGCAGAGCGCGTGTTTGAGTAATAATGGTAAATGGACCCTAATGGCAATACATGATCTATAACTACAGTGGCCTATTCATTCTCCCACTCTTTGACAGTGCGTAGAGTCACGACAGTGACCTGAGCCATGTTTGCTGGTGCATCATTAATGTTACTTTGATGCAATCATGTCATACGCAACAGGCACTTCATAAGTCTGTGCTTTAGTGCAGTCAATGGATCATTTGTGCTGGGAGGGGACTGCAGTGAGATCCCATTCTGAAGCTGTCCCCTAGCTGTCTTGGACCGGGCTCTTCACCCCTCACGCAAACCCGAGACACCCCGGCCAAACATTGACAATGGGCCATTTCTCGGGCCATTCCAATACTAGTAAGATGAATAGCCTGGCCGAATTCAGAGCAGAGGTATAGCGAAATGATAAGGGAACTGGATTAGAAGATAAGGCATGATTTAGGCTCAATGGCAGTTTATGGCCAACAACTCCTCAGTATTTATGGCAATTTTTTCATACTTTGCTCTGCACCTTGCAAGCAGTAATTGAAAATTGGGGATCTTTGTGCATTGACTTAATGGAGCTGCCTTGGCCTTGCTGCAAAGCGGGGTTAATAACTTTTTCCAGTTCCATTACCCCTTGAGATTGCTTGCAGGTGAGTAAAGAGGGCTGGACAGGGGGACACAAGCTCAGGGCCTGCTGGACTCCCTCCTATCTCCCCTCGCTGCTGGAGCTCAGCGGCCAATCATTTGCATGGCTTACTTTAAGTTACTTTAAGCACAGAATTCTTGTTTTCATTGAATGTATGCCTGTGTTAGAGAGTGTGTGTGTGTGTGTGTGTGTGTGTGTGTGTGTGTGTGTGTGTGTGTGTGTGTGTGTGTGTGTGTGTGTGTGAGAGAGCGAGAGTGTCAGTCCAGTTGCTGAAATTTAGATGGTGGATGAGAATTCACAAGAGTATAGGTTAAGAAAGTAAAAACCACAGAAAAGGGCCAAGCCAAATCGATCCAAAATTCCAATACTTTCATATAATTTTGAAATTCCGAATTCAATCATCTCAAGCTACTTCTGGTAAGGTTTATTTCTAATTAGACACCATACAGACCTGAGTTCTAAAATGCAGTCAATATTTCGTTGTTAAACTAACTGCTAGTATAATTTACCTAACATTTTGTCAAACTTGTCTGCAAGGGCGAAAACAAAAGAAATTCAACATACACCGAGTGAATACAAAGCATGGCAAAACCGTGTGTATTGTATCAGCTCCCGTAAATGGTGACGATGGACATTTTGATTTGGTGTTCTTATTAGATTAACTGTTACAAGTTTTTCTATCTACATTTATTAAATAGCACCTCCCAGTGTTTGTATTATGTAGATATCATACATTGATTAAATGTTTTCGTTTTTTTATGTTGTTTTGTTTTGTTTGTTGAGTCATTGTTTTTACCTATTACTTTTTCATTTCATCATATGGATATCTTCTAATTCAGTACCAGGGTGATCATTATTTTTGTTGTGTCTCTGGCCTACGCAAGCATACACATACTTTAATCTGTGTATTTTTCATAATCTTTCATTTATTTAAATTACATATTTCCATTACGATCAAAACAGGGTGTCTTGCTCAGATTAACAAAGTAGTTCATTTAAAGCTGGCATAAATAGAAGACAAATAAAATGTAATCAAACTGCAAGTAGCTAAATGATATGGATGGAATTTGATATACAGTTATATATGTTAACTACTCTTTTCTTGACATAAAAAATATTTAAACATTAGTTAAATAAATGTTCTACACATCCTACATATCCTATTAGACATGAGAAGGAATGATGTATAACTTTCAGTACTTTTTCTCACGGACTTTCTAATTACTCACAGTAACTGTACTTAGTTTATCAATCATGCTTTGTGCTAAACTCTCTCGGTGTGGAACCCCAACAGCACCTCTTTATTTACTACCTTGCTGTATTTCTCTCTTTGATATTGATAAGGACTTTGACACAACAGTTACCTCATTGTAGGGATCTTTCTGCTTTCAGTCAGGACAACATTGGAATTTGTTGTTTATGCGCTTAAAATGGTGATACATGTGTAGTTGTGGTCAAGGGTATGCTGTTCTGAATACATTATTCCCACCAAAAGCCACATTCTAAACACTCTGCAAACAAGGTAACATAGGTAGGGAACAAATTCAAAAAGATTTGCCCTGACAGATACCAAACAACCAACCAGAAGTAGGTGAAGGCTTGGGTGGAGGTAGGTGCGCAGCAGCAAGAGCAAGCACAGCAGTGAGCAACAGTAGGAGCCACGTTGTGAGTGAAACAGCGGTTTGAAAATAGCACGTTATACCAGTGAGCGAATGTTAATGGTTAACTGCTGTGACTCAAATAATAGCTTATGTTTGAGTTTTACTCCTGAACCAGCTCTGCCAAGGTATCACCCAATTTGTTTATCAATCAACTACTCAGAAACTAAAAGAATACACACAAACAGCAAGGTATTAACATGTTGTCATCTGTGTGCATCTGTTACTGATTTAACCCAAGAGGAATTCAATCATCTGTCCTTTTAATCTTTTGAAAGGATGGCTGACACTTGAGCTATAGTGCCTCTCTTTCTTCTCTTATCAAGGTTATTAGCTCACCAGTCAATTGTCTTCCTGGAGAAATGTAACCCCTATTAGAGGTAGAGAAGCTCTGACAGTCTTTGGAGCAGAGATAAAATAAATATAAATCACTGCCCATTAAAAGATTAAGGTTGAACTTTTTATGAGTACCTTTGGACCAAAAATGCACAAGTACAGATCCACCGGACCCACCAAAAAATTACCAGACCACACTGACTACCTTCAATGAATCAATTTAAACAGACTGATATTGTAAATAAGTATGTTATAGACAAGTATCTATACAAACACACACATTTCATATGTTATGCAGTTCAAATGAGTAGCGGTAACTGAACCTCGGTGTGTTTCCGGCTCCTCTGTGTTTTGCAGCTGGGAGTTGGCAGCCTTGTAATTTCCTCCAACAGCATGGCCTGTAACACCCCACACTGGCACACAATTGGAACCTGTGGGTGAACAAAGGCCTCCTGAAAAGTAACACACTGCCCAAACAGATAATCCATGGTGGTGTTTTCAACATCCCACTACCTTAAGATTGTCGTTTGCGCCTAGGTCAATACTTCTGTCTCTCACTTTAAAGTTTTTTTTTTCTTCTATCCTCACTCTCTCCATCCCCTGTATCTCCATCAACTGAACAGCCCATCTCACGTTGTTCCTGGGAGGGCAATCACTGTGGCAGAGTTGGGGGGCAGCAAGAGGGATTGATAGAGAGCCGCGGGGAGGTGAGAAAAGGTGGTGGGGATAGAGAGGGGCAGACATGGAGGGAGTTGACCCAGTTAGAGAGCATCGTGGCAGGAACAGCGAAGTAGCTGGGACGGGGGCCCACGGGGCCACCTGGTCACGCTGCAAATAGGTTGGGCTTTTACAACCTATGCTACACGCTACCAACGAAACTCTCTTTGGCGAATTGAAAACAGAAAGATTTATTCATTTCAGAGAGAGAAATTATCAGTTTGGTTTGGTATAGGATTTCTCTTATATTTGCAAGTGTTCATTTTTATTAAATGTGAATGTCTTCATGTGAGTGCATCTACCCTCATGTCTTCAACAGCTGATAGGCTTGCTGGTCCACTCACTGCAATGCTTTACTCAAAGAGTGGACATGTTGTATCCCATGGAATGGCCAATGGAAAGTGCCCGCTCTTTGTATTAGAAGACAACATTCATCATCTTATCAGCCTGTGTCAGTAGTAACAAGCATCATGTGTTGCCTATGTAATGTATAATTTAGATGGTTTGAAAGTGGGTAATTATAATGAAAGGGCAGATATTGACTTTGTGTTAAAATGGAGGTGTGATCACTATAGCAATGGAACCCTACAGAGAAGCAGAAAGGTCAAGGCCACCTTAAGGTTTTTCATGACGGCCAGTTACACCTCCATGTCTGCATTCAAATAGATTGTGCTGCTTATGCTGGAAATGGCCATTGCAAGTAAACATGAAACACCTTTATGACATAAGATTCAGAAGTATTTGACATAAAACAAATATACTTTGGATATTAACTCTATGAATGAACCCCCTGTTGGACTCCTTGAGGGGCATTGGTATTTGAGTGTTTTCCATAATGTGTGTTGATCTCAGCTCTACAGCAGGAGGAGATTGTCTCTTTCGCTACCACAATGAAAGTCCTAATGGTCTATTTGCTGCTGTTTTCCTAGCAGTGATTACCGCCTTTTATGGACATCCTTTGTTCACCCCTCTGAATCACTGTCTGGAGGCATAGTGGAGCTTTGCAGGTGTGCATTAGTCTTGCTCACATCAGACATCAATTCCTACCTAGCTATTGAGTGGAGGTGTACACTTCTTTTTCTTAAAGTATGATCAATTCTCTTTCCAGGAGAAGCCTCCCACATGCACTCAGCAGAGTAGCATTTTGCTCCCAAAGGCTCTCTCTATGGGGTTGAAAGATGCCTGTCAATGCTTCTCAATGGCTCAGCTCACCTGGGCTGGGGGATGGACATAAGCAAGAGTAGGTGGACATTAACCGGCACAGGATTGGAAACGTTGACAAGGCATAGGAAACCAGTAGGAGCTTTGCTCATGGTATTAATCTGCTGCTATTTTAGCTTGTTGTACTTCTCTCCTCTATTCCTTTGCTTCATCTATTAGAGGAAGAGGAGATGAGAGAAGGGTGTAAAGTATGTGGTGAAATCACAGCTGGAGAACACAATGCAGTCATGCTTCCGCAGCATGCATTAACACAGCAGCTGGTAGACATGAAGTGCTTGTGAACAACATCTTAATCTAACAACTCGCGAGTGAATGGGTACCTAATTCTGTAAGATGGACTTAATAATATTCCATTACTGACAGTAAAGTAACTGGATGATGACTTAATCAAAACCTGTTAGCAGATTTTACTACATACTGTATACTGATCCAAATCAACAATCTTAATCTTCCTATAAATTTCACAAATTCTCATGCTCAACCCCCCCCCCCCCCCCCCCCCCCCCCCCACCCCCCACCCCCCACCTGTGTCCGGATAATAGAGGGTAATCATAATTTTCGCTTGTCCAGTTGTAGCCTCGGTCCGGTATTTCAATTGAATCCCTGGAATACATATGATTAACTCAATGCATAGCAGAGATGAAAAAAGTACTCCATGAAAAACAGAGCGTAAATGAGGGGTTTAATAGCAAGGTAAGGAGTTTCATATTCATTGTGAGAGCCAGTACCAGCTGTGGAGAGCGTCTGTTAGGTGGCGGCAGGATCACTCCGGAACCCAGGTGATGTTTACTCAGGCTGAGCCAGCAGCTGCTCACATGGAGTCAGTCAGCTTACACTCATCTAGCAGGCCAAAAGCACTGAGTCTGTCTCACACATATGTCACAGCCACACCAGTCTCAACTAACATCTCTATCTCTCTCTCTCTCTCTCTCTCTCTCTCTCTCTCTCTCTCCCTCCCTCCCCCCCTCTCTCTCTCTCTCTCCCTCTCCCTCCCTCTTGTCCAATCTATGTCTCTCTCTCTCTCTCTCTCTCTCTCTCTCTCTCTCTCTCTCTCTCTCTCTCTCTCTCTCTCTTTATTTGTAAGCATCTGCCTGGCTGCCCAGCACCACTATCATGAGTGAGAGTCGAAGGGAAGCCCTGGCAGCGGCCCAAGTGCCCACCAATGGTCCTACAACTGGGGTTAACACCACTGACTTGGCAGGCCCTATTGCTGGAGAGAAAGATGAAGACTTCTCCAAGCTCAAGGACAAGTTCATGAATGAACTGAACAAAATCCCATGTGAGTATTACTTCTTCCTGCCAGCCAACAATGTATGTTGGGTCACTATCGGTTGGATGGTTTATTGATTTCAGACACAATCTTTGTAGACAGCTACTTTTGAATTAATGAAGTTATTGCAAAGGATATTGCTTGTGGCACTTCTCTTATTCTATTGTTAGACCAAATTTGAGCAGAAAAAGGGACATTGAGCGTATTATTCCTTGTTCATGGGGGTGCTTTTTATTTTTATCGTTTGTAAGAACACAGCTAGTTGACATCTACAGTTTTATCAGGCCTCCTTTGCTCAAATAAAATCAGAATAAAAAATGTCTTCAAAAAATCCAGACAGGAAAACATTGTTTACATAATATCAATACTGTGTTCTAATATAATTCAATTATGTAAATTGTGTGTTTTAATCTTCTGTCTATGTTGTGTTTGTGTTGCGTTAACTTTGTAAACTCTGTTTCTTCTGTACTGCACTTCACTATACCAAAATTCTATCCTGTTCTGCTATCATCACTGTTAGCCAAGTGATTGCCAGGAGACATTGGTTTATTTGTGTTTGTTCATAATTCAAGTGTGTCCATACACTTTTGTTCTGCATTATTTGCTCTTCCAAAGCGTATAGACATACTCTACGCCATCTAAAATAAAGACCAGCCGGTGATCCATTGGCTTTTGTATTCAACAGTATCCTAAATATATTTATACCCACAGGCTCATGTGGAAGTAATTCTGTAGTTGGGAAATAGCTCCTGTGAAAAGACAGGGTTTTGCTTTTCCGTTTGCGTCAATGAGCCTGATGCCACTTGTCATTGTACTGCCAGAGATTTATGGTGCAGGGACGCTGATATGAGACCCTTTTCCATCTGGGAAGCATTGTTTGAATCAGCGTCATATTTGCCTTAGGAAATAAAAGGATTAATGTAAGCTCAAAGAACACATAGCTTGTGCTCGTTTGCTTTGCCTTTTGCTTCACAGGGAATAGCAATCAACTTTGATCGATTGAAGGCAACTACTAGATTGATTTCACTTGTGCTTTTGAACTAATTGAACGTTGAATTTAATTAACAAACAGTGTAGCGTTTTTAAAAGCTTAGGCTGTTATGTGCGCATGTATTATGTGTGTTGAAGGTGTATGTATGCATCTGTGTGTTAGTGTATTTTCCTGTTACTAAGAAGCACAAGGTCATCAAACTCCATCACTATATAGACATAATGTGGAGGAATAAATGTCCCCAAAACTTTTCTGGAAGAACAGTTGACAGCTCCACATCTCACATTGAAGTTGAACTACTGCTGCAAAATGTCCACCCCTTTTTAAATGTCTTTATTCGGCAATGCACCCAGTATCAACCAAGTCATTAGGCTTTTACCATGTACAACATCCCTACCTAATTACCACATTGTGTGATGTGGACAAGCACTAAATAAGGGGTTGTTAGGCACGCCTCAGACAGAAAGGCTGTCAGGGAGCATCTCAAAAAAGCTAGTCCATTAAATTGGGCCTTAAATTACTGTTTTTCCTTTGGTCCTCAGTCAAAGGGAGTGACTGTGCACTCTGTACTGCCAAACTGGTGATGCATGCCCAAGGACTCGCTTGTGCCATAGAACATCGATGCAGTTTGGAAGCAGCATGGCGACATCAGATGAATAAGAAATATGTGAGCGAGACCTCCAAATCTCAGTCCTCAAAATCTGTGGAAATTGTATACCCTGCACAAAAGATAGCTGTCATATGCTCACAGGAGAGCACAAATTGGTGGCGTATCATTCTAATCTATCCCTGCTGGTCTGGCTCAAGGCCTCCTCCTGCCCTTGGACCGAAAGGCTGGACCCACTACGAGGCAACAGGAGGGGCTGAGCAGCCCAAAGCTAGCTCTGTCACAGAGCCAAAAGCTGACAGAAGGGAAGCACAGCTATGGGAGAGCCTGTGGCCCCTGCCCTGTGTCCTTGTCCCTCTGCCCAGCAGACCCTGCGTATATGTGGTCTATTCACTCTGGTGATGTGAAGTCATCCTCCCTCACCCTCAATAAAAAAGGCAAACAAACAAACTGAGTTATTCTGTTCCCTGCAAAGCCAGCAGCCCCCAGACATTTGTCGCATCAGCTCCAACTGTTACCGGAAGCCATCATAGGACAATACAAAGGGGTTTGCTGCTGTGGTTGCTATCATTTGCTGAGATAACCCGCAGTGGGAAAGGGCACTAACATGGCGGATGATCTTGTTGGCAAAACATGTTTTAATGTCAAGGTTAATTGACCAACAGGGTGCTGTCACATCATATTAGTGGGGATTGCTTCTTGTAAATATGATTCTTCAACACACATAATTTTCCTCTCTGTCTTCAATGATCATCAACATCATAAGGAAATAATTAAGCAGAAATCTACTGTACTCTATTATCATATATTACAGTAGTGATTTCACAGCGTCCACCATATATTATTTCACAAATACATCCCAATGTTTAACTCTTAATTGATAAACATTTTAAAACGCCTATGCTTTTTGGAACATTAAAATGTTACCCTAGTCTTCACAATGAGACATGTTATCCTTTACCTTCTCTTTCATATTACAGCCACACCAACTATGATTTGCTTTAAGGTATAAGCACTCAAATAGCTGTTAAGTGAGTAAATAATGTATCTGAAGATCAGTCCTCACATATCAAAAATCTGAATTCCATTTGACTTCTCCTTCTGTAAATAAAAAGGATATAAAATAAGTCCTAAACTGTGTAAAATTATTTGACCTCTAATGCATCAAAATTATGTCTGATGTAATCTTTACTTTGTAGAGCCACAAGGTATAATTCTGAACCTGTCAAAAAAGTCAAATGAAAACTATTCAATAGAAGAAAGCCAGGTTTTGTCGAGAGACCTGGATTTCAATGGCTTACATTTTTGCATTTTATTAAAAGAATAAACTGTCTTTTGGGACCAGAAGTTTATAAAGCAGCATATTGCACAGTATATCTAATCTCAGGCAAATGCAGGAGATATTTCCATAGAAAAAAATATAAGAATTTAAGGCTGAGCCACAAGGTTCTGCTGTGCCTTTGAAGACAATTAGGAGAACATTTGCAAACTTATTAGTCACACCACTCTATTCTTGGCCCCAAAGTAAATTAGGTGTCGTATAGGGTTCCATCTTGGCTAACAGTGTGTTGGTTGGCAGTTCACCTAAGCATGGTATATCGGTGACCATGGTAGCAGTAAAATTATAAATTAGATTACTTGAAACTTAAGTCAGTGTGGTGTGTACAGTACAGTAGTAGAACAAAAGATAACCATTGCTGTAAGCTTAAGTGTCGTGCCTGCATGGGCCTGCACGTGCCTGGACATGTTGGTATGACACTCAATTGAGGACCTAGACACTTGCTCTACTTAGTTAATTAGGGGCTGTTGTTATTGCTTTATGGGAGTTATGTTTGCTTAATTAAGAAATACCAAAGTGTCTTTCATTTTGAGAAACATACTTGATGGAGAGGATAAGACCCTGGTTATTACATTGAAATCTACAATGCAGCTGGTTAAATACATTCCCATGCAACATAGATTCATTGCACAGTAGATGAAGAGCAACATTTAAAAAGATTATTGCATAGTCCAAATAGAAGGAATGACACAATTTTCCTTTAGCATATATAATTCAAAAGTCAACTTCAGTAGTTTTATAGTTATTTAGAAATTGTGTCCATGTTATTGACTTCGATCTATAATTAGTTTATCTGAACTTTCATTTAAGAAATGTCACTACTCTGCTGTTTCTTTGGATGGGCGGTAGCTTATCGTCCTGGCTTTCAGGTTTGAAATACGAGCCTGCCACATCTACGACACTTCCATTAAAAGATAGGCTCCATGGCTGTGTGTGAGGTAAAAATGGCCGCTCCAATGCTGGAATGTGCCATGCTATCCCCAAAGGTATCAGTCCCACTCCACTGCCTTTGCTTTGGCCAAGCTCAACCAAGACTTTACGGTTAACACAGAGTATTAGGGGGGAAATAATCTTGAATTTGTCACACAAGCAGTCAAAAGGTAACAGCAAATGGAGCTTTAAATATGTCTTCAAAAGTGCAAAATTATACAATATAACCAAGGTCTTTTGTGGACTTTTTGACTGAACTGTTTTAGGAGAGACCTAGTTTCTAGCAACATATTACTTTTTTTTATGGACTACTGATTTGATTTTAGTACAAAATGTGGGTTTCAAAAATGTTCATTGTTCAAACAACAGGCACAACTTCGATTTTATGGTTTGAAAGTGCTCAGAATATAATTAATATATTTTTTGGGACCAAAGAGCAGGATAGCAGGATATATACATCACCACCGTCTTTTCCCTACCACAATCTCAAGGCCAAAGTTGTAGTTTTAAAGCACTGCTCCCTGTTTTTCCTTAGAGTAAAGAGCATATTGATTTCGTCCACAAAGCATTGATTTTGGCTCTCCTCCATTCGGACCTCAGTGAGGGTAACAGCTGAATCCTGGAAAGCTGAACCCCAGAGGGATAAACTGTAACATAATTCTCTTTTGATGGTCCTTTCTCGAGCCCTGAAGAGATAAAGTCTTCATAGCACAACAAATAGGAGTAGTAGTTGGATTTACAGTTGAGCCACTTACCCCAAAGAGCTGAGCTGTATTCTAATGAGGAATTAATGACTGTGACAAAAAACAAAAATATGAATTGTTGAACCTATACAGTTTAACTTAAGTTGATATTGTGGTTATGTGAATACAAAAGCATTCACAGTGTCAATATATATAAACCAAACCTGGCCTGCAAAGCTCCTTACTTGCAGATCTTCTGTGTTTTGACAAATATGTGGAAAGGAGGATTGGGCTGACAGGTGTTTGAAGTCTTGAGAGCAGAAGCTTTAATTAGGGCTCAAGAATGGAGACGTGTGCTGTAATGGTGTTTCGTTCCTCGTTATTTTCAACACATCTGGGCACTCTACCATCTCTGATACCTTTAACAACCATTCCTGGTATCTTCTATGTGCGTGTTGTGTGTGTGTGTGTGTGTGTGTGTGTGTGTGTGTGTGTGTGTGTGTGTGTGTGTGTGTGTGTGTATTGAGGAGCTATACCTGACATTTGTTTAAAAAGGCATCTCCAGTTTGGCAGCAGGCCATTAGTCTCTTTGCCATGCAGCGTGGCTCCTTCCTGTAGCGGAGTTAACTGCTGGTTGGAGCTGTACAACTTAGTCTAGTGAGGGAACATGTAATGAATACACGTATTCCGTAGAGGCACAAAGATTAACGCAATTTCAAAGTACACTGTATTTCTTACAAACGATCCTGATTTGCAGGTTGGTTTTATGTCTACATTCTAATGGAATCTGACACTGTTTCGACACAGCGTGAGAAATTAGAGGTTTGGCGTGTTTGACTGTGACCTTACATAATTGTGTTTCTCCTGCTCAATGCATTTTAGTTCATATCAGTGATGAACATATAAAGCCTACAAAATCCATCTAAAATAGCAATATCACATAATTATCTTACCAACCACAGAAAGTAATACAAGTATTTTTTTCTCTCACCACAAGGGTGTCTGTAAAGCAGTCCAGTCTACAGCCCAAGTCAATAGTTTTACAATATAATCAGTAGTAAGCAACATTGAAGATAATTTATGCATGATGTACATTTGATAATTACATTGTTACAGTGATCTCTTAAAAACAGAGGTCCACAGTCAATATACATCACATGGGGTTCATGCTATCCAAAATGAAAACTTGACAAACAGCCATAAGGTAGGTTTGGTTCTGGAGTTTTGTGCAAAGCTTTTCCGGAAGTATGAACACTTCTCAGAGGTGTGCCCAACTGCAAGAACATGGCCATTGACTGTGAGACATTGACATGTTATGGTTGCGAAGCGGTCAAGGGCACTTAGCTAAACCCAGCAAATGACTACTATTCTTAAACCATGTATCTGAGGGATCCCAGTGAACGTAAAGTTTCAGTTCTCAGTTCTCTCTCTCTCTCTTTTTTTTTCAGGGGGAAAATGCCAACTTCTGTTATTTCCACTAAATTGGCTGAGAGTGTTCACTGAGCCGTTGTGCTATCCATGTGTGTATCTGTTCCCTGGATAAATCATTAGGACTCTATATCAACCCACCACGGAGAAATACAGCTAGTTCCACCACCATTGATCGCAGCTTTTCGGTGTGGGCTGATCTATTCTCTGGAAACACAAGGACACGTCTGTCCCTGTGTCCTCTGTCTCTTCATTACAAAGTGTGACTTTGGTCCGGTTGTGTTTGACACCAATAGGTACAGTGCACTGGTGTGATATCGTCGACGATTTCTCGAATTTGATGGTTGTCTGTCTCTCTCTGTCTGCCTGCCTGTCTGTCCCCAGTGCCGTCATGGGCGATCGTCTCCATTGCCTTTGTGGCCGTTATCCTGGTCCTAACATGCTGCTTATGCATTTGCAAAAAGTGGATATTGAAGAAGAAGAACAAAAAGAAGGGCAAGGACAAGGGGAAGAACGCCATCAACATGATGGATGTCACAGATGGGGCCAAAACCGAGGTAAAAACATTGCACTGATGCCACCAAGTTTTGTGGTCTATGGCACGATTTACATCATTGTTTTACATTACTTACTGAACTGGACTGTAGTGCATGTCTATAGAATTAGGGTGGAACATCTTAGTATGTGCACAAAATGTTTTGTTTGGTTAAAATTAAGTGTATTTTAATGCATTAAAGTGTTTTTGTTTGGTTCATGTAGTTTTTCTTTTTAAAAACTGTTGCATTTTAGATGTTGACCATTACATTCAAATTTCAGGACTGTCTTTGAGGACAATTACCTAATAGAAAGTATTCGAATCTCTCATTTTGAATCTGTCTTAGTATTTTCCCCGTTTAGTTCTGTTTTATGTTAAGACTATGGCACTTTTTCAAAGTGCTGTTAAGGGTATATTGTATAATTAAGTGGTATCAACCCAGAGAAATGACGTCAGCTAATTCCAAGATATAATACTGAATTAAGTGAATTTTCTTTCAATCCCAAAGAGATGATATAGAACTCAAACACTCTAACCACAGTTAGTATACTAATTGTATTAAAGGGCTACTTAGTATCCACCAACCTTGATGGTGTAATTGACAACATCTGTTTAATTCGTGGCCTGTCTAAGTACTCTATCTCCCTTTATGGAGTCCCTTTATTTGCAAGACAGCCCACTGAAATAATTCTGGCTATGTTAAGAAATATATAGAATAATTCAAGAGACATTTAATATATACATTTTACTTGCCACATTTAGAAATCATGAAAAACTATAAAAAACTACAGCACATGCAACTACTAGTAACTGCCTTTTGCACCCACTATACTCTTATATTTGAAACTTGCAGCAAATCACATAAAATAAATCCATTGATTTTACTTAGTGACAACATGTTACAAGTCAGAGGCAGCAGCTCCTGAGGGTGAGCGGTCATTTCTCCTGGTGTGCCCAGACTGCTGTATCTCATGTGTGTGGTTGTTTTAATTTGTGTTTCTTCCTTCTATGTCCTCCTTATCTGTGTTGTGTCTGATGACTGTGCGGGATTGTCACTGGCGGTAGGTTCCCAATTGCTGTTGGATCTTATTAAGCCTGCTGCTCTGACTTTTGTAGCCTCTTGAAAATAACTGACTCCCGTACAACCAAATATATGTAACTATGCATACAGTACATGTATATCTATTGTATATATGTGTGTAAACCAGCATATGCACATATATATGTATGAAAGAAGCACTGTATACGCTTTCACAAGGTTGAACCACATTGATTTCTTCCCACACAAAAACCTTTTTAATCTCAAAGCTTTCATTGGTATTTAAGAAAAAGTGCCAGTGAGTAAATGTCAAATGATTAACAAGTAAAAAGGCTCTTTTCAAAGTGCAATGAAAGAAAATATGAGTCACAGCACAGCCTTCACATTGATTAGCCACAAGGAAGACGGACAGATTTCATACTTAAAGCTCAGATATGAAATACTGTGGACATTCTAACCTTCTCAAACATCCAATGCACTTGCACTGCTCTTATATCCTTCTATTTTTTAGCAAGCAATAAGAAAACAATGAAATGTTTTACTTTGCTGAATAATGAAACACATATGAAGACTAGGTAAATGAGATTCTTGAATCTTAGCTTGTGTAAGGAGGAGACACACAAATACCTCAACTATTCGTCTAAATAGATCAATGTTGTTCAGCCTTTTGCTTTCACACAAGCACCTGACAAACTAATAGGGTAGGCCCCCATGTTCTTACCAACATCCACCTATCGCTGGCATGATGCTTCTAGCTACCATTTGCGTGGGGGTGCCACATGCAGCTGAGGGTTATGATGATTATGCGACTGTGTCTCTATCAAAGGAGATGACGAGACTTGAGAATGGGGGTCACATACTGTAAGAGCACTGTTCTGTACTACTGAGAATGCTCTGCATGCATAACTTAAAATAATCTGACGTCTCGGAAGGAGCTTTTGATAATGAATGACCTTGAGCGCTAGTTTTGCCTCTTCAATTGCATGAATACCAATAATTAATTGCCCTACTCCCACCCCACCAAAGCCACCCCTCTGCAGAATCAGGATAGTGAAAGGGTAACTTTACATCTCACACTCTGCCATATTAAGCATTTTCCAGTTGATATATTTTATTTTGCCAGACTTGATTTGCTTGAAATAACATCAAGGAAAGTGTCTTGTTGTGGTCTTTTCCAGAAGCATTTTCTCTCCCTATCTTCCTCTCTTTTTACTCTATGCTTGTCCATTGCCACGCCCATCTCTGGCGTTATATAATTTGATCTTTCCTCCCTCAAGATTAATAAGACATCCAGATTCATAAACCGGCATCACGGGGGTTCCTACTTCCTTGTGCATCACAGAGCATGTCCTGGCGTTAGCTGCTGTGGTGTTTTAGTGCTTGCGCCCCCCCCCCCCCCCCCCCCCCCCTCCAGAGATTCCAAGTCTTGAAAAGAGAGGCAGCTTTTGCAGGAGCAGGTCAACAGGTGCACCTGCTGGTAGGCCCTGGGCAGGGACACGGCTGGCTGAGGCTGGCGCTGGCGACACGCCCACGACACTGACTCTTGGTGGGTGTCTCCTTCAGGCCTTGAAGGATGAGGATGATGCGGAGACAGGGCTGACCGATACGGAGAAAGAGGCTGAGCCCAAGGAGGCCGAGAAACTGGGCAAATTACAGTACTCCGTGGATTACAATTTCACCGAAAATACGGTAAGGCTCTGCGCACTCTCTGAATGGCTCTCCGTGTGTGTCGTTGTTGCGAAAGGTCCTCCTTTGTAAGTATGGTTACCCAAATCCTCTGTGGTGGACTGCTCACCTGCCCAAGCCACTTAGACCATGCCACACCTACCCAGGTAATGCATAGCATTCTCACTTTGTTGCTGCACCACAACTTTGAGGAGAATATCACAATATATGCCAAACTTCATTCTGGTCACTGAAGCTTTTTAGCTAGACAAGAGGTTTGTGCTGTGTTGGTTTAGTGTTTTACCACCGAGCCCTATTCAATGATGCAGTCGTGAGATTTTTTCAAAGAGTGCTCCATCGGCCTTGACTGAATCCTTGCTAAAACCCATCTGTTTTCTTTCCTAGCGACTGGGTTTTAAAAGCAAATTGAGTGAGTGGGGAACCAAATCAGCTTCTTGCCACCAGATGTTGTGTGACAGATATAATCGAGGCGGTGCGTGAACATACCGCTGTCCCTCAGTGGGCTTGCTAACTTACAAACCGAAATAGTTCCGACAGCCAAACATAAATAACTAACTCACATCACAAACATAAACACACATTAAAATGAAAGGAGTGTTGTTGTTTTTTTGTCATCAACATACCAACAAAGCTGTTTGTGTACTTCTCACTGTTAATTATCATTCATCTGAATCATCATCATTAAAAACCTTTCTAATAATTTCAATTATTGTAGTGTTATTAATTAATATTTCTAAAACTCAGTTTCATTTGGCAGTGCAGTTGCTGCTGGTTTCAACTGCCACATTATGTAAATAGAGAGAGCGATTTTGATAAAACAATAAAACTGTAATGAGGCCAAGTCATATTTCACACAGTATATCTGTCATGACGTGGGAGGCAGTGACAGGTAGCTATGAGTTTATTCATTTCACTAGTGATGAGCTCAGTTGGCCCATAATAAATGGATGGAAGCTGTCACTGTGAATAACAGACACAGCTCACTGACACTGTGGGATCCAAACTGGCCACAGAGACAGGGAGTTTGACCCACTTTGTGCAAATAGAAGACATAGTCCAGTGCCACAACGGACTCTCCTCAGATCCAAAGCTCCCCAAGTTCACGGCCTCTGCAATCAGACTGAATAGACCTCCCCTTTGGAGGCAAAGTGGCATGGATGATTGTCCTTACACCAGTAGCCTCTGTGGAGGAAATTGGACGAGGCAGCGAGTGAGCCTGGTTTTGTTAAGGTAGTCTGCCCTGTTTCGATCAGAACGATGGGCCTTGAGGAAAGAAAGTCCTGAATGGTAAAAAAAAAAAAAAAAAGAAAGAAAAAGGTATATGAGGATGTCCTTAATATGTGAACATGATAAACATGTAGTGTATAGAGTAACCACTCAACTTTCTGCATCAGTATAGTATTTTGTAGGTCCTTTTGAGAGGTCCTGCGATTTCCTTTCTTTCCATTTGTTAATACAATTATGTTACACTTTGCCCCAAGCAACATTCTGTGAATAGAACAATAATAAGAAGTTTCAGAGGAAATCATTTTTTTTTTTTAACCTTGGGGGAGCCTTTTTAGTTTGAAGTATTTGTGTTGTTTGCAGAGGTGTCATATAGAGTTTCTATGGAGTAATACAAAGGATACCAATGGCAGGGTCATCATCCCCTTGCTGCACTGGTAAGCACTCTGTTCTCCTGCCACTCCTAGTTCATGTCCCACATCACATGAAACAACTGAAAGGGGTCAGTAGCCAATAGCCCGCCACCGTACAAGGCTTTGCTTAAATACTTTCTGGTAAGGCTCACTTGCTATGCTCTTGACACAATTAACCATCTACCACTTACAAACATACACAAACACACACACAGACACCCATGTCAAGTACACATTTATTGACAAATTAACATAACAAATTACAGCTACATCTGCGTTGAGCTGAAGCAACATTTGCTTATTTTTTACAAACCTTACTGTAGTTCCCCTACCCCTGCATGATGGAGCGTTGGTGCCTCCCAGGGAAGCCTTTGCGTGGCAGTGCATCTGACATGCAGCCTGTTTGGCTATGTTGCCTGAAATCTATTGGACAGGATGTCAGAAAGAATAGACACACTCAGGTGTGAGAAGTGATTTGCATCAGCTTTGAATAAAATTAAGCTATGTCATCATCACAAACATGTAACCATGAGACAATGGGGACACCTGCACATATACCTACGGCTTCTTACTTCTTTTATTTGTTTTCAATTTAGTAGCTCTTTTCATAGTATATTTACTGTTAGAACAAGGTTTTGAGAATGATATACATTACCTGGATATACATTTTGATGAGCACACCAATGATTGAGGACCCTCCATGCTTTTTCCATAATGTTCTCCTGTTTGGTGTCGTGTACTTTGTGTGTGCTCGTGAGTTAGGTCATATTTTGTCCACCACTCATCTTTCCATGATAAACTTTAACTACTAGAGTCTCATCACAAACCTACTCAAGCCTTACTTTACATGCCTCTGTTAACTGTTAAGATTGAGCACACAATTACGGTGGCCCCGAGAGGCCAACACACTGCAACTTTAGAAAACACCTGCAAATAGACAAAACAAGAGCAAATTTAGAAAACGTCTACATCAATTTTAAAACACATGTGCAGCATTTAGAAAACGCGCTGCAAATTCAGACAACACAACACATTACAGAAACGCGCTGCAAATTCAGGCAACACAACCCATTACAGAAACGCGCTGGAAATTCAGACAACACAACGGAAGTGTTTCGAGAGGACACCTGAAAGTGATAAACACGTTTGGACAAGCTTTTTGAAGTTGACTATCCGTCAGGCGAATTGAGCTCAAATGTATGTGATTTTGGTTTATTCTTATCTAACGTTGGCATTTTGCTTATGATTAGCCAGAAAAAATCAAGTAACCGGACGAAACCAGACACAACATGTATTGTGAAACACGCTGTTAGCTGGCTTTAGTTAACGTTACTACCAGAACTGTCTGCCACCAAGTAGGCCTTACGTTTAAGGACGAATAAAACCAAAAATGGTTTGGTTAATGGTTTAAACAAGACCAACGCAAACGAAGATGCAGCTTGGCGGCATGACTAACATTTGAAAATGTATTCCGACCCTTTTCTGTAAATAAAGAACGGGCAGTCAGTGTAACCTGCTAACTTCAGCCTACTTGTCTGTTTCAGATACAATGCTTGTCCCCATTACTTTTTCTTTAAAGGATTCTGAGAGTATCCATGTCATAGTCTATGAATGCTATTTATGGCCAGCTAACAGCGTGTTTCACAATTAGTTGTGTGTATTTCATCAGGTTGTTTGAATTGGCAGGCTAATAATAAGCAAAAGGCCAATGCTATGTTGACAGTGGATATCTGCAGTAATATCTGAATCACGTTATCAGAATGCTAGAATAAACCAAAATCACTTACATTTGAGCTCAATTTGCCTGACGGATAATCGACTTCGAAAAGCTTGTCCAAACGTGTTCATCACTTTAAGGTGTCCTCTGAAAACACTTCCGTTGTGTTGTCTGAATTTGCAGCGCGTTTCTGTAATGTGTCGTGTTGCCTGAATTTGCAGCGCGTTTCTGTAATGTGTTGTGTTGTCTGAATTTGCAGCGTGTTTTCTAAATGCTGCGCATGTGTTGTAAAATTGATGTAGAAGTTTTCTTAATTTGCTCTTGTTTTGTCTATTTGCAGGTGTTCTATTAAGTTGCAGTGCGTTGGCCTCTCAGGGCCACAGTACATAATAGCTAACGAAACATAGTAAGGTATAAAGCCAGTACTAACACAACGAACGTACGTATTTGAAATGCCAGAGGAGTAACCTTATTGTGAAGACATGATGTTGCCCAACATAGTAAGCCGGACAGCCTCTGACAGCTGGAGAGGTCCATGGCTGAGTGCCCTGGTCCCCTCCAGTTTACCACATGAAGGCTGCCTGATAGGAAGGTGATTGACTGACTAGGTGGCCCTGGGAGAGCCATAAGAGGAGGCCCTTTGACTGGCAGGTCAATCAGCCTTGCAGCACACCCGTCCCCGTCCCCCCACCAGTGGGGTCGTCAATTATCAGCCTGATGCTGAAACAACCAACCTTCTCACTTGCTGGTTGACATGGCCCGACCTCCACTGCTGCTTCTATTTAAATCAACTGCCATGTGACACTTGGGGGTAAATTGGGGTGGTTGGAAACCTGAAGCTGACAAATTATTCAGATTAGTTTATTTGGAGTTCTAAACCCCATAGGGTTAGCCCGTTTCAATTAATCTCCTGGAGAGTGAGTGCTGTAAAGTGGGTCGCTCTGTGAGGCTGGTGCTGAGATGACAGCAGAGACACTATTGTCCGTGAATCAGAGAAAGGTGTAACTTGTTTCCTTGTCTCTGCCATCTCAAAATCGTTTCTTTCACAGCTCATAGTGGGGATCATCCAGGCTGCGGACCTGCCTGCCATGGACATGGGGGGCACCTCTGACCCTTATGTGAAGGTCTACCTGCTGCCTGACAAGAAGAAGAAGTTTGAGACCAAAGTCCACAGAAAGACACTGAACCCCACCTTCAATGAGCAGTTCACCTTCAAGGTATGTTGTTTGGTGCCTGTGACAGAAGATTGATGATGTATGCCTGCATAAAAAGTTGTAGTATTGTTTTTACAATCATTTAAGTTTTTTTCCACTAGCTAATTTGCATGCAATGGTGAAATTTTTAGAAGGTGTGAAGACAGCCACCAGCTGGCGCATTAACAAGCTCCTGACAGACAGCTTGAAACTCTCTCTCTCTCACACACATATAAACACACACACACACACACACACACACACACACACACACACAGGCAGGCTGGCTTGCTGGCTGTGACAGGAATTAACACAGACAGATGCATTGCTTCACCCTGTCCTCTGCTTGGGCTAGATATTCCCGTTTTGGATGTTTGATTGTTAGCCACGAGTGGAAGCGTTATGCTATGTGCTGGATTTGGATGGGCACAGGTGTTTACCAGGACGGGTGAATAACTAGCTGCATGATAAGATGCATGTCTTGGTGCCAGTTTACTTTCTATGTTTGTCGGTAGAAAAATAAACACCTGCAAGGTCCCTGAAAAGTGGGCTCTATATTTACAAGAGTGTCTGTATGAAGGTCTAGGCAAGTTACGTGATAATGTGAAGGACGAGGACCACACCTTATTTATCTCGTAGCAAATCGGAAGTGTCACAATTGCCACCATGTTTTAACAAGTCCCTGACAAATGATGGATTTGTCTAAAAAAATCGCTCAATGGGAGACAATCAAGAATCAAATAACAGGCACCCCCAATTTCACTCCTTTGCCCTCTTACTTTCCTCTCCATCCCCATCAACTGAAGAAATCAGGATTATTATTGAGCGTTAATGACAGACATTCTGATTGGCCATTCTTATGTTTTCTCCATTAGGTGCCCTACGTTGAGCTGGGAGGCAAAACCTTGGTGATGACCGTTTACGACTTTGACCGCTTCTCCAAGCACGATGCAATTGGTGATATCAAGGTGCCTATGAACAAGGTGGACTTTAGTCATGTGACAGAGGAGTGGCGGGATCTGCAGAGCGCTGAGAAAGAGGAGGTAAGAACTTTTACCTTGACTGTCTACATAACACAAGTCCACATTGTTTAATACTTATTGTTAATTGGGATGAAATATTACATCAAGAATGAAACATTTTATTTATAGAATTATAATCATGTTATTTGTTAAAACGTGTATACCTGGATTAGAAATGACCATCTTAGAGACCATACTTAGCTGGGGTAATTCATCTCTGTGAAATGCCACCTAATCAGTCGTCCATGCTTTCCTTTCGATTAATAGAAGTGGAATTCTCTGCCAGTGGTTCAGGAGATTCAATTTTCATGGTAAATGTCATGGTGTATTGCATTTAAACGTCAGTCACTGTGCTAGCCTTGTTTTTAACATTGTGGTGGTTTATGTAAAGGTTAATTATAACACTGTGAGTTGATCGGCTGCTGGTGGCAAAGAGTTGAAGGGCATCAGTGCTAAAGGTTGAAGACTTCACTATTTCACAATGCACCCATGGCTTAAGCTACTGTTCTGAAGCCTTCAAGTATGTCGCGGATTTTTTTTGTCTCCGCACTCCAGTGAGATCGAAATAATTAAATACTTTGAGAAATAACGTCCGCTTGCTTTTAGTGGTTTTAATGGAGATGAGTAAAAAGGTAACAGAGTTGCTATACAATATATATACAAAGTAACAAAATAAAACTGATCAGATAAAAGAAAATCCTAGCTGCAGCCTAAAGTCATACAAAAATGAGGAAGTATAACTGGTGCGCACAAAATCACAATCCCCCTAACGTCCCTTATATACACGTTTCCTTAGGAATGTTGATTTAGTGCAATTGCAGTCAGCATCTCTTATCTCTCGGACCTTCCTAGATCAAAGAGTTATTTTACACAGGGCAATAAACAATGCCATCTGGCTGACCGGTCCTCAAGTCTGACATCTTGTTTACACCTAAACAGGAAGAATACACAAACCTATAAGTCACTAAGTTACTTGTGATGACTGTTAGGTGAAAAGATTAACCCCAAGGGTTCAATCTAACTACAAAGGGAACTTTGTTTGAACTCATAGGAAAACACAGAGTAACATTTCATAGTTAAGGCTAAATTACATTTTTCCCATCACAAGTGTTAGCACTCACTTGACTAGGCTTTTGCCTTGAAAATAGCCACTTTCACTGTCTTGAATACCATTGTTCCAGCGGATGAAAAACGTGAAAATACAATCATCATGTGATGACTCTAATCATAATGTGACACCAAGTGGAATGGAGGATGTGTAGAAGTGACAATGGTGATTTGTCTCTCAGAAGCTAGTGCCAGTCTACAGATATGTTCTAACTTACACGTAGAATGACTGACAGACAGGCCGTAGAGCTTAACCATGCTTGAGTGGCTGCACCTTTGACAGCTTAGTTGGATCTGGCTCAGTCAAACAAAGCAGCCTGTAGCAACATTAATAGTAACGTCACTGAATCCATTGCAACACGTTGTGTTCCTCCTGTGAGTTTTGTTTTAGTGTTTACACAATTAGAGTCATAAGCCCCACAACTCAAAAGGTGGAGGCTGGCCATTGTCAGTACTTCACACACAAAAAAAAAATGGAGTCTGATCACCACGCTACAAACAAACAATATTTCTATGGTGACATCATAGCTACCCAAATGTAACATTAACATATCTGAATTAGAATATGTAGTTTGTGTATTAGTCAATTGATTTAACTGTTTAACAATTTGGGGACTTCTCTCTCATAGCAAGAGAAGCTGGGAGATATCTGCTTCTCCCTGCGATATGTACCAACTGCCGGCAAACTGACTGTGGTCATTCTGGAGGCAAAGAACCTGAAGAAGATGGATGTGGGAGGCTTGTCAGGTGAGCAGCTAAAGAGGCTCCTCACCTATTTGTTCAAACGAAGAATGCTGCATTTCTGCACCTCACTCTGCGACAATCATCCAAATCGTTTAAGAACTATTTCTTCAAGCCACCCCAGTGACAAACATTGTTCTATCGTTGCAGATTTTTGTACCTTTATTTCCTCAAGGACATTGTTTATTTTATATTCTGCACATGTACAAACCTACTTCTTCTTCAACTAAACCCATGTTTATCCCACATATTCAGTCATGAGCATTTACTATAAGAAATCTGAATAATTTAATTTCTCTTCTATAATGTTTTACCAAAGCAAGAGTAAGTCAAACTAGAGATATGTCATTTATTTAGAACAAGGGCATTACAGCAACAACAAAACCGACCTCAACACCTAGGGTGACACAGTGCCAAGGGGTGCATCTGACAACCAGTATTCTCAATCCAGGTACTCGCAGAGATCCGTAGTGTGGGTTAAAAGAGTTCCGGACAAAACTAACAGACAAAGTGTTACATAGGAGCATACACACAGATACAACTCTTTGCTTGGAAAACTAATGAGGAACATGCTTTGGAACTTGCTGAGGTATGGTCCCTTGGGGAACACAGAGCGAGCTTCAACCTAGTCTTTAAAAAGCACCAATACCACAACATATAGGCTGTTACACATGACCACAAGTCATTTGTTATGCATGTAAACACAGTCACCTCTGTACTGTTTATAGAAAGCACAGTGCCATGGTTACAGAATATTCCTCTGGTGGAGATGAAGAAGGGGTGTAGCTCTAATGTCTAGCTACATTACACACACACACACATGCTCCGCTGTGGAAGTGTGTGTGTCTCAATACATTACCCATCATCAGCATTGCTGATCCACAATTCAACTTTATATCAAATTGATTTACAAAGTTTTGATTGTGCCATCGCTTTGGGAAAGAAAGCAATCTTATTCGGAATGTCTGTTTATTTATGTGGACGTGGGCGATGCAGTCATATGACCATAGCAGAAGCAGCTGTAAACATAAAATTTGCTTTGGTGATTTGTTTGCACATGGTTCAGAAATAGAGGCCCAACTAAACATGCGTATACGTGCACACATACCCACGCACGCATACACACACGCACGCACACACACACACAGACACACCCACCCACACACACACACACACACGCCATAAATACACTGGCTAAAATTCAAACACATTGCATGCAGCTGGCAGTGGCACTTCCTCCACCTCTGCACTTTCATGTCCAAATTCAATGGTCCATTTCTAATTCTCTTCCCTCCTTCTTCCCACTTCTTTCCTGCAATTGATATGCACCTGGGTCCATTCCTTCCACGCCTGACAACCTAGCAGGCCATCAGAGCTTGACTAGCCCACAGTACGATTCGGCACATTAAGAACCCCATGCTTTTTCTGAGCTGTCAGGGTAGTTCAGGCAGCCATTAGGCAGAGACGCCTTACCTGCTGCCATTTTACTCTGTTAGCATTAGCCCTCACCTGTGGCCATTCACATTGTGGGATTGGCAACATCCTAAGCTGTCAATCAAGTTGACAAGCTTATGTAAAGGCAACGGAAGAGAGTTTAAAGTGCAGATCGACTGCTCTGTGGGAGCTCTATGTCTAGAAGGAGGGAGAGCGATACATATAATATACCATAGTTAATTGGGGCATGATTTTTATCTATTCACCATGCTTTTAAGAGGTCACAGCAGAGGATTAGCCTGGACATTTTACAGTTATACAGTACATTTTGGTTGAAACTAAGAGTAAACTGACGACTAAGAGTTCCTCCAATCAATGGCTCAAATTTATAGAATATGGACATGTTTACAAGCATACTATTCTAATATTAATCAGAGCAAAAATAATCATCATAATAATATTAATAGATGTTATGTCAGAATTTATGTAAATACTGAGATTCCAGGAGGGAGCATGTGCATCTACTCTCACTATTTAAAGCATAATTCCTACCTATAAAATGTGTACTTTATTCAAATGTTACTGTAACATAAATTGAACGAATGCAATGATTTCTATGTTCCAAAAAGAAGATAATAGGTTTAGCACCTGCATGTTCAGTTTGTTGTGTCAGAGGAAAACATGATCATGAATTTGTATTATTATTATTATTATTATTAAACCTTTATCTAACAAGGTAGTCACATTGAGATTAAAATATCTATTTTCCAAGAGAGACCTTGGACACGAGGGCAGCAGCAGAACAAAAAATATGGAATTTTGAATGATAACATAAATTCAGACATTTACAAAGCATTCACATTTTTGCGTTGCTATTTAAAATGTCCTTAAACTCTCCCAGGAAGAATCGATCTTGCAGTGCAAGATTTAGTTGTAGTTAATTCCACATGAAGGGGGCCACGAACATGAAAGCAGCCCTTCCCAATTTTGTTCTGGAATTAGGACTTATAGTTGGGGCAATTCCTGTGATACCTAAGATTGCCTTATGGATAAAAAATATACGAGTGATTTAGTCTGCAGACAGTTAAAGCTGGCCAACCAACACGGATGTAAAGAGTGTAATGGTGAGTGAGTGCATTCCAATTTGTACTGAACTGCAATGATCCATGGTAAACAGTGTCCATGAACATGGCTAACGTTTTCTTTATGTTGTCAGATTACTCATGGGCACTTTTCCTGACTTACTGTATCTGGGTTTGTATGACAGAATATAGGCTTGACATAAAACATGTTTTAATCGAATATATGTACAAAGTGTTTCCTTAGGAAGCAGCATTGCATGACGTGCCAGTGCACAAGAAAAATCAAGTCTGGCAGATAAATGTAATAATAGGCAGATCTATAATAACAATAATTACTGACTGCATCACGTTGTGACACAGCCAGAGCTTGAAAAAGGAGGACAACTAATTGAAGGCTGTGATCCGTCCTTTTCTCTGCTGCTGTCCTGTTTATCGTGCTAAATTACTGCTCGAAAAAAGAAGACATGGGTATTTTCATTAACAGATGTATAATCAGAAATAATTCCTTTGATTGGACCCAAAGACTTTCTCTACCGGAAATGGTATCCTGTTTTCGAACTTAAAATTGCAATTGATTCAGGTTTTTGGGGGGGTGGGAGGGGGATGTTATATGGCTGAATGTTACTAAGTGTCAGTATGACATTGCTTAACGCTTGATGCATGGCCTGAAAATGATGCATTTGTCTACTAACATATTTTTTGGGTGACTCAAATGACACATCACTGTGTGGAAATCTGTCCCTCAATACATGAAACACAATCATCATGCACACTGCTTACACCTAATGGTTATTGAGATACTGTTTCTCACCCTCAGTGTTAAACCATCCCAAACCTTACCTGCATTTCTAAAACTCACCGTGGACTGCTTTGATGTTGCTGTTATTTGTTGTTGCAAGCATAGCAATAACAATTTTATTTTTTATAAATCGTTTTGACATCAACCGTCATTAAGTAAAATGGAACTACAATAACACATCTTCTGGCAACCCAAAATAGGACATTGCACTTGGAATAGTACTGTTCTAGTACTGATGCCAGACGTGAAAGGAAAACTACAAATGTATGGTCAATCATTTGAATTTGACTAGAAAACGCTCCCTAACGTCCAAAAATTACACAGCTCATTCACTAAGTCATTGTAGGGATTCTGGAATGGGTCCAGGTCCATGACATTTTTGTTGAATTATGGGTTAGAGCCCATTGACACTTTTATTCATTTTTTTACAAACCGTATCCATGATGTTGTCAATTTTCTTAGTGAAAAATATTCCTCAGATGGGGTATTAAAAATGGATTGATGGCTTTAAAAAATAATTTAAGATTACATAGATAAATAAATTACATAAATCATTTCAATTATTGAACCACTAACCTGAATGTTCAGTGGTAATCTTATTGTCTTTATGCTAGCAACAAAAGGGGTAGTGAGGATAGTAACAGAAATGTATTGGACCTGCTCTCTGGGGAGGTTATCAAATCACCAAGGCATTGTGCTGTTAATGAACCTGCACTGCCCCGACCCAGTGCTCACGCACCCCATCAGCAAACCCCTCGCCTGGAGAGCTTATTTGTTTTGTGTCTCCTGCGTAGTGCTATGTTCCTGGCTGGTTGGAGTCTCGTCCGCATAGCATCATGCCAGTTAGTTATACAACTGAGATGTGATACAAATCAATGGGCCAGGAGGTCATTAGGATGATGAACAGGCAGTGTAAAAAAAAAAAAAAAAAAAGCTATTTCACTTTGATAATTAGGAAACTGACATTTGTTAGTGTTGAATGTGTACGTTTACACGCCCATGATTGCACAGTAGACACTGTTATATCCATTAAACTGTGTATAGATAGCTATGTATATGAGTAGCTTTTTGCTGAAAAGTGTGCGCCTATTATACTGGTCTGTGTGCGCCAACACTTTGTGTATATGATTCATGATTCATTTTAATCTGGAGAACTGAAATGAATTATCCCCTGTGTTTTCCTCCTCTCTGGAAAATTCTAACTAAGAGGACATCAGAGCTAATTTTAAACCTGCTTGTACTGATGTTTACTAAACACAATCACAACTTCTATACTCGAGTAACAGCAAACAGCTGTGTTTACTTAAGAGTTTGCGTTTTTAGTTTTGGATGTCCATGCACATGATAGACTACTCATTATGAGCGGAGCAGATTTTCCGCCTCTCGTTATATAATCAGCCATTTTCAACAAGCTTGTGCACTTTTCTGTTGATGGAATAAATGTTTTGACCCTGATGCTGCTTTGCCTCATAAGACCTAGGCCTTGGTTGAGGAATCAGATGATAAAAGCATATGGTAGCAAGCATTTACTTCTGTAGAGTAGATGCTCACATACGCGCACGCACGCACACCCACACACACACACACACACACAAACACATCACATCAGCAGTGAGGCCACACATCCACAAAATGGGAGAGATTACATCCGCCTGGCATGAAACAGCAAAATGAGTCGGATATGAGTTCCAGTTAGCCTCCGAAAACCCAATAATACCAACCCTCCATATCCCAGAGATAACTGACATCTGGATAGTGCTGACGCAGTGCCACGTTTTTTATTATTATTAAAGACTGGGGGGGATTTATCGGAGATAACCCTTTGGTTGTTGTTGTATGTATTCAGGCTCAGTTCTAAATGACAGGGGCCTCCATCCCTGCAGCATATGCTCTTTCAATAGGATCAGCACATCAGTCATATATTGAATTCGAGCTGTATTGATGCACAAAGGATTCGCTTGACGAATTCCATAGCCCATAAGGGTAGTTCCCTATTCTTAAAGTTTCAGCTTGTTACTAAGAAGGTCCCGACTAGTTCAAATACCTCTTATGGTTTGTTTGGGCTTCTTAAAAATTTGTCCATTAAAAATGAATATATATTATTGTATAAATCCTATACTGAACAGTTTGATCGGAGTCTCTAAAAAGTGCCTGTGTTATCAAACCAGATAAAACATGAAGGTGAAACATAAGTATAAAGAAAAGGATAAAACATTGAGCTTCATGACAGATGTCATGAGTTGAAATATATAGTTTTTTTGCAGTACCAGTTTGCGGCAGTTTGAGAATATAGCATAATTCTTCATAGAAATGTTTAGCGGATGGGAGCTACAGCAAAATCCACATTATGGCTGCTGTCAGCAAATCACAACTTATTGTAAAACCCTACTTCCTTAAAATGTTCGTGCTTATACCAGTCATATTTGAATAACCTCCAACAGTGCCTTTGTTATTTGTCTTGGATGACAAACAGCACAAACCTGCACTGATTACATTGCAGCTTTCTGTAGCTAGAGTCCATTTTAAAAGGTTAGACTTCTATCTTCAGTCAATTTCATTTTGGCCTCTAGGTACTTGGATCTAAGTCCCTGTCTGGGTTGTGTTTAGCATTCAGTAAGTGTAAATAAATCAAATGCCAGCCCAACATCTTGATTGCTAATGAAAAACAATGAGACTGATTGGTGGGGGGTTTCCTCTCTAGAACACTCTTCAAACTGATTACCAGAGAGTGTGTGAGAGGAAGGGATGGAGCGGGCCAGCCAAGCAGGCCACTCTGGAAGAGCTTGACAAAGGATTTTGGAAAATGAAATTATTCACCTAACTGGGAAATTTCAATTTCTCTGTGTAATTGTCATGCATCACTTGCAGGATGACTGCATTTTGGATTTGTTGACAGCTTCTTCCTATTTTTATGCAATGTTTAATTTGACTGATATGATTTGGATTGAGGTGCAGGAAATCATGAACATTGTGCTAGAGGAGTGTTTTACAGTGTCTATATCTCTGCACATTTTTATCTTTCTTTTTCTCGTGGCCACACCTGCCCTGTTTTTACCAGTGCCCCTCCTCTCTCCACAGATCCATATGTGAAAATCCACCTGATGCAAAATGGCAAGCGACTGAAAAAAAAGAAGACGACAATCAAGAAGAATACCCTCAACCCTTACTACAACGAGTCCTTCAGCTTTGAAGTGCCATTTGAACAAATCCAGGTAAAATGCAACTTTGACTTAATCCCTAATTTATGGATGTATTAAATGTGTTGAAGAGTCTCTACATAAGCCCAGCTGGACCACCATAATAAACAATATTTCCTCCACATTCCTCATGAAAAATTAACTCATGTGTGTTGTTGGTGTTGTATGTATTCAGGCTCAGTTCTAACAGCACCATGAACTAAGAGTAACTTGTTTGCTCAGAAGGTACATGAATGTGACTTATTTACTAGATAATGACTTTAAAGAATTGCATTCTATAATTATAGTCAGGTACAGTAGTGTTATTTAAGTCTGTATATATTTAAAATATTGCAGAATAATTTATCGGGGTAATCACTATTTACAAGTCAATGCCAAATACTGTAATGTTATCACCTAAGCGTTGGAGAGCTCATCATAAACTAAGATCCATTTTTGGTTTGGTAAGATAGCTACTTTGCCCTAATAATAATGTGCGTTTATTCCTTGCAGAAGAGGTATTACCAAGTAGATATAATGGGAATAAGCCCTTTAAGTACTTCCATTTTTCCGGCAAAAGAAAATTAGATCACAACTTGGACTACTTTACTTTGTCAGATTAGGCCTCGCTTTCAATTTGGAATTTGGCCTGGCAGTCTATGTGTGGATGCCAGTTAACTGTCTCTCTTCAGTTTTAGAAATATTACAGACAGCATAGGCTACATTCACCTATAGCCACTTCTAATACCAGAGGAACTGTCAACCCAATAATAAATGAGTGTCCAAGGTTTTAATGGCCCATAAGCAGTTTAAAGGTGAGCTGTCCCTTAAAAAGCCAGCTTACTTCTATTCACAGTCTGTGGACCTTTTTCAGTATTCTATTACATGCCATATTAGGCATGCTCCTTTGAAACAGTCTCACTGCTCTGGTACAGGTGGGCCCAGCTTAATCTCAATGTGGTAGTGGATCGAAGCTTAATCAGAGCTCTTTGTGCGCTAATTCATATTCTCTGGCAGTACTTGCACTATGGGTCACTCCTCTCCGCTGTAGCACTTTGATTAATCCCATGGACAGACGTAGTTGTTGACCCGGCATTTTAAACGATTCAGTCTTAAATGCTGTTTTCTGTTAATAAACATTTCCGTAGTCTCTACGTCTGAAGCTCCATGCCGCGTCATTCAATAAGCCAGACTGTACCACGTCATTTCCACTCTCTGTGAAAATGCGTTTGGGTGTTGATTCATTGGTTCAAGGTATTTCTTAACCTTTATGTTCTACTGTGCTTTACTAGAGATGTAGAGACCTCCCCAAAAAACGCAAAGACAAAGTCAAAGCAGAATATATTTTAAAATATAAACTTGTTTTTCTTTGTATTTTCTCTCCGCCTTTCTTCCTTTACAGAAAGTGCAAGTTGTTGTAACTGTTCTGGACTATGACAAGATTGGCAAGAACGATGCCATCGGTAAGGTCTTTGTGGGCCTCAACAGCTCGGGGACGGAGCTACGCCACTGGTCGGATATGCTGGCCAACCCCAGGAGACCCGTCGCCCAATGGCACGTCCTGAAGCCTGAGGAGGAGGTGGACGCTCAGCTCTCCACCAAGAAATAGGCAGGGGTCTTTAAGCACCTGCCCCTCTATATTGCTCTTCAGCCAGTCTGTGTAAATACCTCAGTGATATATGGGTCCATTCACCGTCTGCCCTCCACGCTCTCTCCTTCCCAACTGCACACTAATTGTCTCTTTTCTAATTGTTAACGTTTCTTGCAATTCCTGCCCCCTGCTCTTCAATCTTGTGTTTTTATGTCAGGTTCTGACCCCTGTGTCAGAGACAAGACCCTTAATTTTGTGTCCATCTTCATGCCCTTAAGTCCTCTCCCCTTAACCAAATGCCCCCTTCTTTTAAGCAATATGATCTGTATAGATAGCGCATGACTGAAAGAATTAATCGTACCACAGTTGTATATATCAGTATGCAGACAACGATGATTTCTAGTTTGTGTTTGTATGTTGTTACCCGTTTCCTAATCTGTGTATATCTTGATGTTTTTATTAAGATGTTCTATTTTAAATTATGTAAATATGTAAACAGGATTTAAAAATTCTACCTTATTACATTCTGAGAAAAAAAAATAAGAAAATAATTCCAAGATGCTAGTGGAAGTGTACTCACATTGTAAAGGACAGTGTCTGGCTTTATGTTTACTAATGAATCATAATGCAAAACTGAAAAAAACGAACAGTTGAGTACCCAAAGTACAAGGCCATTGACTACTATGTTTCTATGGGAATTATAATGCTGCTGGAAATTATACAAGCACATGATTTCTTATTCCTTTTTATAGTAAATTCTTTATCAAACGGATTTAGCTTGAGGCGTAACTTTATCAGATATAATAGTTGATTCAAACCAATTAGCCTTTCTGTTGCTCATATTCTACAAGTCTTGATGATGACATTCAATTTATATACTGTAGGCCCTAATTGTAAAGGCCATATTTCCTTAAAGGTGCAGTCTGTAAGTACAATTTTCTAGCAACCTACCTCCTGGCAGATTTAAATAAATCAAATGCTCTGAGAGAAGATGCGTTCTATATGATCGCCCCTTGTTGCAAGGAGGCGTGACTGCCTACCTGTCAATCACCTTGTGTGCACACTCCTGTTTAACAGCACGGCTGTATCAGAGCATTTTGACCAAGTGTTACTCCAGCTCACTCAAATCAAGGAGCATGCAGGAATGTGTAAACACCATTTGAAGGGAGGGGCTTAGGAGAGGGATAGGACGGATCAGAGACTCAGGTGGCTGGCTTTTTGGGCTGTTGTGATTCAAATTAATGCTCATTTTTGCCCAATTCTCCGGACTTGCTTACTGCACCTTTAAACTGGCTGGATTCTTTTTAATTTAAAAAGTCCCCTAAACCCAAATGCTTTACCGCTGTCCGCTGACCCCTAAAATGTTTATCCCACTTGAAAAAGCACCTCACTGTAGCCATTGTGTCCTTAAGCTTGTTTAGAAATTGTGTTAACTGATACATTTGAATAGCCTTGTTGAAAATAATATGTCCAGGCTGGTGACCAGTCTCCAAGACGGGGCAAAGAGATTTGAATCTCTTGCTTTAAGATAGCTATTTTTTGATCAATTCAGCATCTGAATATTTTTTAGTAAACTGCATGATTTTTTTTACAATATTTGCTAAAGGCTGGGATTTGGGGTAGATACGTACCGACACCAGGGGCTGTCACTTATGATACAATCCCCTTGCCTTCAATCAGTTTAACAATTCAAGAGTAAGCTGAAATTCAAGTGAGTAACCAGTTGGGTCAATATATAGCTATATTGACACAAGCTTCTAAACACTGCCATTTTCAGGGAGGCTACCTATGTGTACCATTCCTTTATTCATGCACATACTACCACTAGGTTGTGGTTGTAGCTTTGGTTTATTGGGAACAATGTCTTTGGCTTCAATGGTGCCCTGAAAATCAGTCTTTGGTTTGAGTTGCCTTCACAGTGACAATAGAGCTAGCCATGTTTTACTGCCAGTTTTACCTTTTATGTGGCTACTGTTTTGCACGGGATGTATTTGAACCAACTATTGTTGTTGACTTACATATTCAATTTTGGACTGTGTTGACTAGCTATATTTAAAAGAAAAGATTAATTACAGATTACATCTATCCAAGAGATCTGTCTGCTCTTACGTATTTCCTTAAAGTTTCTTGAAAGCGCCAATAGGCTAAGCCAGTTTATATATCATTCAGTAGGATAACATCAAGAGATTACAAAACGATGACCATAAAAGTTAATTGTCTGCATAAGTGATATATTTCACATGTCCTTTACTACGGGTCCAACTAAAGAGGAATAGGGTTGAATTAATCCATGAAATCCATAAAGTCTTATACCTTCGAGGAACCTCTTACATATATTCAATACTAGCTTCAGGAGCAATTTTAAATGTTTTCAATGTTATTGTGTAGTTGATAGCACTATTATGAAAAGCTATTTGTCATTCCATAAGAGTCTCTAAGGACTGCTTTGTGTATCACTGTGACTGCAGTGTGTGCTTAGAAATGTAGACTTATCAGTAGATAGCAAACCAGTTTGTTCTGTAGTGATGTTGTAATGCCATTACCCTTCTACATGCAGAGAAAGTGCATAGCATCGTCAGATCTAATATCTGTGAACTGGTTGGCTGATTGAAACAGCTATACAGAAAAGAAGATTGAACTTTTAGAAGCGATAGTGAGTTTCTTCACACAGCATTTTGTTGAGCACTGTGCAATACTTGTACATTCATCCCATAGTATTATGTGGGTGGTGTTGCCCCCCAAAAAGAGATAATACAAACATGATTTTGATCAAATTAGATGTATTCCTTTCCAGTAAGATGGCTAGGGCAATGCACATGTAGATTCTTTAGTAGGTTGGAGCTTGAAACGTATTAACCTCTGTTTAGGGTTTCCTCCCTTTTTTTCCGGTTAATTTCTTCTTGCACACAGTTCCAGCATCAGAATTTTCAGGGATTACGGGAATTACACAACTTAATACATTTAAAAATCCCTTTGTGCCATGTACATATGTCATGAATGTTTAAATGTATACCTATAATTGAGAGGAAATGTAATGGACGTAATCCGTTTTTTGTTGAAGTCATGATCGCATCAGCATTTTCCGCAAAATATATATAATTCTTTATTATTAGTTTCATTAATTACTTATCATTTGTTTATTGAGCTACTGAAAAACCCTTTTATATTTAAAAGGAAATCTCTGAATGTACAGAATGGACTGTGTGTGTTACTTTGGGTAGTTAGCATTTTTTTTGTCGTAAAACTAAAATTGTTTGATTATAATTTACTATTTATTGATTTACATGATAATCCTACGGAGTAGAAATTCTCTCTTGATTACCCCAAAAGAATAGACCAGCTATCTAATTGCATTTCCAATTAAACGTATATGCGCTATACTTTTTTAGTTTGACACATGTAAACTTCTGTATTAGGACACAGCTTGTTAAGATAAGAATTTGGCCTAAGAAAACTGATGGGTTTCTTTATTATAAAGTCAATGATTATGAAGAGTCGTATCAGGGAATTCAGTTAGAAGCAGAATTGCAGGAAACTCTAGATAGTGAGGTGTGTGGTAGACCTGAGGAAAAGCCATTACCTGTACTGCAATGTAATGCTAATCTTACAGTTTCTGACCAAAGCGTGCAAGCATACCCCCAAACAAATTATGTAGAGAAAATAGTCAACTCGCTGTGTGACAAAAACATAAATTTTTTTCTCCCAAAACAATAAAAGCCACACTAAACTTTCAAAACAAAGCTGTGTAAAGTATTAGAATCTGATGCTGTAGAAAGTTCCTAGTTGCCTTTGTGTATATCAACTGCCTGCTTGAGTATTTTGTGTGTGGAAATTTTCTCTGTAATCTTGTAGAACTGTTTGGAGTGTTTTTCCTGCCATATTGCTCGCAGTGACAGCGAGATAAAATTTACATTGCTGTGTATACCTTCATTTTTGACGAGGTGTTTTACAGTTTTGTTTCACTTTGTGTAGTGATTCACTTTGTGGAGTTTTCTGACTGTTGTTATATAACTTCATATACACAAATGATCAATAAAAATGTTTTATTTCCTGTTGATACAGATTGTTTTAAAGTAAATCATTTCATATAGATCTCAAGCATACAATCTTTTAAATGTACATTCATTTTACATTTACATTACATTTTAGTATTTTTTACAAGCTGCTTGTATTTTTCAAAAGCCATCTTTTAAATAAATGCAACAGTTGCATAAAGATTTAAAGTTACAATATGTACAGTGGGGCCAAAAAGTATTTAGTCAGCCACTGATTGTGCAAGTTCTCCTACTTAGAAAGATGAGAGGTCTGTGATTTTCATCATAGGTACACTTCAACTATGAGAGACAAAAATGAGAAAAAAAATCCAGGAAATCACATTATAGGATTTTTAAAGAATTTATTTGTAAATGATGGTGGAAAATAAGTATTTGGTCAATAACAAAAGTTCAACTCAATACTTTGTAACATAACCTTTGTTGGCAATGATAGCGGTCAAACATTTCCTGCAAGTCTTCACCAGGTTTGAACACACTGTAGCTGGTATTTTGGCCCATTGCTCCATGCAGATCTCCTCTAGAGCAGTCATGTTTTGGGGCTGTCGCTGGGCAACACGGACTTTCAAGTCCCTCCACAAATTTTCTATGGGGTTGAGGTCTGGAGACTGGCTAGGCCACTCCAGGACCTTGAAATGCTTTTTACGGAGCCACTCCTTCGTTGCCCGAGCGGTGTGTTTGGGATCATTGTCATGCTGGAAGATCCAGCCACGTTCCATCTTCAATGCTCTCACTGATGGAAGGAGGTTTTGGCTTAAAATCTCACGATACATGGCCCCGTTCATTTTTCCCTTAACACAGATCAGTCGTCCTGTCCCCTTTGCAGTAAAACAGCCCCAAAGCATGATGTTTCCACCCCCATGCTTCACAGTAGGTATGGTGTTCTTGGGATGCAACTCAGCATTCTTCTTCCTCCAAACACGACGAATTGAGTTTTTACCAAAAAGTTCTATTTTGGTTTCATCTGACCACATGATATTCTCCCAATCCTCTTCTGGATCATCCGTATGCTCTCTTCAGCAAACTTCAGACGGGCCTGGACATGTACTGGCTTAAGCAAGGGGACACGCCTGGCACTGCAGGATTTGAGTCCCTCTCAGTGTAGTGTGTTACTGATGGTAGCCTTTGTTACTTTGGTCCCAGCTCTCTGCAGGTCATTCATCAGGTCCCTCCGTGTAGTTCTGGGATTTTTGCTCACCATTCTCATGATCATTTTGACCCCACGGGATGAGATCTTGCATGGGGCCCCAGATCGAGGGAGATTATCAATGGTCTTGTATGTCTTCCATTTTCTTACAATTGCTCCCACAGCTGATCTATTCACACCAACCTGCTTGCCTATTGCAGATGCACTCTTCCCAGCCTGGTGCAGGTCTACAATTTTCTTCCTGGTGTCCTTCGACAGCTCTTTGGTCTTGGCCATGGTTGAGTTTGGAGTCTGACTGTTTGAGGCTGTGGACAGGTGTCTTTTATATAGATAACGAGGTCAAACAGGTTCCATTAATACAGGTAACGAGTGGAGGACAGAAGAGCTTCTTAAAGAAGAAGTTACAGGTCTGTGAGAGCCAGGAATCTTGCTTGTTTGTGGGTGACCAAATACTTATTTTCCACCATCATTTACAAATAAATTCTTTAAAAATCCTACAATGTGATTTCCTGGATTTTTTTTCTCATTTTTGTCTCTCATAGTTGAAGTGTACCTATGATGAAAATTACAGACCTCTCTCATCTTTCTAAGTAGGAGAACTTGCACAATCAGTGGCTGACTAAATACTTTTTGGCCCCACTGTATATCACGGACAATGATAAGCCGCTGAAGCCAAAAACGGCCTTCTCAGACCTCGTCAAGAACATCTGGAACCCAGTTGTGCAAATTAGATGAGATGCATGTGATAAGGATAGGCCTACTCACGACCAGCAGGCCAAGTAGATAATGTGTATCTGTAATCACTCGAAATTCAAAAAGCTATCGAGGCATAAAATAAACACTGCAATCACAAACTCACTGAGGCCTACGGCCTCCCTAGCTTTCTGATCTATCGAGCATGCCCCCAACCCCAAGCACAAGAGTTGTGATATCGAATCTAGCCCAAATAATAACTTTTTTTTAATTATGTTTTAGCCAATGTATATAACAAATATGTAAATGAGCAAATTAGTATTTTTATGAAATTCGGGGCCCATTTGACGCTCCATTTAACAGATTAAAGATTTTAAAAGAACAGAACTGAAGTCAATCGAGAGAATGACATCCGGAACCCGCAGTTCACGTTGTTACCATGAGAGGCAGCATTTTGGCTTCAAGTCTGAGTGAATCGTTGCACCCCTAGTTTGACGACACACGTTTTTCCTTAAAGGTGCTGTAAAATGGTATTCAGAAGTGTTCTAAATTTGTCACACCACAGAGAAACGAGTTATTAACCACCCAACCAAGTTAGAATTTTTTTCTTCAAAAAATGGCAAAGTAGGCCTATATAAAATTGGTTTCAAAATCGTGAAGAAATAAACTGTATAGTCTCTGTTCTGAAACACTGGGGGCGTGGCCGCTGAAGGCGCTGAAACCACGACCAACCGCGGAAAAGAATGCATAGCTAGCAAACAATAGGTTGTAATAGCATACGCATTACATTATAGTACGTATGTAGTAAGCGAGCTAATGCGCTCTGGTCTTTATATAGTGTTAGGGGAGGGGTCATGCTAAATAGGGACTACAGTGCGTCATCAGGCCCGCCCATAAAATCCTGGACACGCAAATGAAGAAAACCCGTCGGTCTAATTCCACGATTCTACACTACATCTGTGGTTTGACACGATTTCAGTTATTGTTTTCGTACATGTAATGTGTTTGGAAAGAAATATCGTAATTTGCTTTATAGCACCTTTAAACTATAAGAACCAGTGGTGAACAAAGTGCACAGATCCTGTACTTGAGTGAAAGTACATTTAGGCCTACCCTTGCTAAATATATCTCCACTAAAGTCTTCAATTTACATTTCTACCTGAGCGAAGGTGCAAAAGTAGGCTACCTGCTTTTAAAAATACTTAAGTATCAAAAGTAAAAAGTACTATTGCTTAGGATGTTTTGTTTGGCAGGGGTTGCTAACATGACAAACAGAATCAGTCGTCATGAGGAGGTGGAAAGACAGAAAGAGAGGAAAACCAGTGAGAAAGAGGAAATGGGGTCAGATCGTGTGTAGGCCCACTCCATGCAGGCATAGCTTAGTAGGCATTTCAAAGTAAATGTTGCTTCCTTTTCCAATATTTCAAAAATATAATTTGAGATTTGGCCAAGGGTGTTGCAGTGCCCCAACCTGTATCTCTGACAGGCTATGATTGGCTTCAGTATGAAAGTGTGTCATATTATTCTGTAGATTATTTTAGAAAATCCATTTTCTCCACATCAAAGTAACGAGTAACAACAGATATCTCACATAAGTTGTGGAGCCAAAAGTAGGATATTTTAGTTTGAAACATAGTGGAGTGAAAGTAAAAAGTCTCCCAAAATGGAAACATTTGAGTAAAGTACAGTTCATTGAAAAAGGTGCTCACGTACAGTAACACATTACATACTTTGTTACTGTCCAACACTGATAAGGACTAACTGTGCAAACACTAGAATTTGAATTATCTAGGCCTACATTTCTGACAAAACGCAGTGACAATGGAAATCGAATCAGATAGAATACTTAAAACACTTATTAGTTCAAGTGGATTTCAGCTGTAAAATCACACATCGTAGGCTTTCAAGCGCCTACATCATATTGTTTTATTTATTTACTTATTTGAATAGAATGCTCAGATTCTTACTTGCCAACGCTAGTTATTTTAAATGTGCTTTATAAATTTGACTTCATATGGCTTCTAAGAATTACTAAATTAACCGATATTCCCAATATCCACCTGCATTTTGTTGTGAGCGGTTATCCATTTCTATCCTGGTCCAGTCCGTATCTTGATCAATGGATAGGCATTTGCTGCCATCTAATGGATCTGACTGAGAGAACACTTGGACCACCTCCCAGTGCTAAATACTATAGCTAATTCTGCCTTTAGCTGTTCTAATTATTAACTATTAATTAGCCTATTCTAAAACAGTCAATGATGTATTTTGTTATTGGTAGATTATAAAACGCATTGCTAAGGTAGTGCTGTATCAGTTGTATCAGTACTTTTATTTGGAAGTGTTTTTTTATTTTGAAAATACGGAAGCCGAGGATTGACAACTGCGTACTTTTTATTTGACAGGAAAGTCAGTACAGCAAAGCTCTTTCTTCCTCTACTAGAAGTCAACCACATTATTTCACTTTTAACCTGGGAAGTACCAAAGTGAAGATGCTTTCTTACATTGTTGGTGTAAGTATAACAGCCAAGTCGTTTGAAGTACGTTTAGTTGCATTGTCATGTTAATGGCCAACGCAAGATTGCTACGTTAGCTAATGATGTTACTGCTCTACCCAAATTATAAAAACTAACGTTGTCGCAGCCACACTGATATCATTAGCTTTCTTTTAAGATTAGACTGTAATGTCATGGTCAAATAGTAATTTAATGTAATTCTTCTAGCGAAGTAGAATGATGTACTAGGCTAAATGTAGCCTAGCCCTAGTTTAGTGTTTATAGTTTCTTTAAAAAAAACCTAGCTATCCTTACTATGGGGCCACCACCATGATACGACCACCATCACGTCGTGATGACGTCACTGGTGGTGCTGATCATTTGGCCCACTCGGTGAGCCTGTTCTATCTTCGAAGGGGTTAGCGCGAATACTGTGTCATCATGATATGTGCGCTGGTCCAAGTCCAACATTACTGTCTTTGCTTTCTCCCCAAGCCTAAACTTGGCTGATTACTACAAGCCCCTAGTCTCGCGTGATCGTTCCTCTAAATTTCGTTCTTTCAAACTCAACTCATTGACAGTATTTTTTATTTTATTTTTATTATGAAGAAAACAAGCAGTATACAGGTGAAAAGACATATAGTAACATTTCGATATTACTTAAATATTAAGGTAAATAAACATCACTACATCAAACGTGTCAAAAGCAAGCACATAATAATAAAGAGAACATAAAGTGACAAAATATTGGAAGTATTCAGGGGCTGTTTCCAAATATTTGTTCATAATACTGTAAAGTCAAACAGTTCTTTTTGTTATTTAAAGTTCTCACAGTTTTCAAAAGATATTCGAATTCTATCAAAATATTTAACATTTAGGAGCAGACTTCATAAACTTATGTTTATGAATAAAGTGTTTAGCATTAAGCACGAAAAAATTAACAATGTTCTCAATGGATCTCTTTCCATCTGTGAAGTAGCAAATCACATCTCTATTAGTCAGGACATAGTCGATATTCCAAAAACTAAAATTACAAACTTAATTATTTCCAGAAGGTTACAATCACATTACATTCATAAAATAAGTGGATTATACTCTCTCCTGCCATACCACAGAAGACACATTCGTCACTCTCATGAGTGTATTTTGATGAATGAATTACAGAGATATATTTTATGTAAAATCTTAAAGTGGACTTCTTTAACCTTATTTGGGATACAGTATTTGTAAGGCATCAATCAAGGTTTTTCCCATTCAATGTCAAAAATAAGAGAATTCCAGGAATATTTCCCTCTAGGACTAATTCTGTGTTTTGATTGAAATATACATCTTATACATTTGGTATTGCAGGATTTCTCAAATAAACCAACCCCTCCTAACAACAGTTCAGGAGTTGTCCTGGTATCTTCCCCAAAACTCAAGTGACTTTTCATTAGCTGGATCAAGCCATTGGGAATTGCTTTAATTAATGAATTATATTCCTTGAAAGGAATTGGGAAATCACACAACACCGTAAATTGTTCGTAAGATAGAATATTTCCTTCGCTGTCTAACAAATCAAGAAGATGGTTCAAATTTCTAAGATACTATTTGGAAAAGAACAATGATTTACTTCTAAAAGTCACCATTTCATTGTTCCATACAATTTCTTTATGAGGGGAAAAGTTATGCACAAACCAAATCTTCCAAGAAAGTAAGAGCTTGTATGTGGAATTTTGATAATTTGACAAGTCGCTTCTCGGGCAGATAATTACACCTTAATAAGAAATGAAGACCTCCAAGCTTCTTAAAAAGAACTCATTGACAGTATATATGAGTGGATGAAGTGATTGTGACGTCACCCATTGGTATGTGGACCACTGTTTTGAAGCCTCGAGTTTGCATTTTGAAAATCGCCATGTTGGTTTTATAGGCCATCGTCATCTTTTTTTTCTAAACCAGAAGTGATGACATTGACCATACTTGGACTAGAGGGTTGGGCTGGGGAGGAGCTGGGTGGAGCGAGGGGTGGAGCCCGTTGCTACGTCTCTATCCCGATTGAGTATCACAAGGTAGCCATCCCTAAAGCATACTCTGCTTTATTGTTTATTTTACTCTGGTTTACTGTGACCATCATTTACAAAATGAACATCATGCTGTATTGAAAAAGACTTGAAACTAGCGATGTAATAAAGTAAGTGAGACGTAGGGTCATTTTCTCATAGACTTCCATACAATCTAGTTTCTGAAACCAGAGAGAGTCGCCCCCTGCCTGTTATTAGAAAGAATGCAGGTTTTAGGCACTTCCGCATAGGCTTCATTTTTCAGAGCCGGCACTACACCCTCGACTCAACTGGAGTTGAGTAGGGCTGCGTTCAGAATCGCCTACTATGCATCCTTAACATACTACAATGACAAATAATTAGTAGGTATGTGTGCCAACGGACAACGCATAATATGTGGAAATTTAGGATGTAAAAAGTTCCCGGATGACAGACTATATTTGGGAAATGTTGAGGACCTGCGAGATGTGTAGACAATGCTTCACGCCCCAATATGCAATGCGCCAACTTCCCTCTGGTTTTGACAGGGTTTTGGTCACATGTTTCAGTTGATTATGTTAACAATTTGACCAAATCTTTGACAAAAGTGGCATGCTAGATTTTGGTTGAAGTAAACCGTATACAGTGTGTAGGCTTACTCATTGTTCTGAACATAGACGAGGTCTGTAGACTTTAAACTTCCATAGGGTACTACTGGGTACAAGGTTATGATACACCCAACCTAAAATTTCCTTTTATTTTTTGGCAAACAGAGATTACACACCAAGACTAAAGAAAGCTTTTACAGCCATCTGCTTAAAGGTGCACATTTTATAGAATTTAGCAAAAATAAAAAAGGGGAAAAATGTGTATGTTTATTTCCTACCTCCTGGAATTAATTAATCAAATCAAATGCTCTAAGACAAAATGCGCCCTAGGCCCTGCATTCATCCTCCCATTTTTGGAAGCCCAGCAATAACTAACCATTCAGGACAGTTGTTGCAAGGAGGCGTGGCCAACTACCTGTCAATCACCTCGCTTGCACACTCCGGGTTAAAATCATGGCTTTATCACTAAGAGCATTTTGACAGCAAACCTTCCATCTTGCTCAAGGTCACTCGAAGTCAGGGGGCTCGCAGGCATATGTGTAAACACCATTTGAACCAAGGGGCTTAGGAGAGGGATGGGGGGGGGGGGGGGGGGGGGGTCAGAAGGAGGTTGGCTTTTTGGGCTGTTGTGATTGAAATCATTGCTCATGTATGCCCATTTCTCAAGACTTGCCTGCACCTTGAAGGAATCTTTTTAAGTAGCCTATCAAATGTAGGCATAATCGCGATTAAAACATCCAGGTCCACATAAAAAACACCACTGTGGGACCTTAAACGAAGCATGTCGTTTACAATGAAAATGACCTGGCTTTCTCTCTCCAGCCTAAGCTACATGGCTATGAACATCCAGATATCTTAAGTAACTGTTTGACTTTAAAGTGGTTACACTAATGTTTCCTGTTGGTGGCACCAGGCTTGTGGTCTTAACAAAATTTGCATTTTGTGAAATGCATTTGACAGCTTTGATACTTTGGGGTTGTGTTTCACTGACCTGTAATGCTGAGTATGTCATAAGTCGAGTACAAGCTAGTACAGTAAATGTGTGTGACTCAGCATTAAATTCCAGCAACAAAGCAAACCTGAACATCAGCACCTAGGGTCCATCAAGTCCAATTTATTGTCAGACACCCTGCAAAGACTATACTGTACTAGATTTACATGTTTCTTAACTCGTTTTTGACTTTGCATCCACTTCGACTGAAATGTAATTTGTAGCCTGATTTACTGATTATCCTGATTTTTGATGTCTCAATTTCAGCTAATTCGAAGCAGCATTGACAGCATTATCAACTTAATCCTGAGCCTTTTCTTCTCGAAGAAGAAACTTGCCATCACCTTAGAGGACCCCAGCATTAAGTATGCCCTTCGGTTGATAGATAAGCAGGTAACTAAAGCATACACATTTATAGACATGCTTCTTGGGATCAGACATAGTTCTAACTAGTGAAAACAACATATCTTCGCATGTTGTGTTCTGGCTTTGGGATGTTGGTAACCTTACTTCACAACCTTAGTTCTTGACCTAAGTCAAATTGTTTCTCAGTGCTCCCAATACAGTTATCTATATTTCAAAGTGCCCTATTTACTATGTACACCTGGCATTACGTACTGATTATTCCAGCATTTGTATAATTGTTTAAACATCAGTATCAATCAAACAACTGTATATTACCTGTGGCAGACCTGCCCAAGGCACTAACATCTGAGTTAAAAGCCCAGGGCATGACAATTGGATTGAAGCCATCCTTGGCAGCAGTTTGACCCAGACAAGGTGCTAATCAGCGTTACCAACATAGCAGAACGATATGAAGAGAAAAAGCTATTTGAATATGTTTTAATATTATATGCCATGTGAAACCAATTGGATTATTTTCCAATATGACAGTGGTCAAACTCGTAAATAATAAAAGGCAGACTATAGACTAGAGGCCTTGGCCAACTCTTGAGTAATCTAACTCGATTGTAATCACATTTTACATAAACAGTTCTTATCCTGCAAGAGGAATGATTTCTGAGTACTCTACATGCTTGGTCAATTTTATTACATTTGTTTGACTATTGCCTCATAATGGTTGCCACAACCAGTTCTTCCTTTAATAATTTACAGATTATCAGCCATGACACTAGAAAGTTCAAATTTGCATTGCCCTCTCCGGAACACGTTCTCGGGCTGCCTATTGGTGAGTATGATAAAAGCTTTTTAACAATGATGGCTGAATTTGGCAGTATTAGAGAAAAACTTTCTATTGAATGCCTTTGAATAAGATGCTTGATCATAAGGACAAATGTAATTTCAGGACAGCATATTTACCTGTCGGCAAAGGTAGATGGAAAGCTAGTGGTTCGTCCATACACACCTGTGTCCAGTGATGATGACAAAGGCTTTGTGGACCTTGTGGTGAAGGTATTGAGATTTTTATCAAACTAAGTATAGCAGTTGTATCAGCAATGCTACCATATATGTTTTACTTAGTTTCTTAATCTTATATCTTTGATGTCCAGATATACTTTAAGGATGTAAATCCCAAGTTTCCTGAAGGTGGGAAGATGAGCCAGTACCTTGAGAGCCTCCGCATTAATGACTGTATTGACTTCCGTGGACCTAGCGGCCTGCTGGTCTACAAGGGCAAAGGTGAACACATTTGTATTATTTATTAAGACATTTCATTGGGATTCCAATGAACACAGACTTAAATATATATAAACATATATAAAAAAAACAACGATTAATGATTGTTCTACATCAGGAACGTTTGCTATTCAAGCTGAAAAGAAGTCAACCCCTGTGATGAAGAGTGCCAAGCATGTGGGGATGATTGCAGGAGGCACAGGTAAAAAGAGGAGGACTAACTCTGCATTGTACTGAGTAAACAAATGTTTTTTATTTGATTGTGTCAATGGCATTTGTCATTCTTCAGGAATTACTCCTATGCTGCAAGTTGTCACAGCGGTGATGAAAGATCCTGAGGACCAGACAGTTTGTCATCTGCTCTTTGCCAACCAGGTGAGCTACATAGCTGAACAGCAATCAAGAGAATCAGAAAAGGAACTTGTAGGTATTTAGAGCGGAATTCCTTTTAGCAGACTATTGATGTTTGGCTACTTAAACGATGGAGATCTGAAAGAATTCGGGTAGATAAATGCTGCTGTTTAATGCTCCATTTAAGGAAATGTACTTTCAAATATAATTGGCCAGCTCTAATTACTCTGTCGTTGGGACTGAATTCCAGTGGGAGTTTAAAAGTGGAAAGTTTCTAATAATAGTATGCCTTCTCTGCAGACAGAGAAGGATATCTTGGTACGGCTTGAGTTGGAAGAGATTGTGGCAAATCACCCAGACCGGTTCAAGCTATGGTTCACTCTGGACAGAGCACCACAAGGTAAAGTAATATCTTTCACCTCACAAAATCAACATTGGTTTGATCGAATATTCTTCCTCTGCCATTGCCGATAGTCTCGGTTCTAAACTTTGGCCTGTGTGTGTGTGTGTCCCAGACTGGGAGTACAGCCAGGGCTTCATCAGTGAGGACTTGGTGAGGGAACACCTACCTCCCCCCAGTGACGATACCCTCATCCTAATGTGTGGACCCCCACCCATGATCCAGTTTGCCTGCAACCCCAACCTGGACAAAGTGGGCCATTCCAGCAGTCGGAGATTTACCTTCTGAAATGTCTCCACTGTCCAAGGGGCAAACGGGTGTCCCAAGGCTTAAGGCCCTGCCCTAGTCAGAAGCATTTACTTACTCTTGCAATCTATTCAATGCCACTCGGCATACAACACCACTGCAGCATAAACCATATAGGCTACAAATATAGGCTACAACGACCCGACAACTGTATACTTATCCGGTATTGTGATTGAGGCATTATTACGAGCTATCATAAGAAAACAATTGGTTACCTATTGAGTTTTCACTGAATGAAAATAATTTGTTTACGCAACTTGAGGAATGCTATTATTTTGAGAGTTCATCATGCAAAGACACAGTATAAAATAACAAATGTATTGATGCATTGGACACTGCCATTGTAAGGATAACATAAGGAATATCAACCTACTACCCAAAGAAATTATTTCAAGTTAAGGGTTTTTCTTCAGTGCCTTACCGTTTGTCAAGCAACACATCGTACGCGCTGCTATAGAGTTATGACTGAGACACTGCTTACTTGTCTCCATCCATTTTGTATGCAAACTATTCCATTATTGCTTTTAAAATGATTTATTTGCAATTCACTGTATTCTATTTCCATGCCAGTTTAATATATTTTTGTTTGACTACTGAGATGGATAATATCTTGACATTGTTATTGGTATGTGTTTATCACATGCACGTCTACAGAAAATGCTACAGCTCAATTTTCTTATATAATTTTTTTTTAATTTTTGCAGCTTGAATTTTAAAAGCACATGGTTTATCAAACATGCACTTCTTTGACAAGAAACATGTCTCCTCTGTGAAGAGAGAGTTAACTGTATTCCAAGAATGAAAGTTGAAACCTAACATTTGCATCGTCTTTTTATTGACACACTTAAAACTTAACCGCATAACAGTACACACAGTTTTCACTGATATATAGTTCAGGCACAGTCCTTATTTTGAGAGTAATTGATAAACAGCACATAACGATTAATCAGGCTAATTCTACAACCACGTTTGGTCTGCATAAGAGTAGGTGATACTGAGTACAATTGCGACAATAAGCCCCTATTACCACATCGGGGGGAAGTAATAACGTGGATTTTTCGAATACACAAGATGGGTAACTTGACTCCACTAAAGTTAACATATCCATGAATGTTCAGACATTTTGGGGATATCGACAAAAGAAAACAACTTAAGCATACATTTTTGTAATACCATAAATACATGATGCACTTCTGCAAGGTTATGTTTGCTACTTTTTCAATACATGCACTACTTGTAAAAAAAGCACGTAATAAATATACACGTATCTATGGTAACACTTGGAAATGATGAGTATCGTTATAAAATGGCAATGATGAGGATTTCAGTCTCAAATGTTCTGGATAATGTGGGGGCTAGGGAGCTCGGGTGAAGTGATGGATGATGGCACAGTTTGTTCTCTTTCACAGCCCTCGCTCAGTTGCCAATGTAACGGTTGCTCGGCCCGTGTGCACACAGCAGAGTGTAGGTCAGTCATGTTAAGCACTGGTGAACATGTGGATGACTCTTGGAAGAACTCCTCCTCCTTTAACATGCTCTGCATCATGAAAAAGAACATGCTAAGGGAAAGTACTTAACACGCAACATATGAATCTTTGGCACATATACATAGAATCAATAGCAAGCCAAAACTCAATAAAGATCTTACTGTAAGGTTGTCGATGCCCTCAGATAAAGCTTCTATCTGCCTGACAGTTACTTCAGAGTCTTGCATCTAATCACATAAAAGAAGTGAATTCTTAAAAAGGTAAACCTTACTTTATAAGGTAAGATAAAATGAAAGAAATCTATATTTCCAATTTGTTGTAGGTAAATATGCCAAACCTGTTCCAATTGGTTGAGTTCATCATCATACATCCTCCAGCCTCTCTGAAAGCAGTCACTTTTAGGCATCTCTACGTCCATGGGACAGACATACTCCTCACTCTCCTCCTGGCGCTTCCTCCGCAAAGTGCCAAGCACACCGAACGACAGCCTTCTGGGCTGAGAGACCAAAGGGATGAACACATGACCATGTGTGCAATGCCCTATTGTCAAGAACAATGAAGGGAATAATGGCTCTTATGTGTAGCATCTAAGTACTCTTGTGTGGCCTCCTTTTATGTCTCCACAGTTCAACAGAAGGAGGCTTCTGATGCTGTCAGAAGGAGTAAGGTCAGATAGTACACACTTAACAGGTTGATGAAGCCACTGAAGAGGAGCAAGCAGAAAGCTGCAGTAGTAAACCTGCCCCAAGCAAGTCAATTGCAAAGCAAACAAGCGACGGATGCAGTGATTCAATAATTTTATTTGCACTAAAATAACTTGCCTACTGCAGCTTTAATGACAGCAATTGTGCCTACCTTGACCCTGGCGGTGGCGGTGAGGACGGTGTAGTCAGGGTTCTCCAAGCACGTCTGTTTGAGCCTCTGGGCCTCAGGACCGATGAGCAGATGAAAATGTGTGGCAAGATGACGTCGCAGCAGGGTCTTGTTGGGTGGGATGTTAAGCAAGAGGGCCAGGCTCTCCACGTTAAAACGAGGCTCCAGTACCTGTAAGACGCCATACAAGTGTGAGCGATAAGAAAATGCAGAACCTAATGCAAACATTTAACCTATACTAATGTTATACAGAAACAATAAGAACTAGAGTACACAGTAAACGTGTTTGTTGGAGTAAAATCAAAGAACGGTGGCTTTAAGCTTAGTTTTTTTACCATGAGCCCTCCATGCACGCCGCTGCCTCTCAGGTTAGGTGCATACTCTGCCAAGTCCACAGACCTCAACCACTCCATCACCCTATGATTGGTCCACTGGGAGATCTCTGCCGGTGTGATGTTATTCTGCAGACAGAGAAAAGGAGTTTTAGTGTGACAATAGTAAGAAAACACAAGAAAAAAAGGATGATTAGGTTAAGGTGAAGGCTGTTATTTATTTTTATTATAAAAAAAAATATGTATTATTTTATTTCTAGGAATGTATTTACTTACAAAAAAAACTGTTTTGATAAAAAAAAATGATCTTAAAGAGGGGTTCTTGGATTAGGGTGCTGTTGAAAGCGTGGCATTAGAAAACTTGCTCATGAGTTACTTAAATGCCACATCTAAGACAAAAACACACCAGTGTATCGTCATTGTGCAACTTCTTGCAGAACTTAGGCTTCTTAGTTAAACAAAAAATATGTGGCCTCGAAGGACTAAGAGAATATTTAGATTTTTACACAAAATCAAGAAGAGGCCAATCAAGCAGCATTTGAATTGAATGGTAAGATAAAAAAATGATGGTAAAGTAATAAATCAACTCTATTTAATTTTCAATAATTACTATTTAGTTACTCAAACCTCAACATTAAGGTGTTAGTTTACTAATAAACCCCCTATGTATTACTGTTATTCGTGAAGTTGATGGCATTAGCCTCAACACTGGCCATTACCTCGTCAGACGGTCGTCGTCGGAGGCAGTTTGGCTCGAAGTGGTTGAGTCTTAGAACCTGGATTGCTCGCTTGATGCTAAGGTGGTGGAGAACACTGCCCACCTTGAGAGACAACAGCTCCTCCTGAGGGGCATAGGAATCACGTAATTACGATAACAATCCAAATCATTTAAAATGTCAAAAGAAATGAATCTTGGAAGAATTAAATGATAGTTGATCACCATAAAAAACAAGACTTGTCTTAGTTAAGTCAGTGCCCAGTTAATATTATACCTTATTTTCTTGTGGAAATATTTTCACACTATAAAATGTTTTCTCTGTCTGCAGAATAACATCAAACCAGAGGAAAGGCAACTTACCACGGTCATGTAATGAAGCATACGTCCATCAACACGTCCCTCATCAAATTGGCTTTTGTACTGTGGCAGGCCAATATCATCCAGCCATCCTACATTTTCCATGAAATCAATCCATCACTGTTTACATCAATTCATTGGATGTTTAGTAGGCTCAAGTTCATAAAAAGAAACTGTATTGTGGAACCAATTTAAATGTATTACATTAACGACTTTCGAATGATGAACTATTCAGTTAAATATAACAGTAAGATGAAATAAACATTTTCAATCACTCACTTGTCAACCAGTTGTGGTCCAGTTTTCCTTTAAGTTCATCCTCCTCTGAGCTAAGTGACTGGAGAGCCAGCAGCAGTTTCTTCTTGTGGAGTGGTTGCTTAAGCCCCAGATCCTTGTGGGTATAAGACAATAGGAGATCACACATACTGTTTAACGTGACCACATCCAAAAGCAGTAAAGCAAGTGCTTTAAAACAAGAAAAAAGGGAATGTAACTTTAAAGAAAATCAGTTTATTTAAAATCACAAAAGTGAAAACAAAACAATAGAAATAATAATAATAATAATAATAATGGACAGGAAACGAAAATTAAAGTATAGCACATTCACTTATTTGATCAAATTTTGTTGAAAATGCTGAATCGATAATGTCAAATTGTGTGATTTTAAATAAATAAATGAGCAATTTTTCCCACATTTTTAGAAAAGATTTTGACTAAGTCAATGTTTTGCCTTATCATAAGTATTCAAATTGCCTAGATCCGATAATATTGAAATCCGAGACAGATAGTGGATATTTAGAATGCTATGAGTAATACTGGCTGATCAGATATGCATTCTAAAGTCATGTTAATGTATCCTTAATGAACCACTAGAGGTATCTGTGCAACTGAGAATATCTACCTTCTCCAGGTCTTGCTGCGAGACCTGCAGTAGTGTGTGCCCAGAGTGGATCCAGCCCTGGCCGGGAGCCACATGGAGTCCGAGGCCCTGCTCATGGAGCCATGTCCACACTTGCGCCTTACTCCACTGTGCAAAAGGGACAGCTGCAGGACTGCGGGACAGGAGAAGAAGGGAAGAAAATCAATTCAGCTTCAGGGCAGAAGGGAACAGAACCCTGCAGGGAGATTGCTTTCGGCTACAAAGAAAAAAGTATAGGCATACGGAAACAATCCTTGTTTAGCCAATCCAGGTAATATCTACCTAGCGTTGAGTTGAGATGGATCCTGAGACCACCCAAGGCGGGGCCCAGCTGTGGCTCTGACTCCTCCCCTCCGGAACTCTGTCTCCGTAGGCTCCTCAGTGTTAAAGGAGGTGGACTGACTCCTTCTTAGCCTGGGAAGTGGAACCAAAAATATAATTTTTGCAATCTACCGAGAAAGTACTTAACTTTTTCAGTTCTATAATAATAGGCACCAAAGTGAACACAGATGTAAAAGATGGTAAGATATTCTGACCAAACCTGCCAAAGAACTTCTTGAAGCCTCTGGACTTCTTCTTGGCCTCTGGGGTACACGGTATAGTGTTGGTACTACCTTGAGATTTCTTTGATGGTGCCCCAGCCAAGTCCAAATGTTCTATGTCCTTATGTTCTGTCTCAGCTATGAAATAAAGTCCCATTAACACACTGTACAGCAAGGATATCTGGCATAACCCATCACTACAGAGAAACAAGCTCACAGACTGCAGCTCTAAGAGCCCTAGGCAATGAACACTACACCACTACACCTCCCTTGACCATCGCCATTACTTACTCCACCACTAAAAGCATATAGCATCACACCATTACCAACTAAAAAGCATCCCAACTCAGCCTTCATATGCAAAAGACTGGTTGATTAAACTGCAGCACAGACACATTTAGAGTCTTGAGACTGTAAATGTCAACTGTTCCAAAAAACAGACTTTACTGGCAGTTTGATTTGATGTCACAGATGGTTCAGTACAATAGATCAGGAACAGCAGAGCATAATTAGGTTAAGATACACACACACACACCCAGGCATAATACATGCAAAAATAATGGCACTAGGGCATAATTTAGGAAAGAGTAGGACCATTTATTACAAGATCTGACCAACCACCAAGACATGAGACTCTCTGTTGTTCAGCTTGCCTTGAAGATAGATGGTCTATGTTAGTACTTCTATTTAAATACTCTTGCAGCCGTATCCTCCTGATCTGCCATACTGCAGACATGACCTGTCCCTAAAGCCTCTTTCTACTGTACCTAACGTAGGTGCACTGGCACTTCGGCTGCGATCTTCACACCATATAGATCCATGGAGAAACATAGGAGAGCAATGACATACAGTAACAGGACGTTTGAATGTTACAAGTGTAATCAGAAAGACAGAAAAACCCGCACAGACAAAGATATGTTGAGAAGATAGCATGTCATATGTTACAGCATGATAAATATATCACTGTTAGAGGTTCACAATAAAGATTACATCTCAATAGACAAGCAACCCCCTTCCTTGTATATTACTATGCTGGTCCGCTGGTGTCCCCTCAAGCATAGGGCTCCACTGTCCCACTAACACTTTTGCTCGTGGTTGACACGTACCCAGATTTGGAGAGCTGGTCGTCCTCTTGCCTCCACGCATCTTAAAGAAGCCACGACCAAAGGAGGCGCGGGCCTTCTTAGTACCAAAACTCTCATCTCCTGTTGTGTTAGGTTTACCAGGGGATGCTGACAAGAAAATGGGTTCTTCTTTAGTGTTGCTCTGGAGAAAAAAACAAAACTCACTCCAGTTGTAGTTGTTTAACTGAACCACCAGGTGGAAAAACAACCCTGTTTGTGTTACTTTCTAGAAAATCGGGTGATTCCTCTCATATCCACCCAGGAAGCTGACACACTAACAGTCATTAATGAATTGAGTCCACTCAACAGAGTAGTATGGCTTGGTGACTCAGCACTCCCCATGTCATCATATCTTATCTCTAGCTACTGCTTTCTGCATGAGCTCACTGTGTGCGACGCAATGATGCTGCTCATCATTCTACAAACAGCGGCAGTTTAAGAGGGTAATTACTGGCGTTATGGATTTGTGTGTTGAAAGTACATCGAGTGGTTCAATTTTTCTCCCATTTCTAAGAACTTCAAGTTGAACCAATTAACGTTAATGTTTGTTTGCCTATAAAAAAAATATATTACCTGATTGGTGGTGTTGTGTCTTAGGGCTGGACCATCAGAGTGTGGGAAATCTAGAGAACTACAAACACATACATACAGTACAGTAATAAGTCCACATTTGGTCGTCTCCTCCTTCTGTCTTGTGCAAAATAAGGTGTTTAGAAAACGATGGCGGCATGGTAAATAACTTTGTATGGGCAAAGTGTTACCGCTGTGCAGTCTGTGCCTGTAGCTGTCTTTCTCGGTCCAGCTCGTTCATCTCTGAGAGGACCGCTATGCAAGGAATAGACTGTCTCTAAGCAGAGAGGGGAAAACCAAATATGAGAGAGCTTGAATTCAGCTAGATGGACTAGTTTTCAAATTGCGTACCACTGCTTTTTTGACAACTCAAGAGAGTATCACTTTTCAGCTGGGTTAATATCCACAGTACAACGGACTGCTGACATTCCTTGGGAAAAGAGACTTTTAGAGGAGGCCAAAAAGAAGGTTTTTCTAAGGAAGTATAGAGTCTGGGGTCTATCCTGTGTGTGAATTGTTTTGACAGGAGAGCTGTTTACCTCAGCAGACCTCCTTCCGGTCTCCCCCTCCAGCCCAAGGGCGGTATGCTCCAAATCCATGGCAACATGAATTGAGGGGTAATCTGGGATATCATCGTAATCATCTTCATTCAACTTGTCTGAAGAAGATGATAATGTGGGGTAATTGTTAACAAAATCTACAGTATAATCACATTCTTCTAATTTAACCAATAGGATAAAGAAGGACTGGTGTATGAAGATATTTTTCTGAAAATTTGAGTATTTTCTTTAATGTATCTTACCTTTCACCATATCCTGAACTGTTTTGTAGTGTGTGAGAGACTCCTGGAGCTCCTCTATTCTCTGTTCCTGTTGGTAACAGAGGGTTTGAAACTTTAAAAGATCGATTAAAGAGACACTAGAAAACTCAAAGGCAAGGAAGTGTTTTTCATAATACAAAGTACTATACATAAAACAACATTGACTTATACCTTCTCATCATTGGCTGACATTAGGGACTGCAAAACCCTCTTGATTTTCAACATTTCAGCTTCTGAGAAATCAAAAGCTTTAGCTTCAGCTTAGGGTTATTACATGTTGGTAACTGGTATTTCAGCATCAACTAAAAACACTGTTTCTAAATGTCTAGAATGAAGGTACTTTATTATAAATGATGTTAAAATTACTACAGTATGCCTGAAAAGCCCTGAAATACATTACATTATTTTTTTAGAGGGGCTAAGAAGCTAGTAGAAGACCAAACATGCTTGGCATGAACTCTTCAGACAGGTAAGATAAAAACCATGAGTAACCAAGAGACATATTTATCTCATTATGGATTTTACTTATATTGGTCATCTCTGAGATGTGACTTACCAAGAAGAGTGCATTTTGTTGAAGCAAGTCTACCCTATTAATGGCAACAAGATGGTGCCACTCATTATAATATTGGTGCAGTAAGGATGCTTGGAGTGGAGACACACAAGCTTTTGTTGAAATCCAGAAAATACTTCACCACAATCTTTATGTACACTGAATATATGGCTACTATTAAAATAGCTCCCACCTTTCTCTTCTTCATGTATTCTGTCTTGGCTTGTGATCCCAACACTAGTCTCATTCTGCAGCCTACTCAGATCACCTTCCCTTTCTCCCAGCAGCCTCTGCATAGTCTGCAGCTCTTCCTGTGTGAGAGAAAATAAAATATATATAGACCTACGCCATGTAAATTTGGACTATGCCAACAGGAACATTACCATACTTAATATATAGCCATCTCACAAACAACTAGGCCATGAGGGGTTGCCATAATTTAGGGGCCAGATGATGGCTCTTACGAGCTCTTCCAAAATGGAGTTAAATCCTCTTTCTCTCAGGCATTCCAGTGGGAGTTATAAATGTCAAACTAGTGATAAAATAATCCAATTGAACCTGATCAAATTAATGAAAATAAGCTTATGACATCAATAGACGAATTAGATTGACTTAATAACAAAAGCATAAAAACTTTTTTTCATTTCAAGCACTTACAGTTAGAGCTGGAAACTCAGAGAGACAGCAAGCAGAAAGCAGCAGTAGACAGAGAAGATTTAGAGGGCCTTAGAGACTGTATAGGAGGCAGAGTGGAGAAAAAGAGTATTTCATAGATGTTAATCTGCTGAAACACCTGTCCCATGAACCTCTAAAGGCTGTTTCCGTGTTGTTTGTGCTGTGTAGAGTTTTCAAATACAAGCAAAGTATATAGAAATCTGTGAAATGTTGTAAACAAAAGATGCATTATTGTGGCTCCTATTGTGCAGCTATATTTTTTGAAGGAGCTATGTGAAACTAATTCCTGTGCAACCTATGGAAAGTATAAACAATATCTGTTGCATTAAACTGGACTTACTGTCAGACTTTAAAGTGTTAGAGAGCTTACAATGTTTCCTAGAGAAGTCAGATCATACAAAGTCAGAGAAATGGAGAAGTCAGATGAGAACAAAACATTACAATGTGTAGGGAGGTCTAGAAGGCAGAGAGAAACGTAGCTAAAACTGCTACAGGGTGTAGCGTGAAATCACTTATGGCCATGTGTCATGCATGATCAGGTATCACGTCATGCCCGATCAGTTATCAATCTGTTCAAGTCCTGGCAGAACTTTGTAATTTACACTCACTTTGGTGGAAATGAGCTGCTTCTCACACAGTAGCCTTTCATTCTCCATATCCGTCAACCTCAATCTTAGTGCTGTGACTTCCTGGTACAAGCTCTGGGGAAGAAAAATAACTCTGTTACTTGTTTGGTCAAAGGATTGGAAATATCTACAAGTAAATATCTTTGTGGTGGGGCAGGCCTTTGGCTACGGATTCCAAACCAAGACAGCCGATACAATTCCAAAATGAACGTCTACCATGGGTAAAAGAAACGCCTACATAATATATGGAGACTAAAACCTGCCTTTAAAAGGAAGGGTCACACTCAATTACCATAAAACTGAATTATTCCCAGACGCTTCTGCTGGACTCCTGCTCCTTGGAGCCATTAGAACATAGAGGGAAGATTCTGAAAATGATCCTTACAAATAATTCACAGCCCATAGTACACTATTTTACAAATGTAAAAAAACTTCAGTTCATCATCACACGAAGTTCATCATACTTAGCGAAGTGTGATTTGAACCTGAAAAAGTATTTAACTCAAAAAAGTTCCTTAAGTACAGTATGTGGAAGATATTGTAATTGTCCTCTGCATACTCCTTGTAGGTTAAGAGGACCTAAAATCCCCACACTCAGAAGGCAAAAAGTGTTCTGCCATTGCTTCAGGCCTGTTGTGGGGGTGTTGACAGGCTGCATGGAAACCCTGACTCTTCCAGCTCAGTGGGGGGAGGCCACATGACATGAAATAGGGTGCTGGAGCAGGGGATCATATCAGCCCTTGCGCTGCTCTCATAGCCAACTAAATCTTTCAAAGAATCAAATAATGCATTGTTGGGATCTCCTGTCAACTATATCGGATCTCCTCCTCAACACATAATCCTTGAATGCTCCCCTTGAAAATATCCAAGAGGAATGCTATGACATCTATTTTTGCCAAATAGGCTTACCTCACTATCTCTGCATTCTCGCTCCACTGAGGTGAGCCTCAGTTTCAGGCTAGACACCTCAGTCATCAGCTCCAGTTTCTGCGTCTCCAAGGTGCTCCTGGTCAACAGCTCCTATGGCAGGGATGCACACTCAGTAGGGAACATTTCCATGATGGTTACACAGAGAACTATTTCCAACTATAAATTCTATAACGCCCAACAGTAGGCCTCACCTGTTGAAGTAATTCCTCAGTAGAGTTGAGCTTCGCTTTGTGATCTGTGAGGCACATGTCTAGGTCTCTTATCTTCTCCCCCTGTACCTCCACCTGGTCTGTTAGAACACTGATCTGGAAAGGGAACGCAATGTAATCATCACACATTACTACGGTCATGTTTCATCAGTTGATTCAAAAATGTGAGACTAAAAGAGAAAAAAACGTTTGCTAAAATTGCATGTTGTCGGCAACTTGCTTATGGTGTATCCCGTTGAGGTAATGCCATTTTAATGCACACACCTGAAGGACAAGACATTCCTTATCGCTCTCCAGGCGTGTGAGGCGCTCTTGGTGCACTGGCTCCATTGAGCCATGTCCGTTAATCTGAAACACAACCAAAGCCATGTCTGTAATAAGAGATTATATGCAACTGTTTTTTAACACCCCCCTTTCTTTGCTGATCTAAAACAACTAATCAGATAAATGTATAATCAAGGTTCCTTTCAGCTAGTCCCACTGTATTTTCACTTTCGCAGGGAATGAAGAGAATGTCAGAGAAGAGCTTAGGAGTATTGTCTTAGTGTTGTGAGGGTGACAACCTCACTGATAAATGGTTTGTAAGCTTACAGGTCAGCAACAGGTAAACAAAGAAGAGAAACTAGCATAATATTTAGATAAGTGCCTTAACTTCCTAACAATTAAACCACATGATTTTCCTTGGAGCCACGGAGAATCCCTAACATGCTAAGTCAGTTATAGACAGGCTGGAGTCAGTTTTGTTGTCCTATAAAAGTGCTTTGTGGGTTAAGAGGAAATTAAATCCAAAGCAAAGCTCCAACAAGATTTCACCGACGGAAGGAGAGAGCAGAGAGAAAAAGCAGGGGAGAGCTGAGAAAGCATAAGCCGATCTATAAATCATATCAAGCTAGTCTAACGGAAAACATTTTCCTACGACACACATTGTTATTCTCACAGCTTGTGATACCAATATAATCACCATACAATTTACTATAGTGAAGGTATGAATAGAGGGTTGCAAACAGAGCATAACAAAGCCCACCACTGCTACACTGATCACGGGTAACAGCATGTGATTCGTTAAAGAACTCTATACATTTAGAGTGTCCTGATTCCCTAGGTCTCTAATTATAATTCAAGAGCAAAGCATTAAAGCCAACATCACAATAGCAAGGACTCAATAAATGAGCGTTTCAGAGTTTTTAATGGTGGGCTCAGACATATGGCTTACAGTTACCATTCGACCCTGCAACCATTCCACCAGTCCCTCTGCAGTGGTGTCTGGGATCTGGCAGCGCAGGCTGTCCCTTTCGTCAGTGTCCATCAGCTCCAGCGCTGCCCGCAAGTCCTCTAGCAGGTGCAGTGCTCGCAAGCTGCCCAGGAAAGGGGAGTTGGGAGACTGGCAGTCAAACAGGCCATTGGAGTAGTCCATGGCCTTGGAGCCTGCATGGACAGAGACCGGGACAGGTTATAGGGTTTGTATTTCCATTTGCAGTGAAAGCAAATAGGTAATACAGAACTATAAAGACATCTCTTCATTTTTTTAAGTCGCATTAACCTCTGCAGTGTCTTTGTTCTAAAATAGAAATGCTTTCAGTAATTATAACCCCCATGTCCAGCTGTGGGAACATATGTATAAGCTTGTGTCAGCAGTGAGGGAAGGGGGTGGGATGAAGACGGTGGTTTCTGTGGAAACAGGGGCTGGAGGATGTCATGTGATTTGCCATCCTTCTTCTATTAGAAAGGTCAAGGCTATAATTACACCAGTCGGCAGAAAAGTGGGATTTCTCAAACAGACAAGCCTGTTCTGTTCTGCTCTGCAAGAGCAAAACATACCGTATTACCAAAACATTAAGACTAATGCACTTCAATAGCTGATATTGCACGAGCTTGAATTACTTTAATTTTTAATGCAAGTGTGTGTGTGTTCCAGTAAAAGTCATGGATAAATATGATTCCATTCAAGACAGACAATCTTAATTTGAGCAATATTCCACAGCTTTAATAAACGAGACCATGTGGTGTTGTGGCTAATGGCCGTTTATCTTTTGCTTGACCTGGAGCCCCTCTATTTTCAGTGTGTGCCAGATTCAAGATTCAAGGAATCCACTAATCATAGCCCATGTCCACTTTATATGCCTAGGACTAGCCTGCATAATATATTATTACCTGCTATGATCCCGTCCATTTGTTCCAGGGCTGCTGCCAACATCTCGCTGGCGTCTGACATCATCTTTACTCCACTGAGAGACTGAAAGAGCAAGAGACAGGTATGATTTACAGAAAAGAAGCCCACTGAAAAAAATTGGAGAGTGGTTGCTTTCTTACATGATGTAGCTGATGATTAACCAAAAGTCATCTCATCCTTGTCCGAGAACTACAATACAACTTGTGATTTAGTCTACCTGCAAGTGAAATGGAGATAACTCGATGCCAATGCCATATTACAGGATTCAAGCATCCTGAGCCTATCATTGAATTTAGTGGAAAATCAAAGCAGGTAATAAACGGTTATTTTGTCCACGTGGGCTTGATCAAGTTAAAAAAGATATTTTAGACTAATGGACTGGAATTTTTGTTTCAGGCACTGATAAATTGCATTTTGGAAAAGAATGTTAAAAGTATAATGCATAGAACTTATTAGATTTAACTTCAGCAAAGTGTCACTGCTTAATTCCAGGACTTTTACACATCTAAAACAAAACTGAAGAGGAACTTGTCAGGTGTAGACTTAAGATTGTTCTAGAGTAAAACTTGTCTTTTCAGCCTGGTTAATGATCTCACCACCTGCTAAGTGTAGAAAGAAGAAAAATACATTTCAAGCTTTGCAAAAGATTGACATGCATGGCAACTGAAACTTGCGGCTGCGTTGCAAACTCTCTTAAAATTAAATTCCAGTATTTTGACTCCATTCCCATTTCCTGTGAGCAGGCCCGTCACAGAGGTTTGAGCCTAGGGTGGGCTACGTGGGCCGTGTGGAATAATAGTACTATTCTCCCAAGGGTCTCTAGCATAAGTGAGTTGGTATGATCGGAATCTCAAACTTCCATAACAAAGCTAGGCAGCGTATTGCCAAACATTCTGACCAAAGGGATTCACTCAAATGTCACATGGATTTCATTCACCCAAATTGATCAGGCAAGACCCCTAACTAAATCAAAGCTATTGGGTTTAAAAAGGCTAACCAAAGGCCTTTTCAAATTGTCAGTCACAAAGGGAGCGTTGGAGTGCCATGATAAAGTGGAAGGCAATCCAAGTGAGGCTTGCTAGGGCTCGAGCACTAAGAGTAGGTAAAATACTGAGGTCTTTGATTAATTTCCTCTTTCTTTGGAGATAAGCAACAACATTCCACCATTGGCCTCGGTCAGAGCTTAGAGTAAGGGACTTCCGGTATCAACAGAGGGATATTTGTGTTAGCCGCTTCAGTCACAAGGCCTTATGGCAATGGAGTAGGCAGTCACCGCAAACACTGCAAGTCACCAGATATCCACCAAAATTAAAAAAGGACTTTGAAAACCAAAGGATATGAAAACTTTGCAAAAGAAATGGGTAGGGCTTTACCTTTAAACAGGGTAGGCTTTAAAATGGAACATCCGTTGCCAGGCTTTACTTTGGTCCACTATTATCTTTAGAGCTGGACACGTTCACTCGCTCACACGTTTGAAGAATTTATGATGAGGCCTCTGGTTATAATTTTCCAGCTTTCTGGTAAGACATGATGTAGCCAACTACTGATGACATTGTATAGTTTGCCCTGTCATATAAATGTTTACTAATCCTACACTCTCAATGTTATGACACCTTAGTCATGTTCACCTCAAATTTACATTAAATTATAGCCTATTTAAATAATAGGTTTGATAATTGTTGTGTGATTTGAATATTTTCATAAGCACAGCACGAACTCGATGTCTACAACAGTACCTTAATCACCCCAATATTAAGCCTTAACAGCCATGGAAAGTAGTATCAGTAATTGGCACACACTGTAAGACCATTCACTTTATAAACGTACTGCGCCCAAGACCAATAAAACACAAAAAGCTGACGTGATGTAAGGAACCAAGACTTTCCATTTCATGCACCACTGACAGATTTACTCCAGAGTTAAAAACCACAGCCTCAATGGAAACATCAGTGGGCACTATAAGGAAATATGCACTAAGTGAACTTGTTGCTCAGTTCATCAGTCTGTAGCAGTGAATCCTTCAGACATTCCTGAGCAGGCCAGTGTTTCCAGAGATCTTACTCCGGTGCCTGACACTATCATCTCCCTGACTTGGGGGAGTTACGAGTAGCTTTTTTTTTTTTACATCAACCAGATGTAGAGCATTGGTGGGAGGTGCAACATATTCTAAAAGAAAATATAGACCCATTGAGAAGGTGGACTTGCTTTCTCACCGACATGTGCACGTGCACGTTCACGTTCACACACACACCTTGTGTGCCTTTGTTCCGTTTAGCTGCAGACCAGCAGAGTTCCAGCTGCATTACAGATGTGTCCTTTAGGGATAAACTGGCTTAAACGTGCACTAATTCAATGAGCAGGCAGACAGACAAAGACACTGATCATTACACAGCTAAATATTGCTTGTTGCTTCAGCCCCATTTCCAATGAATGATGACCAGCAAGGTTTTAGGGGCGTTTGTGCAAATCACTCAAAAGGCATCTGAATGTGTAAAATGTCTCTCTGTAACTCTTCTAGGACATGTTCTAAAGGACCTTTTGTCCTGGCTAGCGTAAGGGCAGTTGCAGTGCTTCCCTCTAAGGTCACTACTTACTGCTTTAGTGGTAGCAACAGTTAGACGGCAGATACAAGCAGCTCTTTGTTTTGGATGTTGTCACATGGTGAGAGGGGGATACTGATCCCAAAGAAACAACAGTTTTGCCACACATTCATCTAAACTACACAGTCAAAATGCACCTTGGAGGTCAAAAGAAACGTGAATGTATCGAGTAATTAAATAAAGTCACGTTTGCATTCTGAGTAGGAAAAAAAATGTCTATGACATATCGAGACATCCTAAAAGGTCTTAAGTGGAAGTGTTTCGGGTAATGCAGCTAAAAGCATCCTCACTCTTTATTTGACCTTGGTCTGTTCTGTCAGGAAGCACTTCCTGATACATGCATACAAATGTCTGGCTTTGAAACACAGCTTTTTACTACTAACTCTGGAATATGAATCCAGGCAGAGCTCTTAAAGTGGTCAAGTTGTTAGTGGGAGTTGTTAGTTCATAAAGGCCCAGAGAGCATAGATTATTGTGTCTCTGTGAAACTTTGGAAAACAATACTGAAATGATTGTGTGTCTAAACCTAACCTTTAGATATAATTGATCATGGCTGAACGTCTTACTATTCTAACTTTGGTAAACTACAGAAGAGAAATACCATTTACCAACACAGGATTAAACCAGGAGCCTAACGGAAACGCAAGTCCTTCACAAATTAACTTACCAAACTTTGTTGGTCTTGCCTAAACATTGTCCAAATGGGGGGAAACAACTGAGGTGGGCTATAATAATTCCCAGGAGAGACATACCACCAGTGAATATTTGTACCTGTCTTTTTCTTTGGTAGAAGGTTATATTTACAAAATCCTAAAAACAATAATGCTTAAGTAAACTAGAACTCAAGATCAAAGTCACATTAACACTACACTGAATTAATTGAAGCAATTGTCTGTATATGGAAAGCCATTGGTTTTCTAAGTGTAGTTAGAATGTGCAGTGACCGTGTCAGTCTGAGAGAAAATCTTTTGTTATGCTTTCAGTTTACCCAAGCAGAACCCAAGACATAATTTGGAATAGCAACAGGCAGTAGACCAGACAATGCCTGAGGAGCAATCCCTGAATAAGCCCAACTAATGAGCAAGCAAATCCAGCTCATTATATAGGAATACTACAGGCATTTTGCTAGATTCATCAGAATGAGATTTGAGTTCCAGATTTAGTTGGCTGATTACTTTACTTTTCAGTTAAAACAGCTCAGTGGGCCTGCCTGAATTAAAGTTAATTGGGCATTCAAAATGTACCTTAGAAATAATAAACGTATCGAAAATCGTTTCTCGTTTGTGAGAGTGCAAAATAGTTTTTGCTTGTTTGTTTGTTTAGTTGTTTATGTTAGCGTACTACACATTATATATATATATATATATATATATATATATATATATATATATATATATATATATATAAATATATATATATATATATATATATATATATATATATATATATATATCAGCAATTCTGCAAAGCTTGGTTCTAAAACGTTCCTGGATATATTCTAAATTCACCCCAACATATCAAAAACAACCTTCAAATATATGAAGAGAAAATACTTTTTTCACTGATGGGTTCGGAGGCTACTTTGTAAAATACCTAAACCAGATGGAGGAGTCTACCTTGAGCAACGCACAATTTAAAAGCGCAAAGACAAACGATAAATGCGGTCAAGCCAAATAAAACACTTACCCTATCTACTGAATAACTTCAGCGATCAAACGCTCGGGTTAGTAGTTATTCCTCAACTTCACGTTTCAGTGCTGGTTTTAGTTGTACAGAAAACCTTCCCCATTGAAAGTTTCATTACGATTACTCTGAGTGTGAGGAACACGGTGGAAGCTGTGGGTTACTGACAGCCAACTGCGCTTGCGTTTGTTTAGGGCCAATCACAAGCTTTGGATTTCAAGTGTAGTATGGTATGGAATTATTTTTGTGTCAAAATAATATCAAGACAAAGGATCATTTACTTCAAGCTAAATGTATTAATTCTATTTTCACGAAGGTTTGCATGAATAAAACCAGCTTTTTTTGTGAATTTGGAATATTTGACACAAACTTCTGTTCAGTATGTTTCAGAGTTAGAGCCAAATTGTTTTAAGTAAACTTCCCAGAAATGCAGCGCAAACTTAACAAAATGTTGAGAACTGTGTTACTTAGCTCGCAAAAGTCACAAACAAGTATATAGCACCGAACAAAGTTAAGAATGAAGAAAATCACAAGCAAAATTACATTGGTTAATACAAAATACTGTTTTATTTGCAAAAGTATCCATACTTTGAGCGATTCTTGCTAATAAATCGGATGTGGTTGCAATTTGATTTCAATACACTTTTAATTTAAGTAAAAAAAATGTATTGCAATTACTTTTCACCAAAACATATTCCATTGAGGTTAAAGATGTCTTCAATTGTTTGAAAGCTTCAATGTTTGATTACGTTCGAGGTCTGTTTTCAACAATCGTCATTAGCTCCCTCCTCTTGTGATAAAAGTCAGTGAATCCAGCAGATGGCGCTGGACCTCTTTACATCTATTGAATTGATGGGTCTGGTCTGACCTTTGCATTTGAACACAAACAGCAACACAAACTTATATTTGAAAGCCATTCCTGCAAAATGTGCAAAGTAGATGACTGAAAGAGAAGGCCAGTCCAGGTTGAAGATTGATTGATTGAGCAGAAGAGCAAGCATGATTGGTTGAGAGCATTTAGACATTGTGAAATTTCATTAGAATCTTTTCTGGGAAAGGAGCAATCCTAGAACTGTGATTTTATATGCAACATATTTTTGGGACTCAATCCGTTAGAATAGTGTAATCCCCTTGTTTGGTTTCTAAAGGAGTTTACAGAATGCACATAATTGACAAAGTACCTTTTGCATTAATAGAAAAACTTTGTCCAGGTTCTAACGTCAATTTTTTTTCGGATAAAAGACTTATTGCCTCCCCACAGTTCGTCTGCCTACACCCTAACAGAAAATAACATTTGTAAAATGTCTCATAGCTAACAAACAAGCACTCATAAAGAACATGTTTGATATTCTATGCAGTATCTCTGAGCTGACCCATTTTGTATGCTGAGCGTGTGGCTGTGTATTAGTCTATCACCATCTGTCATAGGACAGAACAGTATGATTGTTGTGTACTCATATTAGACACATATGTCTATGTGTATGGCGGTCATTGGCAGTCAGATTAAAAATAACTTTATTCTTGATTCAAGTCTGATTGTGGCTCTCCCATATAGTCCTGTTATGACAAGTTGCTCTGCAAGTTCAAATGAAGTGTTTTGTTGAATTGTAGCAGGCTATATGCAATTTGTCAACAATTAGTTTGTTCATGTGTGAGCGTAAAACATGCAGGCCTCAACAACCCTCTCGACAAATCCGGTTGGGGCTCTGGAAGTGACACGAGGAACAATTTAAAATACATTGAAACATTTTATATACTAAGTTGATGGCTAGATTATCTTCTGATTGTGCAAATAGCACGTTCCATTTTCTGATTCAGCTATTGTGGCATATCAAATTTCATGACTACAGTAAATGAAAATAGTTAGAATACAAGTCACATTAACTCACGAACTAAGTATATGTTAAAGATTTATGAACAGACTGTATGGTACTACATACTCTCTTCTGGCAACAGGTTAGATCTCTCATACACAATTAGTATTTCTATGAAGTTTTTTAAATCTGTTGCTTGCAAATTTTTGTATGTGATATTGTGAGATTCAGTAATATATAATTTGAGGAAGAAATGGTTCAACAGCCACCATACCAAGAATGAGGGTATCATGTAGAAATGTAAGCTTTAGCACTACAACTGCCTCTTTACCTTTTTTGACAAACCTTGCTTCAAGTCTCGATTCATTTTATGCTTTCATTTTCTTTCATGCAGTGTCCTTCTTCAACTGTTATGCTCCTTTTTCAATAGCCGCCTCCTCCTTTCACTAGCCTGGGAACAGCAAATGAAAATCATATTTTTACATACTCTAATAAACTTGAATTTTATAGTTAGCACATTTGTGTTTTCGATTTTATTCAAGCTCTATGCATTTCATAATAATAACCATTTCTTAAAATTAAAAACCATGCCCAATCAATCTTCCATTTGGTGTTATTTGCTATTTTGATGACTGAATGGATGTGAGCTCAAGTGGTTCGAGGCAATAAGTTATTATTAAATCGTTCAGTTTTGTTGCGCTGGGGGTCAGAACAATTGCAACACTCCTTTATGTATTTATTTATTTATTACATAATATTGCTGACAGAGTGATAATGAATGAGATGAGGCAAGACAGCAGGGTCCCTGGGGGGTCCAAAAGACCCCTTCCTGAAGGGCAAGACTCCCTAGCTTATACATAGGTAGCCACAATGTTATTCACCAGCAATCTGCTAAAAAACATCTCTTCAGTTCTCAGCAACCTATCGAGAAAAAAATGCATTGCTTTATGTCATTAGTTATTGTTCTGAACACTGCTGTGAACAGTGCTTTGTGCTTTGCAACAGAGCACACTTAAAATAGCCCATGTCTGGTGCTGTCCATCAGCGCATGAGGAAAGCACCTTATACGCCCTGACCCCCCAACCCCCCACCACCAACACCACCAACACCACCACCGCGCACACACACACACACACACACACACACACACACAAACACACACACACACACACACACACACACACACACACACACACACACACACACACACACACACACACACACACACACACACACACACATACACACACCTACCCCACATCCCCCATCCCCAAGTATATAAGAAAGAGGCCAGAGCCCAGCAGGGGAGCCTAGTGAAGAGCAGCACTTACAAACGGTAATAGAGGTGCCAAGGTGCAGCTACTTAACCACGGGGAGGTGAACCACAAATTAAAGACACACCCTTATGGCTCTTTGGAGAAATCCACAACCTGTTTTCTTCAAAGCTGTTTTCTTTAAGCACTGGAGCCCACTTTTGTGTGTGCTGTTTTAAAATCCTTGACTGTGTGGACACACTCACCCAGTACCTTACAGCTTTAGATTCATCCAAGAGATGGTCATTTAAGATAAATCCATGAGTAATTTCCATCTAATCAGCCAAACATTATTGAGAGTAAATCTTCTATGTAAAATCTTTGGATAATCTAGTACTATAATCTGATAAAATGTGTTTATATGCTAAGTAAATATAATGAAGAATGATGATGAAGCTCAGGTAAAGCATTGATTCAAAGAAGGTTTCTAAGGCTTGGACCCAGGTCATAGAAGTTCACATACAGAGAGTTGGTCTGAACGCACTGGACACATAGTAGGAAGTGCGGTTCTCTTTGTCTGACCACCATTATGTTACTAGGTAACAAACACGTCCTAAAACATCCATCTGGTTCTCATAAACTTTCTCCACTTTACAGAAACTGCAAATGTGGCACTATTCCACAAACTGGGGGCTTGCTTGACCAGTGACCCTTTGTACTCAGAACATTGAGAACATTCTAGAAAATTCATTGCAACAATGTACCATAAAGGTTATTTGAGCTTCTGTATCTCAAGGAGGCAAAGTCAACCCCTAATCGTCATTGAGAGATTAAGTGTAGTGTGTAAATCTATCCTCCCATTTATTGAACTAGGGTTGCGATAAACTAAGAGCAGTCTTAGCCTTTTCTAAATCATACAAGATAAAATAAATACAGGCAGGCAAATGCATAACACATTTGGCTACGGACGACTTTCACAGACTTTCACTTTCAAATAAGGGGTTCTTTCCCAAACCAGAGATGTGATTTGCAGGAAGAAACGTAAGTCATTGCGTTACCAGATGTCAAAAAGACAAAATGACCTTTCTTGATCACTCCTCCATTGAGCCATTGAGGGAAAGTGTTACGGCTAAACATGGTCCTGAGAATTGCTGAAAATATTCTCTTTTACTAGCAAATGGATATTGCAATCAGAAACATGGTCTGGTCCAATATTTGTTAAATCATTTTTCACATGAATCACATTCTACAATGGGGATGTCTGTCAAATTCTTACTTTAAAGTAAACCCTGCTTGGAGAACTACACAGAGAGTTATGTGTGCACAGTGATTATCTTGACAAGTCTCATTATCATTTGCTTACATTCTTAATCTCAGAAAATTTTACATTTTAGATAACCACATCAAACATAGTGATATGGAAATTATGACTTTGGAAAAACATTTTTTTATACACACTCTTAACTAATCCATCTGCAGTAGCAGGTCAACAGTAACTTGCCACTATAGGCAGACTTTCAGGCTTTCAGTCACTAAGTGGAGGAGGGGAATAATTGGACCATCGGCTAAGCGGAAAGCATCTCTGATTTATCTTCAGGTACCAAGCAGGAAACCTAGCAACCGACAACTCCAGACACAGCCTGTTACCCCTTCTCCAGGTGTGCCCAGGTGCATACGCATTTACACATTCAGCAACAGACACACATCGACGTGCTGTTGCAAAAGCAAAAACACAACAACAAACAAATTGATTTGACTTTTTTTTTAACTATGAGAAATTGCGAGGGGCTGAGTCAAGGATAGAATTGCCTGATATTAAATCAAATTGAGGGAGCAATTGCTTGGAAAAGCAAGGAACGTATTGTATAAAATATTCAGATGTGTGCAAATTAGCATTATATAGATGAGAATGACTGAGTGATCCAACTCAAGTTCTCTTTCTGTGGTGTATGATTTGTTAAACTCATGTAATTAGCTGGAGCCAAGATTACATCAATAGGTGATGTGATATCATCTCTGTTCTTATAGGACCGAGCAATGAATGATAAATTAATTAGGCTACCTCCAATCTCATCTGATGACAGATGAGATCCCATATGTTTGCGTTATAAATGCAATTATATTTAGATCCAGCCCTTCATCTGCTGTCTGTAAAAGTAGATCAAATTTCATGTCACTTTGGAAGATTCTCCTTCAGAAAAAATATTGGCATGTCTGGAAGTGGAGATGTGTGTTTGCACAAGTGCCAGTGTGCATTAGTCCTTATGTGTGCCTGTAACTATGTGTGTTTTTCTGTGCACACATGTTGGACACAGCACTAACTAGCTGTATAACCAAGTTATTGTATCTAAGTTCTGCTGTATCCTTATGGCACATACAACACAGGATGAAACTTGTTCTCAAAGTGCTTGCATTTTATTTCTGTTATTTTACTGCCTGGCTAGAATCCAGTGTACCTAGGTATTAGAACAAATGCAGATTGCAACTGTCAACTATTTATCCCATTAAATGGCCTTATTCTGATAAAATAACATTTCTGTTTTTGAGTATTCTAGATAATGTCAGGATATCTTAAATACCGTAATATGGTTAATCTTAAATAGATTGAGGGCTACTCTTAAGTAGAGTTAGAACCTATTCCCAATAGACTAAAAGGAATGGGTTTACATAAGATGTCTTCTTAGTTGGGTTAGAAGGCTTGCTCAATAACATGTGTTATTGATTCACCACAAAGTAAAAGTAAGGTAAATAGACACAAAAGGTATGTTCTTGAGGGGAATGGAAAGCATTACCTAGATACAATGGCACAGACCAAACAGGGCCTGGGCTCAAATTGAGAAAATCGTACATCGCTCTTTTAATTTTGGTCTCATAAAATGTAAGAAGTGGTTTCCCTCTGTCTCTCTTGGAAAATTCCATAGGTTGTTTTGACTTTGTTGATTTCATCATGTCCCCACCAAGGCTACATAATTGCCTTTCAAATACCACACAGAGAGAAGGAGAGAACAGTTTTCTTCAGCTCCCCTTTCAAATAAAATCACTGTGAAAAACATGTACTAAATCCCCATTGTTTGAAGGACTTTGCTATGGTGAACTATACTGTAGAAAGGTTGCTGTAAATGATAACAGAAATATATGGGCTCTAGTAAGTTGATGAAGTACTGATCTTTTATGAGGAGTGGATCAGACTGTAGGTGCCATTCTTCCAGGAGACATCTCCAGCTGAGTGATGAACACAGATTAGAATATAATTGTCTCATCAAATAACCATGATAACAGTAACCTATATTAATAGTGAATGAGAAAAGCCTAAGACACCTTCCAATGAGGTTACAGTGAAGTTGTTTAAGACTAGTCTTTCTTATGAACAGATTTGAAGGTTCAATATGGGGAAGTCTTTGGATAGTTCACTTCCCAAAATGTTCACTTGATTTAATGTTTTTGGTACTGAACTTATTGTGTGATATAATTCTAAAATTATTCAATTAGGATTGTTGTTTCCTTGTAGCTAGAAAACGTAGCTTGAATAAAAACCCAATTTCAAGCTCAATTAATATGCAACTGTTGTTACAACTGTCGACAGTTTATAGATCTACTCAAAGCCACAAATGTGTTGCTAGTAAAACACTTAACCCTTTTACTTTTTGAGCCACCAAGCGTTAAGAGTCAATCATTTAGGATGGTGGTACTGTAAGGTACCTCCCTGTTATGTATTTGTGCGTGAACGTTTCCCCTTCTTGTAAATTAATTCCCCAAAACTACTGCAAAATAAAAACAAATTCTCATCTAACCCCACTAAAACATAAAAGGGTGCAACTCAAATAATTAATGATTGAATAATATATTGCTAACAAAATTGTGGAACCGTGTAGGACAATGAGTCCTGAGAAAAAAGGTCAGGTCTGGCTAACCAGTCAGCTTACATTAAGCAAACACATCCCAAACTCTTTTAAAATCCGAGAGAACCCATGAAAAGGTCAGGTATCGTCTAGACAGCTCACTCATGCTCCTGTACACCTAACTGCAGTGCGAGGGAAATGTCGGGCGACACCCAGTCATATTTGTGTTATTAAAAAATTCTCAGCGTTGCTTTTTGATCACAATAAAATCCTTTGTTAGGTCATGGACTGTAGCCCTTGGAATACTTTATTATGCCTACTAAGCCAAGTCATAGCAAAAAAAAAATGTTGGTTAAGTTTAGGCAAACCCTTTTTGTTAACCAAAATCCAATACTAATGAAAAGCCCAATGGAAACTATAAGAAAAAAATTTGGATACTTGGTAAGTTTATTATTTCAAAAGCTATGCAGCATCCCTAAGAGAAGCTGAAGAAATAAGTAAGAAATATATTTTTTTCTTTTAATAGACACAAATTGAGTAGAGTAGTTAATAGTCAGATTTGAACAATGGTGCTGTTCACCATATTGCACAACTATGTAAATGATCAATTCAATGCACACCAACACATAGATATAAACTTTAACAGCGGAATGAACAGAGTTCATATTGCTCATGTACCTGGATCCTCTTCATCCACAGGAGGGTTGACTGACTCACAGCTCTAGTGACTGGGGATGTGAGAACAGCAATGCTAATTTTATGCTAACAATCCTGAATTGAACCTGTTGCCGTGACATGCTGTCATAAAGGGTAACAGTGTAGGTGTCCAATATTAGCTCCAAGCCCTCGGAAAGCCTGTGGCATAAGCTTCTCGTTGCCTAGCTCACGTTGGCGGATCAGACCTTCACTGGCCACTGAAATTCAAGGTCCGAAAGGAAATTCTGTGCTTGGGACAAATGAGCTGTCCCACTCTACTGGACATCCAGTGGATGACATACGCAAATGATTTTTCCTGATAATTTACATGACATTATAGCTGTCATTTAGCTGTTCAAAACTGTATAAATAATCCCCATACATAACACACATGATACTGTAAATTGTCAATTTGCCATAGTTAGACGATCACAGTGCAAACACACCTTGTGCTTTCAAAGTTATTTTGTCTATCGTTTTCGCCTCAGTACGAACACTTCCCTAAGATCATGAAGTCGTTCCAAGCTGTGTCCAGTTTACTTTGCAAGTCACGCTGGGGAAAAAAAACACATTTATAAAATATCTTTGAACAATTCACTTTGTTCTAAATTAAGGCTACACCCTTTCACATCATTTTTTTTCTTTTATTCTATTGCAGGTGAATTCTCCCTATTGTCTGTCGTTCTGTGCGTCCTTCCTCTCTCTGTCTGTCTCATGTTATGAAGAGTCCAGCGTAGAAAGCAATTCCTTATTCTTTGATCTCTTAGGGACATACTGCAGACACCTTGAAAGTTCAGTCTCAACACCTGTCTCGCTGTGTCTGACAAGCAGTGCCAGGTTGCCTCCTCGGTATGCCAAAAGGGAAGAAGCAGGTACACCCTTACAGACTCACACACAAATGCAAACACACACACACACACACACACACACACACAGACACACACACACACACACAACAAGAGATTTCATTAAGAAGTCTCCACAAATCTTCTCTGTCCACAAATGGAATTACTGTGGCATTATCAAATGGCTTGTTGTATCAGTCAGCATTTTTAGAATGTTGTTGACTGTAAATTGTTAGATAAGATTACAGTTTTACGTAGACTCTTTCCAGTCAATCGAGAGGTATGGAGAAATTTTTGTTAGAATGGTACTAGTTCAAAGGAATATGTTGAGAATACACATTGTTATTCTTGGGTGTGTGTGTGTGAATGGAACTGTCTAGAAATGCATAATCAAACACTGGAATAGACCTCCCCAAGCTATATATAGAGAGATGTTTTTTTTTCAGTTTGTCACTGAGAGCCTCTGTCAGTGTCGCCCAAGGTAAAGGACATCTTCAATTGCAATTAGCGCAGAGAAATAGGTAGACTGGTAGACTACCCTAATGTCTAGAGGCCCTGACCGCACATTTTGGGTTGTTTCTTTTGGTTTTTAGACCATAGAATTGAGTGCTACTTTGAAAGAAGATTTAATACGGCCTGTTTTTTTAAGGGAAGAACCGTCATGTTTACTGTCTGTGCGTAAGTGAGTGATTTGTTGTTTGTGTGCATTTGTGAGTCTGCCTGTCTATCTACCCAGTGGCAGTGCATTAGAAAGAATTCTGTTACAAAAGTGAAGGGTTGTGAGCAATAAAGTGCTGGGCATCAGAGATGCAGGCAGCATTGGCTTTTGCTTATTTCCTGCTTGAAGGGTACAATTACAAAGAGGGGATAACACTTGTCCCAAACTCCCGCTGGCCTAAATTATTTAGATACGTTCTTCAAAATGGCCGATGCAACCATAAGGAGTAGTCCAAATATGATCTGCTTGAATTGATATTGTAGAGTGGTGAGGTTGACTGTAGGCAAAATGGGAGAGACAAAGTAATTATGTTTCCAGGAATCTTAGACCTGTTGACAGTAAATTGCAGTTTGAGAGAGAGAGAGAGAGAGAGAGAGAGAGAGAGGGGGGGGGGGGGGGGAGACAGACAGGGAGAGAGAGAGAGAGAGAGAGAGAGAGAGAGAGAGAGAGAGAGAGAGAGAGAGAGAGAGAGAGAGAGAGAGAGAGAGAGAGAGAGAGAGAGAGAGAGAGAGAGAGAGAGAGAGAGAGAGAGAGAGAGAGAGAGAGTTGCTTGTAAAGGGTGCGTTTTGACTTACCCATTAGACAGTGTTATATAATAATATTCTATAGGTTGTCTTGTATAGATTTGTATAACAGAATGCTATGTGCATTCAATTTCCAAGCAAGAAAACCAGTGTCATGCTACTATTGGGTGAATAAGTTATATTACATGCTTGGGAAACCATATAAAAATCTGGTCGGTTAGATTAATCGGCAAGTAAAATGACTGCCATGACACAATTGGTCTGTCCAAGTAACAAGTCATCATTTGACAAGAAGACATGGAGGGACTTCGTTTTTTCATTTAGAAGAATCCATTGCAGTCTGAATTCAGCTTAGCTGCTGCTCATGAAGTGGAAAACAAATACAGAGTTCTGAAATCCTTCCTGGTAACCTTCCATCAAGCTGGAGACCAACATAGGAACAGACTGTTCCTGACTGGAGTTGTCAACCAGTATACACAATGCCTGAGAGCTGACTGAGCAAGCTGGTTCACAAGATACCACAATAATTGATGTAAATTAGTAACAATCGTCAGAATCCAATTTTACTCTTCATGCAAACTATACCTTTTTACCAGTTGTTCATGTCCCAAAGCAATGGCTTGGGTGCTTCCAGTGTTGTGAGACACATTTATTAGATGGAGTCTAAGAGAATTGTCTGTCTCTGTGATTACAGTGCAACATTTTCCCCTTGTTTTTCAGTGGCCTAGCCACGCCGACCCTGTCAGTGTCAATCTTGTCTTGTCTGTAATTACGACGAGTTTACTCCTGTCAAGGCTGTGAGCTGTGGCAGGCTCTTTACGAAACAGAACATACAATATATCATCAGCAGAGTGACTGTCTTTTACAGAAATATATTTTGATCCTTTTTAATATATCAATCAAGTCCTTTCTTTGTGTCTGTGTTTTTTTTTCACCTCACCCTTATTACAGTAACTGTTCTTGTAGGGTATGAACCTGGCAGATGCTGCATGATTCAATTGAATGTCCCTGACGATGAACAAGTGGATGATGTGGGTGAGAATGAGGGTGAGGAGGAGGCTTTCTCTTTTACAATGGTAACTTAAAGTTTGTCTATCAACTTCAACAAGGTCAGCTCCGTCACATAATTACAGCCAGTCAGGGTCATCTTCAGTTTTAGTTTGAGTGTGGAACACAAGACAAAAGTGAAACCAGAATGTTGGTCTGGTCTGGGACATTACCGGCTGCAACCAAATTGTTTGTCCTGTAAACATCCTTAAAACACTGTAATGCGGCATTTGATTGTACTGGAAAATGATTAAAACCCTAAATGTGTGGTATCCATCTTGTACAATAAGGTTGAGCCTGCTATGCCTATCCCGCCATTATCCAAGCTCTCATCCTGCTGAGCTCCAAACAGGCTTCACAAGGGGCGGGAAATCTATTAACCTTTAGGACAGCAGGAGAAGCCCCCAGCCGCTCACGAGGGGAAATGCATCTCGATTTAAAGGTTACAGCAGGGGATAGTGATCGAGCGTAGGCCTACAGGAAACGGGACAGGGGTGGTTAGATTTCATTCAGGTTAAATGCTTAAGTAGAATGACGGAACATTCAAGTATATCACACGATTGCAACAGCCTATCGACCATTATCACACACATGTTCAAAAAGGCACATTCACATGCTCATCCACGCATGCGCTTACATTGAATGAGCAGAAAACGTGGACTGTAAAAACACTTGAAACATTCTATATTGACACTGATAGATTCACAGAGCAAGTCCATGAAGCGTTTTTGAAGCAGGTTATCGATCATTTGAAAGCTAATTGAAATATATTTAAAATATATACATTTATCCTGGAAGCCAGAAATCAGAGTCAGGAAATCATATGGCTGTTACAAAGTGTAGATGCCCTAATGGCAAAAGCTTGGCTACACTCAGTTTTAACTCTACACTTTGGAACAGCAAGAATTGTTTTATCTGAACTTTATGTGAAAGGGGAAATAATGTAAGCCTGGAAAAATATCTAAGCATATACTGATGTGAACCAGTGTCAAATTCTGCGGGGAGCCAACGCAAGCATTTAAAGATTTTAAAGATTTTGAAATGAGTAGGTTTAATTCGTTTAACTATTTTTGTCCTAAAAAGCTAGTTGCACCCAAAACAGTGTCCTTTTAAGGATTAGGTAAATGTATAATAGTCTGGTGAAAAAATTAAAGAATAAAAAGGATTCCAGGTCGACAACAGATAAAATGGTATGGTGTAGTTCTGTTAAACTAAGTGTAACTATTCAATAATTTAACTTGTTAATGTTGTAGTAAAGAACTGTATTGATTAAGCTAGTCAAAGTCACTCAGTTATTTTGCCACAAAGTACCTTCAGCCTAGCTCAACTTGACACATTACTAAACTTTTGAAATGTTTTAATAGCTCCATTAATGCAGTAACATGTCATGCACATCAAAATGAGGCCATTATCCCCTCTGGACAAACAAACTGCGAATGAATAGCACATCTAGGAACTTGCTACCTACAGTATTTACACATTCAGATCTAATGTGTCTTCACACATTCCATCTCCATTAGCGACTTAAAGTGTAAAAGAAACAACAAAATCACTGTTTCAATCTAATACATTTAGCCTTATATGGATCCAAGACATTAATGTATGTGCTATTAAGCTTGCCACATTATATAAAACACAAATAAGAGAATTAATGCAAATGTAGGTATTTGCAGCCCTCTTAATCTTGGAACTTTAAAAGCCATGGGATTAACAAGGAAAGTACATCAAGCTGTATTTGTGCTATAGTAGTATATATAGCTATATTGAGTAACGACAGCCTGTTGCGAAAGCCTAAATAATAACTATTTTGTGACGGCCCCATCCCTCATTCTTACCTATATGCATGTTTTAAATGAGTTAAGACACAAACAAAGCTCTGACTCAGGGTGTGTGGTTACACTTGAATGCAAACAGCAACCAGGGTAGTAAACGCTTTTATTAAGTCTACAAATCAACACTTTCCGTGGTTGAGAATTGAGTGTCCACATCTCCTCGTAATAAATTGTGTTTCACATCATTTCAAAATCTGGGCCCACTTTTTCTTTTAATAGCTTACTTGTAGCAAGTAACTTGTAATTTTTGTGAGCTCCTGGTAATAATATTCAATCTCAATCATCGATTTTGAAATATTTGTCAGCTTCAGTAAGAAAGGATAACAACATTTTCTGTGTAGATAAGTATAACTGAAAAAGCTATATAAACTTGACCGATTTTTTACTTTTAGACGACATTTAAAAATGCTAGTTCATTGATCTTGGACATGCTAAGAAGAACAAAATGGAGAGAGCACTATAAGAACAGAATCCAAAGTAAATGGCTGAACACAATGCCATACCATCACTGTGCTGCTTTCTCCTAGACTTTCTTTCAGCTGAGATTACAGTTTATCCATTCTGCTCACCTCGCAGGGGAACATTGTCTTTACGATCTGGCCAGGTCCCTCAAGGTAAAACGTAGCAGCAGATAGCATCATACCCTGGTTGAAGCAACAGGCCATGCAAGCCCAGAGGGACAGACAGCGCTGCTGTACCAGCCACCAATCTCCTTGCTTCAGGAGAGCTTTTGTCCCTCTGACACACTGTGAATCAGGGAATCAGCAGATTAGTGTGTAAACACCATTATGTCTTGGAGCCTCTGAGCTGTGGATAACAGAACCTAGACCAAACATTTGCAGTTTTATTTGAATGGACATGGTATATCTGAGATAGAAGAAGAGGAGATAGGGTTGAGAGGGGTGATGAGAGGCATACATATATACAGAAAAGACTGGTGAGAAAAACAGTAGGAGAGAGGTGTACATTTATAATTATATGCTTTAATTCACCCGCTGGAAAGCAAGACTGGTGTTAATCATGGGCATGTTTTTTATGTTTTTGTCTTTAAGACACCAGTATATTACATCCTTTGGTTAGTTCAGCACAACAGATGCCACAGCATGCGCCACAGGTGTTACACAACATCGTTTTCATCCTTATGTAACAAGAGGGAATCTAACAGTTTTTATTTGCAGAAGGAAGCAGCCTTTGAACACAAGACTCATTGCCAATTCCCCTCTTACATACCCCCCCCCCTCTCTCTCTCTCTCTCTCTCTCTCTCTCTCTCTCTCTCTCTCTCTCTCTCTCTCTCTCTCTCTCTCTCGCTCTCTTTCACACACACATACACATACACATTCACATAAGCTGAGATCTGAGGCTAGGTTTATGAATAGATTTTCTGGCACTGGATATGTGTGGGAGGACAGTGCTGGGGGTGGAGAGTGAAATGAAAAAGTCTGTCTATAATTTCTACTCAGACCAGTGATGCTCCTAATTATGGTCAAATGTACCTTAGGCTCCACATAAAGCTTAAGATTCTGCAGGGATTATGTGTTCCTGTCTCTGTTAGGCTTCATCTCTGCTGCCAATGCCATCTTATAGGACTTACTGGTGTTGTCCAGGGTTACAGGGTGCTATGAAATATGGAATTTATGAAAGAGCTGAAAGAGTCTCCTTATTTCTTTCTTAAAGGGACAGCTACTTGTGGGGGAATACTGTTACAAGATTTATTTCTGTCTGGTACCAAGTTATTTGACAAAAACTATTCATACATAGTTATAGTTGACTGAATGAATAGGACTCCAACTATAATAAAGCGTTCAATATTTATGAGCAGATGTGGTTATAAAATAGTAATCATAATTGTTCTCATTATCTCTTTCTTCTTATTTCTCTCACAATTGAGCGGGTTTAATTATAAGGCTCTCTTGTTTGCTTAATGGTTGTAGAAAAGGTCCTGTGAGGCAAGCATCTCGTAGGCCTAGTAACTAAGTAAGAACAAAAGAGCATGCGGTACAAACAGATGCTGTATGTATTAGATGCTGATACTGTATATGATGCATTCTCCAGGAATCAACACTGCTCCTATAGTCGTGCCTAGCCGAGGAGGGAGATCAATGCTGTGGATGGCTTTAATTTTTGTTAAATTCAACTCTCACTCATTCATAAAGGCTTCCTTTGGTCCACCCCCTTCAGGCTGGTATGGTATCCATGACAACCGTTCAATCAAAATCCAGCATTGCAATGTGAATAGCTACCATGAATTCAGACCAAGCTGAGTTTTGGACACTTCATAGGGCTATGGACACACAACTTCAACAATTTCTTAAAAGAATGAATTCACCCTTATACAGTATCTACACATTAAGACACTTATACACCACACCGACCAAAAGCCAAGTCAATATTAAATGAATAATTCAATCAATTCTGACAACAAAATCGTATCAACGCAAGCTGTCCACCATCCATACCAATAATTTGCCTCACAGATCATTACAGTGAGGCTATCAATCAGATGCTAATGAATTGTTTTTAACATAATAAGCTAATCATGCACCAATCACCAACTGTCAGTTCAATTCAATAGGCAATGTAATTGCATGCAAAAACATAGCTGAGTTCATGGCATGAAACATTTTGTTAGAAATGTGGCACAGATTACAACATCAGCTGACAACCCTTCAGAAAACAAATACTGCACATTACATTAACATGTATTGCCCTTCCCTGCCCTGTGACAGTGGGCGTAAGAGTATGGACAGTCATTTCACAGTTATTGATCACAGAGGCTCAAAGGGGAGAAACATTAAAACAGCAGACAAGTGCAAGCATTTCCGCTGGCAGAGAGAAGGGTGCTGCCCAGTTATTTTATAATGCCAGTACTGTATCTGTACTGTACCGAAGGTGTAGTTCCGGCTCTGAAAAGTGAAGCCTATGTGGAAGTGCCTTAAACCTGCATTCTTTCTAATAACCTGCAGGGGCGACTCCACTGGTTGCAGAAACAACTACGATTGTATGGAAGTCTATGAGAAAATCACCCTACTTCTCACTTACTTTATTACATCAGTAAACATTTTCCCTACGAGTTTATGGTCTCAATCGCTAGTTTCAAGTCTTTTTCAATACAGCATGATGTTCATTTTGTAAATGATGATCCCATTTAGAGTAAAATGGACGATAAAGCAGTTTATGCTTTAGGGCGTGGCTACCTTGTGATTGACACTGTTAACCGGAATAGAGAACGGACTCTCACATACTCACATCTCACATACTCTCGCACTCCACCCCTCGCTCCTCCCAGCTCCTTCCCAGCCCCACCCTCTTGTCCAAGTATGGTCAATGTCGTCACTTCGGGTTTTAAAAAAAAGATGGCGATGGCCTCTGCAACCAAGATGGTGATTTTCAAAATGCCAAACTCGAGGCTTCAAAACGGTGGTCCACAAACCAATGGGTGACGTCACGATCACTTTGTCCACTAATAATATACTGTCAATGTACTGTTTAGTTTTGTTATGAAGCAACCAGATTTCCCAATTACAGTGTTTCCTTTTAGTTTATAAATGCTCAAACAGTGTTTAAAAGGGCGTTAAACGTTTTTAATCCAATAATCCCTTGACATTTCTACCTAAAAGCAAGCTAACTTCAAAGTGACATAACTGAGATGGCAGGTTGATCTCTAAAATCATGTTTGAATGTGTTTTCTTCCAATAAACATGCATACTACTTGTGTTTAATGAACATATTGGTGGGATAACACATTTATGCCATAAATCCATCAACTCTTCAAAGTTAATGTGTGCCTTCTGTAACAGGAACCACATTTTACATAAAACATGTGCCTGACAAACAATATGAAATGTTTCTAGAAACATGCCTATTGAAAACCAAAACTATTCACTTCACTAACAAGCATCTTGAATTGAAAAGGCAAACAAAAGCAAACAGAGATCTGGCATATTGTTAGCGAAAAGGTCTACATTGTGCTAAAACTGAATATCAAACACTGAATGGAGAAATTACGTTTAGACTAACAAGCCATTCACACAACCTTGTCTATTTACATAAGATGTTTGAGGATGTAATTTAAATATGCACTTTTCAGAGAAATAACAATGAGTACAATGATAGTTAATTCTCTTCATGCAGCGCTCTTGTATCTTCAGAACGACATTGATGAAAAGTTTTATAGGTCCAATAATGGTTGTTTAAGCAGCAATGCATTTCATATAATCTCACCAATAATCATACAAAAAATAGAATGCTATATATGCATAGCTTCAGCCAGAAATACATGCAGACAGCTCTGGCTAACCACATTCCGCAGCTAATGTGAATTAATTGTTGTGACTATGGAGCAGTCTCTGGATGAGATAATGACTTCACCTAAGGGTTCCTGAATGGCGGTGAGCCGAAGGTAATTGTTCTGAACATCCCAGTGTGGTGCCCTCAGTGTGCCCAGGCATAATGGTTTGTATGTGTGTGTGTGTGTGTGTGTGTGTGTGTGTGTGTGTGTGTGTGTGTGTGTGTGTGTGTCTGCTGTATGGTGGAAGAGTTTATTGTGTTCACGTTCCCTGTTGGCTTGCCGTAAAAGTGGGGTATATAACATTCACGACATGGATTTCTCTGGTTCCTTTTTGAGGACGGTTTGCCATAAAATATGCCTTGATATTGCATTTACTAAAATACCATAACGTGATACCTCTAGAAATTATGAGAGTTACCAGATGTTGCAGTCAGAAGCAACGGTAGCCTTGAGTCTTGAGTCTAGATGTCTGTTATTAATAGATGTAGATAGCGCTATATTTGTATTTCTTGGCTTTGGCCTATTCACAGCAAGTAGTTACTAGATATAATTTAGAATGACCTAACTATAAAAGAGCACTTCTCAATGTCAAATTAATAATTTAATTTAACTCCATCTACTTTTTCCCCTATCCCCTCCACCCTTCCATTCAAAGTAGCTTTATTGTCAATTACTTCACATGTCGAGACATACAAAGGAATCGAAAAGACGTTTCCCATGCTCTTGCGGTAAACATATAAAGTGCACATTCAAACACAGATAAGACATATATACTGAAGCTAAAAGATGTCCAATAAAATTATATATATATATATATATATATATGCAGAAGTGTATAGTCTACAATGTATTGCTAGGGGTAGCAGCATATGTCACTGTAAGTTTGTTTGTAGTATATATAAGTTAGGTTAGCAGCATAAGTTGATGTATAAGTTATGGTTGTGGTAGTGCAGACTACCAGTGCTGCTGTTAAACTGAGCTGGATTTAGCTAGTCCATGTGTTCAGTGTTCAGTGTCCATCCAGAGGGTGTTGGTGGTTTTGACTGGGAAGAATCAAGCTGGGGTCCTCTGGTCCTCTCTGGTCCTCTCTGGTCCTCTGGTCCTCTCTGGTCCTCTCTGGTCCTCTGGTCCTCTCTGGTCCTCTGGTCCTCTGGTCCTCTGGTCCGCTCCTCCGCTCCACCCTCTGGTCCTGTGGTCCTCCGCTCCTCCGCTCCTCCGCTCCGCCCTCTGGTCCTCTGGTCCGCTGGTCCTCTGGTCCGCTCCTCCCTCTGGTCCTGTGGTCCTGTGGTCCTCCGCTCCGCCCTCTGGTCCTCCGGTCCGCTCCTCCGCTCCTCCGCTCCACCCTCTGGTCCTGTGGTCCTCCGCTCCTCCGGTCCTGTGGTCCTCCGCTCCTCCGCTCCGCCCTCTGGTCCTCCGGTCCGCTGGTCCTCTGGTCCGCTCCTCCACTCCTCCGCTCCTCCGCTCCTCCCTCTGGTCCTGTGGTCCTCCGCTCCTCCGGTCCTGTGGTCCTCCGGTCCTCCGCACCGCCCTCTGGTCCTCCGGTCCGCTGGTCCGCTCCTCCGCTCCACCCTCTGGTCCTGTGGTCCTCCGCTCCTCCGGTCCTCCGCTCCGCCCTCTGGTCCTCCGGTCCTCCGGTCCTCTGGTCCCCTGGTCCACCCTCTGGTCCTGTGGCTCTCCGGTTCTCTGGTCCTCCGGTCCTCTGGTCCTCTGGTCCCCTGGTCCACTTTCTGGTCTTGTGGTTCTCTGGCCCCCCCCTCTCGTCTTGTGGTCGTCTGGTCCTCTCGTCTCCTGGTCGTGTTTGGGAGAGAATTCAGTTCCCTGACAGCTTGATGTATGAAGCTGTTCCTGAGTCTGGCAGTGCGGCAACGGAGGCTTCTGTATCTTCTTCCAGAGGGCAGGAGGCTGAACAGACTGTGTGCTGGGTGGCTGGTGTCGTTCGCAATTGAGGTAGCTTAATTATTACATGTTGGACTTGTAGCACAACCTCAAAAAGACAAGTCAGGTAGTTCATTGCCTAACTGTGACCAAATTAGCAATGCTATTTATCAACAAATAGAAAAGCTTCAATTTCCTGATGTCTGCTTGACTGCTTCCATCGAGCTGATAGGAATCAGTAATGTGCAGACAGCAGAGTGAGCAAGGCTGGGGAAGGTAGATGTGTCTGACTCACATTTGACTCTGGTAGATGTGGGAGCAGACCAAGCAGTTAACCTTTAAATGGCCTAATTAAAATCAGAGTCATTATGTAATTTGTGATTAAAAGCTCTGAGAGAGAAAGTGCGCTTCTATTTCCAATTGAATAGCTATGTGTTGTAGATATATTTAAGAAATGCAGGTGAGATTATCTTGCAAATAGAAATGGTATTTGTGTAAAACATTGATGAACAAAAACTGAGTGAATGTTGTAGTAAAAAGACACAGAGAGACAATGTGCATGTGTGTGACAGGGGAAGAAAATTGTGTAAAACATTGTTTATATTTGGTTGTTACATGGATGTAAGTGTCATTGTGAGATGTTTCTTTGTTTAATTCAGTCTCCGAAATATACAAAATCCCCACCAATAACTCTCTGTGGTGTGTAAACAGTTGAAAATAATCCTTGTCACCCTGCTGATGCTAATAAATCCACCAAATGGCACATGCCATGCAGTCAACTATTCCTAGCTACAGTAGTTGAAGCGTCATTTAAAGAGAAGGAAATAGGGAGCAAAATATAGTGGTTTTCAATGCTGTCAAAGTGAATAGCCTTCTTCCGCATTAGACTACACCGTGTTGCTCCCTTGTGGCTTTTTTAAAGTGTGAGGAGGGCCAGGAAACATTACGGTATACTTTTTGGCAAACAAGCTACCTAACATCAGCTTTACACAGTAACTTGACTGCACTTACTCATTACATTTCATGGAAAAGATGTGTGTCATCATACCCAAATCCCTGAACAGCTCCTTTGCTACATATTATTGTTAACATTGAACAGTTGAAACTCCTGAAAAAATATGAAGACACTGATCCACAAAACGTGATTTTACTTTTTGAACAATTTGAACAGTTAGTCAGCAATCTTAAAGTACAAATTTAAGTTTTTATTTGTATTTGTTGTGTGTGTGTAAAAAAAAGAAGACAAAATAACAAAAAGCCAATAGCCAATAGTTACAGAAAACTTTATAATTTATATAAATCTATTTATAAATCTATCAAAATGTGAGGAGTATTTGAGGCGATATAAGTTTGTTTTCGCGATTTTCAGGGCCTATAAGTGACGGTCAATTTAACAGATTTAAGATTTTAAAAGTTGTAGAGCCCATGGAGAAAATTACTTGGGACCCCGCAGTTCAGGTTGTTACCAAGAGAGGCAGCATTTTGGCATAAAATCTGACGGAATAGTCCCAGCTCTGGTTACTCGTTGGCTCACTGTCGCATCAGCCAATCTTGTTTGGCCAAAACTTATAATTTCGTTATTGTTGACAGCGAAGCAGCAAAGTGCGTTTCCGGTCAATATCCCGTTCGATATCCCGTTTTCTCTTTCTCACTTTCGGCACAAAAAAAATAATAGCAAAGGATGTAAATTGATATGTGATAGACAGATAATGTTCAAGGAAAAACAAACATCGAGCCTATATCAAATTAATAAACTAGGTGCCCTATTACCCATGAGCATTAATATGTATTTATACGAATTCTAGTTACATAAGGTTCCAGGTTCATATACTCTGTTCTAAACTCTATGTAAACGCTGATCTCCCGCTCGCACGCGCTCACTCTCCCGATAGGCGGAAATGCGCCTTTTGAATGATTCAGTTGTTTGAGAACAGTAGCATTTCCGTTCAGCAGTGAAGAGACAAAAACTCAAAAGTCTCTATATGCTTTTAAAACAAAACAAAGCAGTTACAGATGAAAACTGTATCTAACAAGAAGAAGGAGTTTCGTGGATGTAGCCTATAACAAATATGTACGAATATTAAGGTCTATATAAAAAAGCCCAATTGAAAGTGGATGGTTTGTGTGTGTGTGTGTGTGTGTGTGTGTGTGTGTGTGTGTGTGTGTGTGTGTGTTGGTTGTCAATGGTCATCATTGTACCAATAGGTGAGAGGCCCCTAAAGCTATGTCTTGTGCTTGCTTACTTAATATTACTAAAATAATGTAGCCTGGTTGTCCAATTTGTTTCAGACTATTTTACTAAGGCTAATTTGCACTGTCTGCAAGAAACACAACATGATTCTAGTGAAGAGTTTACTTTTATTTTGCAGTATAAGCATGTTAGGGTAGGGGTTAGAAAAGTAAGAGTTGGTATTTGTATAGCTTTGTTATACAGAGGTTTCCATGAGCGCTGGCCAAACACCCATGATAAACGTGCCTATTGACGAACTTTAGCTATCGTAAGCTTTAGTTATGTCAGATTCAAGGGGACGCTGGAGAGCTCAGCTCGCTCAGCTATTTGTCCGTTGCCTTGACGAGAGACAAGTTTCTCTCAATGCAAAGTAACGAGCAAAACCTGGTAGGATATGCATTATCAGAGAGGTGGCTATTCTCATGCAATGAAAGCGAATGGATTTATTTTGGAGATGTGAATCGTCTTTGTCCTGGAGTGAAAAAAGGTCTAATGATTCTTGTATACAAAAGTTCTGAACCGTCAGGAAGTGGTTGAATAGTTATATTTACACCTAAATAGGAATAGCTATTTACAGACTGTGTGGGCTAAAACGCACATGAAGCTTATTTCTCCCTTATATTAATCCACTAGCCTACAAGTTTACAATCTGCTGGGCAAACTCCTTAAAATATGCAATAATTAAGATCAGTGTATATGATCAAATAGTGGCATCCGAGACTAGAGCCCATCAAATTTGGACTTTTACTCAGGGTGCGAGTGGGGACTCTGCACTTTCTGCAGCGCTTTTATAGGGGGTGCTGCTGCGATTAAACCGGAAGTCAGCAGTTAGCAAACAGTAACAGATGGGTATTTCGCATTGACTGCATGATATTTTGATATAATTTAAATTGTATACTATTTTCAATAACCACTACAGATTCATGTGTACAGGTGTTGGCTCAATTATTTGTAAGATATTGGGGGAGGGAGAGGAAGGGGGCCCACAGAGACTGCTTATGTATTGGGCCCAGAATGTGGTGCTACACCCCTGTCTCCAGGCACCACAACACTGGTGTTCTCCAATAGGCGGACTTTCCTAATTAGTGGTGGTCATTCTCACGAGTAGGGGTGTGTCTGCTGTGAATTCTCACGCATGACTCAAAGCACTCCGGTGTGTCCTCGGATGCGCTCTCGTTGGCCTTACCTTTAAAACTCTCCGTGCAAAAGTAATTGGAAAAACATGTGTACAACAACAAAATTGATCTAATAAATCAAAGTGAGTCAAAACAAAAAGCAAAAGGAAATCTTGGCCAAGGCCAATGAGACTGCATCCGTTCACCTATCACATCAAGACATTCGATCATCTAAGCCAACTTTGCACCAGCTGTGGGCGATGGTAAAGGCAAGCAAGCATCGATAAGAATGGCTTTTTCTTCAAGGAAGCAGCTTGGTGTTGTCTAGGAGACAGACAGAGTGTCTTTCCGAGTTAGGTTCCCTATTCGGAACCATGGACCGCCTTGCAGTCTGACTGTACTGCTCAACTGAATCAAGCAACAACAACAAAAATGAATGAGCTTTATTAATCATGTTTGGCCAGCTATAACTTCAGCTAATGAACGGGAAAAGTGCATTGGGATGTATTATGTAATATTAGGCCTACTCCTATTAGTAGGCCAATGTAAGCCTAAATGAAAAAGTCAAAATAGGGAGTAAACCACGACATTAATATAAAACGTTGTCTTTGTCTTTACATATTTGGTTTCTCAAGTACAATTAATAAATTGTTAGGCTATTTTACGTTTCGGCTGAAGTGTTTTTATCAAGTAGGCTGGATTTTAACACATTACGAGTCTACTATTTACTTGACATATTCATCTTTAAGTAGTCCTATTTGAATTATCAACAACCAATGCGCAGTCATTCGCATGACTCCCATGAGGGCGAAGGGGTTTGGGGGAGGGGGACTTATGAGTCTTCGTGTGAGGTACAGCATTTGTTCGGAGCTCTCACTGAGCGCGGACAACCACTAGTCAGTGTCTGCATGTTCAGGATGTGGACACGTTGTGCTCTCTTGTATCTTGCTTGGAGAGCCTGCTTTCGGCAGCGCATAAACTGGCCAAATGAATCCCCGCAGTTCTGGCTCATCCAATGTGCAATGGCTTAATAGGAGAGACATGAGTGTCCGGACAGAGAATACCATTAGCTTGTGCGACAGGGCAATTCAGATCGTAACGGAACTTTGTCGAGCAGGGCAAATAGATCTGGAGAAATGTTGGGATATATTTCCCCTGGAGACCAACATACCAGGTAAAGGGAATGCAGGTAAATAGTAAAAAAACTAAATCTATCCAAATTGTTTTCCTCCATACTATTGTTTCGTGTTTGCTTTTGTATCTGATTCAGGCTAAGTGTGTACTGTAACTTAACAGGTTGACTTTTACGCCGAATGCAGACAAGTTATACTTACAAAATGTAACGTGGAACTTATTCAATCAAGACTGTAATAAGAAATGCGCTCATTTCCGAATAGCCAGCATAATCGTAGCCTTAAGCTTTTATAGAATATTTTATCTGAGGGGAGATTTTTCCTGCAACAGGTGGGAATATCGAGTAAGTGACAACAGCTAAAGCTGTACACCTGCAGCATCCAGAAAACAATAAGGGAATATTGTTTTGTGATACTGAACTTAGTGTTGGACTCGCTTTTTTCTTTCTAAAAATCAGAAGAAAAAAAGTAATTCAGTGAATGCTGTTTATTTTTGTTATTTTTCGTTTTTGCTGGATTTTCACTTATTCTCTTCGGTCACATAGAGGTTACATCATCATTACAGATATGATGAAATACACAGTTTCAAAATGTCTCTCTTACCATTGAAGAAGGTTGTACTTTCTAACATTGTCTTTCTATTCCAAAGTGCTGTTTTGCAGCTGTCTTTTTCTTACAGCTTGCTCTCTTTCCTCTTTTTTCCTCTCTATCTTGCATGTTTGTGTGTCATGCTCTGTCCATTGCCTGCTTGTCTTTTCTTGGTCTCTCTGTTTGTATCCCGTCTTCTCTTTCTATACGTCTATGACACTCGTAGACATCTCTGTTAGTCTTCTTGCTGTGGTTGTAGGTTTCTGTGGCCTCGCCTTGTTGGTAGTCTCTCTCTTTGTCTTTTGGAAGCTGTGCTGGCCCATTTGGAGAAGCAAGGCTCTCTCAACACATGCAGATAATGACATTGGGGTCAGTCTACCAGAGGCCCCTCCACCAAGCCCTCTGCCCATCATTGAGTCCAAGTTTGTGGAGCAGGAGAAGAAGAAGAAAACCGTACCAGAAGTGAAGGTAAATGGACGGAGCTCAGTTAAACTCCTAGAGGCAGCCATGAAGATCAGCCAGACGTCTCCGGATATTCCTGCTGAGGTGCAGACAGCGCTGAGGGAGAGGCTAGGCCAGCAGGTCAAGATCCAGCGACAGACCACTGAACCTACTTCTTCCACCAGGTACAGTTAAATACTGTGTCCACAGGTACCCCCTCAATCTGATTATTGCATAATCCAAAATACTATATTACCGATGTACCATTCATACACACCTTATATGTTTGTGAGTTCTCATGATGATTAGAAGGTATTCAGATACTCAAACAAATTGGAAGCACAAGGTGCATATAGTAAACATACAGGTTCTCCCAACATCAAGCATCTTCTGTCCCTTTTATTAAAGCAACACACTTGATGGAAAGAAAGGGAGCGGGACTTCACATGAAAATTATAGTAAAATTATTATAAAGCTATATAATAATTTATATTGAAATGACTTTTGGGAAACATACCACATTACCACGTTAGATGGCAGCACACTGGTTAAACTGAAGTAACAGCTCCCCCTGCAATTTCATCAAAAGTGACAGTGAAGTCCACTTGCTTCGGTCTAAGACCTGTAATCAACTGGGGTCATGTTCAGCACTCTCCATCCACGCAAGTCCTGCTGCCATGGTAACGCCAGTTAGCAATCCAGTAATTAAACAATCAGCTCAGCTTCTCTTTGTGTTTGGGAACATTGTTTAAATGTGTGCATCCTTAATAGCAGCACTGCTGTGGGCTAGGAAATGTCGCACTGGAACAAGTGTCCTACTGAGTCACCCTCTGCAGCTGCTCTTCATCTAGCAAAGAAAGCTATTATTGACACTTGCTTTAGTTTGTCATTAGGGGGATGCTGATATAATTTTGCAAGCTCTGGCTTCTCATCAATTTCCGATTGGAAACAGAAAGGACAAATTGGCCGACATCCACTCCTCCCCTTAGTCTGTATTCTGTTTATATTTGTTGATTTCTTGTTTCCATGTCTATTCATTAATTCTAGTAAACGTGAATAAAGCAAATAGTTTTGTGACTAGTGTTATTGGAGTGTACTTTGTCAACCTGTTCCGTTACATCCTATTCCTAGTCTAACATTTGAGTCTTAATGTGCAATTGTATGCATTTTTTTTGCCATTGAAGCTTGATGATGAGGGCCAAACTTATAATTTGGTGTTCAGAGTTTTGCGCCGCTCCATGTCCGTTTGTTTACATGCACTATCAAGAATGATTTGAGGTTGAGAGTTAATGCATTGGAAGTTAGGAGCTGACATTGTTTGTACAGTTATGTAAAACAACACTAGTGCTGCTGAAATACAGGTAATGTTTTGAACAATGCCTAATGTTGCTTGGCAACAGATATATTTGAATTGCAGTGGAGCTTTCTGTAGACCAGAGTTTCAAGTTGAAACTACAGCAAATACTACTAGTTTGTCCTAGGCCTACAAATTGTAACACTTGCAATACAGAAACTGAATTGTAAATTATTTCACCATTACAGATTTAAACTGGTTGAACACACTTTAAAGTCAGCAGTGGCCTCATGTAAGATACTTACAGTATGTACCCTTCAACAGGCACAATTCCTTCCGCCGCCACCTGCCTCGACAGATGAATGTCACCAGTGTTGACTTCCCAATGGACACACTGCCTATTCGCCAGTCTTCAACAGTAAGCATTGGTAGAATCAAACCTGAACTATACAAACAGAAATCAGTGGATTCTGAGGATGGCACCAAAGTGCAAGTGGAAACATGTGGTAAGCTAAGCTTTTCACTGCGATATGATTATGAAGAGCAAGCTCTTGTGGTGACAATCCTTAAAGCCCTGGACCTACCAGCAAAGGACTTCACTGGCACCTCCGACCCCTATGTCAAGATCTACCTTTTGCCTGAGAGAAAGAAAAAGTTCCAGACACGTGTCCACCGTAAAATGCTCAATCCCACTTTTGATGAAGCTTTCTGTTTTCCTGTGGAGTACGACCAACTGTGCAACCGCAAGCTGCACTTCAGTGTCTACGACTTTGACCGTTTCACTAGCCATGACATGATCGGTGAAGTGGTGGTTGACAACCTCTTCGAGCTCTCCGATCTCTCCAGAGAAGCGGTAGTTTGGAAAGACATTCTTGCTGCAACCACGGTAAGAAGGGTTACACGCTTATACATTACATCTCTCTTCACCTCATGTTAAATCTTACGTTAGGACACTATTACCCTTTTCTATAGTGTACATGTAGGATCTTGACTGAAGAACGTGAAAGAAGATTGGAGATAAGGTGGCAATAAGATCTGGAGAAACCTGTCAAACACATAAGAGACATTGATTTATTATGAAGCTAGTATCTCTCTAATTAAATAAGTGGATTAGGTAAGGTTTGAAAAAAATCAACACCCTACTTAAATGCTACTGGTAGCATTTAATGTGTTGCATCATTCTTTTACCATCAACAGTACCTTTTTGACAAGAAGGCCCCCACATACACCATCTGAAAGAAGAGTTTTCTCATATACACTTAAATTCCTAGAGTGGGGGCAGACTTATACTATTACTACAGACTACTTTGAAGCTCCAACGCTAAACATGTCTCTCACCCATCAAAACACATCGTGTTTTTTATTGCAGGTTCAGATCTTACATCATCACATCTTGCTAAAAATTTTCTATTTTATTTACAAATGTATGTGCCAAAAGAGATCACATATTATTTTGTTCAGGTTGGGAGTAATATGATACAATGCTTCAATTATGGCATGTAAGATATTGCTTCATTCCCAGATCTCTTACTGGCTGATGGCTTTTTAAGATATGGTTTGATTTTAGGTTGGTTCTTAAACATTAGCAATCAAGAAACCCATTTTCCCACCAGCATACACGTTTTTCATTCAGACCACATCCAGAAGCAAAATATCATGTGTGTTTTGTAATGTTAGAAAAGTATATTTAAGTTGAAGCTTATGTAATATAATGTTCAAACTACTTATGCTGATTCAGTGTGGTAATGGTGTGTGGCCATGTTTGTGCGTACCTGTCACGCCCCCAGTTCTGTATGTTTGTGTTTACCAAAGTAATTATATTTCCAACCTTCACCGCTTATAGGTACTGTAAACAGGTACACACTTAATGTTATGTTGTGCCTGGCACTGTATGGATGTAATTCCCACTAGTGTTATTCCCTCTTCATACAATGCCTTTTATTTTTTATTTAACATGTATTTAACCAGGAAGTCCCATTGAGATAAAGAATATCTTTAGATATAGGTTTATCAATCATCTTAGAGCTGTTTTTGTTTATACAGTCTCCAATTACATTGCCT